>CM029500.1:15670922-16003422 GCA_017140595.1 Eucalyptus curtisii
CTAAGGCCAATCTTGGACATGCACAAGCTCAACCCAACATGTCATACTACGACTTGGGCTTAGTCAACAAAACAAAAGAGAAAACTAATGATCATGCTCTCACACCAGCAAACCAACAAAAGAGAAAACTAAGTGTGAACCTCATTGATGTTAACATGTCGACATTGCTCAGAGGAACGGTTAGGTCTACTGATCTGGATAGCATAAAAACCAATTACCTAAGCTCAACTTTGTGCATTTGGCAATCAATCACCAATTAAGGGGATGTGTATTTGTTAATGCAGGAAGTTGAGCATTAGGGCTCGAGCGCGAGGGCTCAAGCAAGCCGTCATCCAGATCGGCGAGCACGGCCCTCACGGATCTACTTTGCATTGCCTACAAAGTTAATGTTCATTCCAAAATAGATCTAGACTAATCTTCAGACTACACTGCATAGATTTATTTAACAAACAAAACAGAGAGAGAAGAAGGGACTTTCTGATCTTTTGTTCCCCCTGAACTATCATTTGCAATAAAACCAGAAAATTAGCGAAACTCCATTTCAGCGACGCCTGATGGAGTGACGCGAGTTTTCTTTAGTTTTCGGGTTGCAAGCCAAATTATCTAACTAAAAGCATTTAACTAAAGGCACTGGGGCAGAGACAAACTATCTCACGGAGTCAACTTGCTGTTTCAATGTTTCACCAACGGGTTGCTCGAGCGAGTGCAGCGAATGACGAGGGCCGCGCTCGCCGAAGCGAATCGTCGCCTCGCCACGCTCGCTCGAGCGGGCCCTCACCTCATCGCGCTCGCTCGAGCGAGCAGCGCTGGGTCGGGACTCGCGCGCGAGGGCTCGAGCGAGCCGTCGCCCACATCAGCAAAGGCTTCGACGAGTGTGGCCCTTGCAGATATGGGCGACGACTCGCTCGAGTGAGCGCGGCCCTCACAGATCGCGCCCAGTCGCGCTTGCTCGTGCGACCCATCGCCTAGATCGACGAGGGCTGCATTCACTCGACCAAGCCCTCGCCAAAGGCATCTCTCCCATAGTGTGCAAGTCAGCAAGATGGGTATAACTTACCTCGAACGAGAAGCTTGAGCCGGTGAAGGAGCAGCACTTGTCGGCGCCGGAGGTAATGAGCAGTCGAGAGGCGCCGGATGACGGAGAGAATGGCAGAGACGATTGCAGTTGAGAGGCGCCGGAGAGAATGAACGAGAGAGAGAGAGGAAAGAAGTGAGACAGAGAGGGACTCACGAGAGAGAGAGAACGCCTTGAAAAAAGAAACAACTTTTTGTTTTTATGATTCTTATTTTAAGGTCATGTTTGGCAAAATGCGTTTCTGTTCCGGAATAAAAGTTTATATTTTTTTGTTTCGAAAAATAAAAAAAAAATAGAAATGTATTTAGTAAAATTTTTATTTTCAAAAATAATTTTTTTTTCGAAAACAAATTTAGAACAAAAATAAAAAGTAAAAAAATTTTTCTTTTTGTTTCGAGAAGAATTCCAATAAACAATTTTTTTTCTCTTTTTTTCTTTCTTTTTTTCTTCCTTTTTATTTGGCGACCTTTGCAAGGCGTCGCTGGCCCCCAAGGACGCCAAGTCTCGCCGTGGATGGGCGAGGCTTGGCCTCACCTTGGCTGGGTGAGCTCGAGCTCGCCCGGATCTAGCGAGGCTCGACCTTGCTAGGTTAGGGCGAGGCCAATTTCGCATTGTTTGGGCGAGGTCGAGCCTTGCCGATGGCCTGGCAAGGCTTGCTTGGCCACCAAGGCCACCAGCGAGGCTCAGCCTTGCCCAGATCTGGCGAGGTCGAGCCTTGCAGTGGCCTAGCGAGGCTCCGCGAGCTCGTCGAACCTCGCCCAATTGGTCACCGGGCCGCCACCTTTGTGGCCGACGACCGGAGCACAAAGGAGAAAGAAGGAAAAAAAAAGAAAAAACATAAAAATATAATAAAAATATTAAAAAATTAAAAGAAATAACAAAATTATACAAGTTTATCAAACACATTTCTATTCCCTGGAATATAAATTTTTTGTAGTTACCAAGCGCGTTTTTATGCTTAGAAATTGTTCTCGTGAACAAAAATAGAAAAAATTATTTCTATTCAAAAATTGTTCCCCGGAAACCAAACGCGCCCTTATTCTTAGTAATAAGACGTGAGTTTTTTCTACTTTTTGATTCTATTCCAAATTTATTCTCAGGGAAAAAAACATAGATTTTTATTTTTGGGAACAAAAAATTTACCAAACGCATTTTTATTATTATTTTTTTGTTCCGATAAACATAAGACATAATCAGACACTATTTGGAGTAAAAACAAATAGGCCCGTAATCACTGGGCAAGTGAAAACGGCATTGTCAAGGAGGCGTAGTTGTGCCGCACGCGCGCGCGCGCACGTGTGCACGTACTCCTAAGCCTAACTCGGGCGGTCTGCGAAATGCCACCGTCGCCGTTGCATCATCAGCATCCCTCGCCAAGACAGACGGGCAATAAAACTACGCCTCTGTAGTGCCGCCCCGCAGAGCAGAGGAGAGAGAGAGGGAGGGCGAAAGAGAGAGAAGTGAGGCGTAGCTCCGAAAGGAACAAAGATGGCCCCCGCCTCTCCAGCTTGAGGGGGAGTGTTAAGTTACTTTAATTAAGTTATTTTTAATTTTTAGAGTTTTATTTCTCTTTTACTTACATAAGGGTATTATGGTCATATACAATTTATATTTAATATAAACACAATGAGTATAGGATTTCTATCACACATAAAACTACAGTCATCTCTTTGTTTCTTTTATGTTCTCCTTCTCCTCCTTCTCTCTATTCCTTCTCTCTTCCTTCTTCCTCTCTTTCTACTTGCTACGCGTTCTCTGATCACCTTTGTGACAATCAACAATGTGGAAAATAAGTAGGTTTCTTGGAAATTTCTCATTCTGACCAAACTATTTTTTATAAAAGTAATATCTAACAATTAAAAGTTAAATAAATGAAATTCTTAATTATGGTAGATAGATCCTACATAGATATAAAAAACTTAATAAAAGAAATGTAAATAAATTCGAGACTATCAATCTAAATTTCAATTAAATGATAGAAGGTAATTTCGTCTCTTTAGTGAAAATTAGGTGGATTTGGTCATAGGGTCGAAAATAGCATCGCCTAAATTTGTATGGTCTTTTGGACCTAAGCAGGTCCTTAAACTGCTCATGGAGGTAAAGGTGGGAGAACCGCCCTGGGTGGGTGACCCGTATTTGCCTCCCCATCCTCTCCATTGGTTGGTAAAATATAGACGGGGAATTAGGAGGCTCTTGAGTAATGAAGGTAGACACCACATCAAGGCAACTTAACTACTACTGGGTGGGCTTGGGGTAACCAACCCTCGACCCACGCCTGGGTGACAAGAGGTAGGTGAAATACCTACAGGTGTTATGTCCGGCTTAAATGCCAAATGTTCAAAACCACATGACATAACACTTCCCCCGGTTTTGAACATTAGTTAAGTGGAAATGACGCGGACACGGAGGCGTCGGCGCGCCGCACGGCACGGCACGCACGCACGCGCGCACGCGTGCACGTGCTCCTAAGCGTGACTCGCGCGCTCCGCGAAATGCAGATCAGAGGAGAGAGAGAGAGAGAGGGAGGGCGGAAGAGAGAGAAGCGAGGCGGAGCGCCGCCGGAAGGAACGAAGATGGCACTGACCGGAAACCACCACCTCTCCCTCTCCAGCCTCCGCCTCTCTCCTCCTCTCCCCAGAACCCTAGCCCCCGCCAAGACCCCCAGCTCTGTCCGTACCCGCCGCCTCTCCGTCGCCGCCTCCCTCGCCGCCGCCGCCACCGCCCCTCCCTCCTCCTCCTCCGCCGCCGCCGCCGCCGCCGCCTCCCCCAGCCGGGGCAGTTCCGGGTCGACGTCCTCTCCGAGTCCCTCCCCTTCATCCAGAAGTTCAGGGGCAAGACCATCGTCGTCAAGTACGGCGGCGCCGCCATGAAGTCGGAGGCCCTCCGCGCCTCCGTCGTCAACGACCTCGTCCTCCTCGCCTGCGTCGGCCTCCGCCCCGTCCTCGTCCACGGCGGGGGCCCCGAGATCAACTCCTGGCTCGGCCGCCTCGGCATCGAGCCCGTGTTCCGCGACGGGCTCCGCGTCACCGACGCCTCCACCATGGAGATCGTCTCCATGGTCCTCGTCGGGAAGGTGAACAAGCACCTGGTCTCGCTCATCAACAGGGCGGGCGCCACCGCCGTCGGGCTCTCCGGCATGGACGGCTGCCTACTCACCGCCCGGCCTGCCCCAAACGCTGCCCAATTGGGGTTCGTCGGGGAGGTGGCCTCCGTCGACTCCTCCGTGCTTCGACCCCTCACGGACAGTGGCCACATTCCCGTGATCGCATCCGTGGCGGCCGACAAGGACGGGCAGCCATATAACATCAATGCCGACACGGTGGCAGGTGAGTTGGCAGCTGCATTGGGTGCAGAGAAGCTGATTTTGTTGACAGATGTCGCGGGGATTCTTCGAGACCGGAATGATCCCAGTAGCTTGGTGAAGGAGATTGATATAAAGGGGGTAAAGAAGATGATAGAGGACGGGTTGGTTGCGGGAGGGATGATTCCGAAGGTCAATTGCTGCGTGAGGTCGTTGGCGCAGGGTGTGAGGACAACGAGTATAATCGATGGAAGGGTGCCGCATTCGTTGCTCCTTGAGATCATGACGGACGAAGGAGCTGGAACCATGATCACCGGCTAAAAGACATGACGATGACGATTATCTTCAGGCTCGAATGAATTGCAATTGAGTAAGTGGCTTTGTGGACTTTTAACTTAACTGCTTTGTAGGAGTGTTTGATGAATAAATGAAGACAACCTTTAGAAGTTGAGGAAACATGTCATACATCCCGCTCTTTCGTCTTTTCTTCTGAGGATGGCCCTGGCTTTTGTAGTTAAGTCACTATCCGAATGCTTATAGGTGATGTCCAGTTATTACTTTGCCAGTCAACTAAAATCGTGCTTCTGGTTTAATGACTGTGCTCCTGAACCTGAAGCAAGATTGGTTTTTGCCCCATTTGGAAGTGTTGGCGATATTTCTTGATCACTAAAGTCGTAGCAGCTGTCAGAACTTGATTAATGGAATTCGGTTTCTGTGCATGACCAGTGTTGCAAACATCTGGGCAAAATCTTTACATCTGCTTAGGGGGAAAGCAGACGACAATCAACGGTTCATACTCCTGGAATTTCGTGGGAGAAAACCTGTTGTATTTGCTGTTTTGCATTCAAAACGTTATTATGGAGAAGTTGGGTCCAATTGCTTCCTTTTTTCTTTTTCTTTTTTTTCATTGGATCCTTCCCAGTAGTGGCCTTTGGATTTAGATTTAGAAGGCGAGCCTTGGGTGTTAGGAAAATTTCAAGAGGGATGATGAACTATAATCTTATTTCAAATTACGCACACACAACATGGACACACACGCACCCGCACAAAGGCACATAGAGCCTTCCCTTCTGGTTTTCTTTCGGTGAAACTGAGCAAAAGGAACTGATCTTTGTGGAGATCTGATGCACTTAGATATATCATGCTTTCTGCTGTGTGCTTCTATTGATGGTCATTCAAGTCATAGTATGAAATACCTAGAATCAAAAGGAATATGTCTGCCTCTGTCTCTGTCTGTCTCTGTCTGTGTTACTCTCTTTGTAGGCGTGCGTGTGCTCACAACAATATACTTTATATAGACATCCCCTCTTTAAGTTTTTTGAATAACATGGAGCCCCCTCCCCTCCAAGAAAAAGGTTCAAATTTGAATCGTAGATCCATTGCCTTATTAGATTTCATTTTCTTGGCGATCTCAATAGATCCAACCATATGAGGACTTGCTGTTGCAGACTTTGATAATTTGTGATGCTGATATGGAAGGGTTGTGTCAAATAAAAGAGTTTTGTGCTGTATTCTACTTTTAAAAGGGGGGAAAAACTCATGTTTCTGCAGTTGGTATGTTGATAATTTTTAGAGCTCATGATTTGGCAGGATCTACTGTCTGCAGGTTCATTTTTGTGGCACTGATGTGATTTTAGAACCTTTACGATTGCAGTCATTTGCAAAGTAGGAAGCTTTTCCAAAGAGATAATTTATGCACACTAGAACATTTATGGTTCATAAGGAAGTGAAAATGGGATTTATGCTTGAAAGCTTTTTGAATCATAAGCCAAAGAATGGGAATCTCTGCTTGTCAGGTTGACAGTTAATCATGGGAGGCAAATCAATTTGATGTTGCGGATCCTGTAGATTGATGTTCATGGATCTTTTTCTCTCTAGAGTCGGTTAATAAGCGAAGGAAGACCACATCTTGTTAGCATCGATTGTCATAGAAGAAAGCGAAAATGTTGAGGTGCTAAAGCTCAAAAAGTTTATGCTTCGATGTTCGTCTTTCTCAAATAATCTTCAAAGCCCTTTCTAATTTTCATTATTTGAGGGACTTGAGAGTTTAGATCAGAGGTAGAATGACTATAAACATGCATCATCCATTCTGCTTTCCTCACAACCTTTTTGGGTCACTTGGACTTCAATGCACGCTGTACTTCACTTTTGATTGATTTGTGTTTGTAAGCACGTACATCTCAAAGGGGGAAAAAGCAGATTCTTACTTTTTTTGGGTCATTAGTCATCAACTGCAATTTATCGCCTTTAAATGCTTGTGTATCGACTCCATCCCTTCAGGAATTAGGCCTTTGGGAAGTGACTAAGTTTGGCTGCTGATGATTGGCTTCAGCTGAACCTCTGATCGGTATGTTTTATCAGATAATGTCGCAAACTTGTGACTTTTACTTACTAGCACAGAAGAAAACCCAGATAATCAGCCTCCTCTCTCTTCCCCCTCCCCGGCCCTTTACAGTCCATGTTTCGCTCCTGCTACTATCGTCGCCTGCATCGGCACATGACCCGCTTCCTGTCGCATGGGGTGGGGGTTGCCCTGGGCTTACCCTATCTCACCGGTGGACAAAGGGGTCATTAACCTCGGATTATAGAGCAAAGAAGTGATGGCTACTGCATTTTCATCGTCTCGCGGCCATCTGGTGCATTACTGTTTCTGCATGTTGAACGCCACCTGCCTTGGGTTAAGGCATAAAGGCATTCCGTCATATGTGGGATACAATAGTTTTGTCCTGAACCTGTTTGCTGAGAAAAACAACAGACCTTCGAATGGTTTCCTGTTAAATCTTGTTAGAGAAGAGAAAAATGAAGAATTTAGAGAAAAGAATTGTAATAATTCTCTATGTTTTTGTACCAGGATTACAAAGCTATTTATATGACTTCTACAAGTATTAATTAGGAAAGAACAGATCTGTAAAATACAGCTATAATCCCACAAATCAAGGGATACTAATAAATCATTTCCTAACTAATTATTTACAGCTATTTCCTAATAATTAGGACCCAAAAATCAGGATTGAATATTCCTAATAATCAGATCCTAAAAATCAAGATAATTCAATACTCTCCCTCAAGCTGAGGTATAGATGTCTTCCATTCCTAGCTTGGAAATTATTTCATGAAAGATCCCACCATTAAGTCCTTTGATTAGCACATCAGCCAGTTGATCTCCGGAAGGTATGTATGACATGCAGATCAACCCCTCTTCTATCTTTTCTTTGATGAAATGCCTGTCAATTTCAATATGCTTCGTCCTATCATGCTGTATGGGATTATGAACAATATTAATTGCTGATTTATTGTCACAATACAGCTTCATAGGACCCTCTCACTTGATTTTCAAGTCTTCTAGGATGATTTTAAGCCATAATAGCTCACATATTCCTTGGGCCATTGCTCGAAATTCTGATTGTGCAACTACATTATGTTTTTTACTCCGCCAAGTCACTAAATTTCCGCCAAGAAATGTGCAATAACCAGATGTTGACCTTCTATCCACCATGGATCCTGCATAGTCAGCATCGCTATAAGCTTTAGCACCAGTTTTTGATTTCTTCTTAATAGGACTCCTTTTCCGGGACTTCATTTTAAATAATGTAGCACTCGATTGATGGCTTGTAAGTGTGATTCTCTAGGGTCATGCATAAATTGACTAATCACACTTGCTGAATAGGCAATATCAGGCCTAGTATGAGCTAATAGATGAGTTTCCCAACCAATTTTTGATACATTTTTCGATCTACAGCAGGTTCTTCCTTTGCATCCCCAAGCTTTTTATTAGGCTCAATAGGTGTGGCTACTGGTTTACAACCAAGTTTTCTAGTTTCCTTCAAGAGATCAGTCACATACTTCTGTTGTGAGACAAAAATTCCTTGTCTAGAGTAAGAAACTTCAATGCCAAGAAGGTATTTGAGTCTTCTTAGCTCTTTTATTTCTAACTCTTTAATTCTCCTCATCATCGTCACCTATGACAATAGTATCATTGACGTACACTAGAAGTGCTGTCACTCTCCCTCTTGCGGAATGCGTAATGAAGAGGGTGTGATCACTTTGGCTTTGTTTGTAGCCTAAAGCTTACATAACTTTGGAAAATCTCCCAAACCAGGCTCTAGGTGATTGCTTGAGCTCATATAGTGCTTTCCGTAATCTACAGGCTTTGTTTGTTGTCTTTTCTCATTCAAATCCCAGTAAAATATTCATGTAGATCTCTTATTCTAGGTCTCCATATAAGAATGCATTCTTCACATCATACTGTTCAAGTTGCCAATTGAAATGAGCCACCAAAGAAAGTAGAATTCTCACAGTGTTCATCTTTGCCACCGGAGCGAATGTCTCCTGATAATCTACTTCATAAGTCTGAGTATAACCCTTTGCCACCAATCTGAGTATAACCCTTTGCCACCAATTGTGCTTTTATATCTCTCAAGAAAACCATCAGCTTTGTATTTCAAGGTAAAAACCCATTTGCAGCCCACAAGATTCTTTCCCTTAAGTTTTTCGACAATCTCCCAAGTCTGTTTTTTTTTTTTTTTCTAGTGCATCCATTTCTTCTCTCATTACATTCTTCCATTATTCTTTAGACAATGCCTCAGATTAAGTATTTGGAATATAAAATGTGTTTAGACTCATAATGAAATTTTTATGAGATGGTGATAGGCGGTCAAGTGACACATAGTGAGATAGTGAATATAAGGGTCGCTTTGTGCACTCTCTAGTACCTTTTCTAACAGCAATGGGAAGATGCGAATCATTTTCTAGCATATCAATTGACTGTTTATGCAAAGGAGAGTCGGAACTTACTGGAAATTCATTTGTAAAACTCGGATGGGAATCTTGAACTTGTGTTGGTCTGGAACAGCTGTCTTTCTTGAGTACACCCGAGGAAATCTCATAGAGTCATAAATACGGGGAGATACGGGAGTGGACTCTTGTTCCGGAATAGGCTCAATCGTAGAGAGTGAGTCTGAGATTGAAGTAGCGCGAATTGATTAATCAAAAACTGATTCATAAGGAGCCCGTTAATCATAGTTGGAGGCTGATTGGTCAGGAGTTGATTGATCAGGGATTGGTTGATCAGAAGTGGGAGCTCGGATTGGAAGATTATTAGGAGGTAAGTCAAGATTAAGGCCGTCAAAGTCTTTATCTTCAACTAATGACTTCTCCCCCCGAAGATAAGATTGTGGAAAGTAAGGTTTGTTTTCTACAAATGTAACATCAACTTATATATAGGTCTTTCGAGAAGAAGTATGATAACATTTATACCCCTTTTGTGTAGAGGAGTAACCAAGAAAGACACACTTGATTGCTCTAGGATCTAGTTTTCCCCTTTGCTGATTATGAACATGTACAAATGAGGTGCAACTGAAGACTCTAGGTATGAGATTATTTGTTGTCCTGAAATGGGGATAAAAGATAGAAAGAACTGCCATAGGAGTTTTGAAATCTAATACTCTTGATGGCAATCTATTAATCATGTATGTAGATGTAAGGATGGCTTCCCCCCAATAAGACTTAGGGACATTTCCATGAAACAACAATGCTCGAGTAGTGTTGAGCAAATGACCATTTTTCCTTTCAGCCACCCCATTTTGTTGTGGTGTGTTTACACAAGATGACTCGTGGATGATCCATTCCTTTTGGAAATAGGTTGACATAATCTTATTAAAGTAGTCTCTAGCATTATCTTATCTAAAGCTCTTAATTTTAATTCCAAATTGATTTTGAACCATAGAATTAAAATTAGGAACAATACTACTTACATCAGATTTGTGTTTGAGTAAGAATATCCATGCGACCCTAGCGCAATCATCGATTAGAGAAACAAACCATCAAGCCCTTGAGATATTTGGAATTGTGGAAGGTCCCCAAATGTCACTGTGAATCAAATCAAAAGGACGAGAACTTCTTTTGTTGTTTATAGGAAAATATACACGGTTGTGCTTAGCAAATTCACAAGTATCACATTAGAATTGACTAATATCTAATCCTTTAAACAAAGAAGGAAACATGATATTTAAGACACGAAAAGATGAATGACCAAAACAAAAATGGTAAAGCCAAATGACATCCTTATTTGAAGCACTAAGAAATGACAAGGGTGAATTGTTCATGACTTTCTTCGAAATTCTCGGCGTCTCAAGATATTACAACCCATTCTTTTCCTTAGCAAGTCCAATCTTCCTCTCCGAATCCTGTTCCTGAAAAACACAGTAGGTAGGGTAAAAAATTGCATAACATCTGAGGTCATTGGTGAGCCTTTGTATAGAGACTAGGTTGGCTGATAGTTTCGGCACATGGAGGAAATCTTTTAGAGTGAGAATAGGCGTAATATAGATATCACCAACTCCTGCAATAGTGGCCAGAGAACCATCTGCCACCACTATTTTCCTATTGCTTGGATATGGGGTGCAGGTACTAAAAAAATGTGAAGTGTGAGTCATGTGATCAGTGGCACCTGAGTTTATTATCCAAGCTTCACTTGAAAGTTTTTCTGAGGCATTTAGACTAAAGAGAATGGAGACTTACTTGAGAGTGCTAATGAACATGCACCCGAGGGTTTATCAAGAGACTCTAAAAGCCCTTTAATTCTTTTTATTTCCTCACTGCTGCAGGATTCTTTCACTTGTCCTTTACTGTGATTGATTTGCTGGCTGGTCTGTTCAATTAGATGAGCCTGGGGCCTTGGCTGTCCTCCTTTGTTTCCCCACTCTCGGCTTGAGGTTGCTGGTTTGCCATTTAGCTTCCAGCAACGTTCCTTTGTATGCCTGGGCTTCTTATAGTAGGTACACCACAAACTGTCTCAATTATCCCTCCATGCAGGCCTCAAAGCATCCGCCTTTCCTCTTTCTTGTGTTGATGCATTGCGAGTTACTAATGCTAAGCCTTTCACAGCTTGAGGCTCTAGCATTATTCCCCTTCGACTTTCTTCTGCCCGGATTAAAGAGATCGTCTCTTCCAAAGAAGGGATTTCTTCCTTTCCAAGTATGTGAATCCTGACTTGGTCAAATTCAGAATTAAGACTTGCTAGGAAATCATATACTCGATCCTTTTCAATGAATGTTTTTAGAGTTGCAGCATCATCTGCACACTTCATCTCAAATACTCGATAATGATCGAATTCTTGCCATAGATTTTGAAGGGAATTGGCATATTCCTTCACTGTTTTGCTCCCTTGTTTTGTTGCACTTGTCTTTACCTTGATTTCATATACTTGTGCTGCATCTCGAGCCTTTGAATAAGTCCTGTGAATAGAATCCCAAATCTCCTTTGCAGTTTTGAGAAACATACATGTATTACTTATGGCCGAATCCATTGAATCCCAAAGCCATGACATGATCATTGAATTTGCCTCATCCCATGCGTTGAACGTGGGATTTTCCGGTGTTGGACCTTTTCCGAGAAGATGGCTTAGTCTTCCTTTACCATTCAAATAGGTCTTGACGAATTGTGACCATTTGAGATAATTCTTTTCATTAAGCCTATAAGTTGCTCTCACATTTTGTAGATCTCCGGTCATATAGTTGGTGTTGGCCTCCTTAGTTTGACCCGAAGTATCTCCAATCAATTTTGTCTCAGACATGGATAATTCTAGGCACAAAGAAAGTACTTGGAAAGGAAGAGCAAAAAAACATAAGCAATAAAGGCTGCAAGTGAATGAGGTTTTAGGGCAAAAAATTGGGACAAGTTTAGAAGCGAAGAGAGAATAATATAGCTAAAGGGATCACAATAATGACAATTGCAATCAAATTGTTAAGGACAAAGACAAATCCAGCAATGAAGGTTGTGATTAGAAGATTATTGCATCAATGAAGGATGCACTGCAACACTATCCTAGAAAAATGAGCCTAATGCTTTGATCCCATGAAGAATTTAGAGAAAGAATTGTAATAATTCTCTATATTTTTGTACCAGGATTACAAAGCTATTTATAGGACTTTTACAAGTACTAACTAGGAGAAAACATATCTATAAAATACAGTTATAATCCCACAAATCAAGGGATACTAATAAATCATTTCCTAACTAATTATTTATAGTTATTTCCTAATAATTAGGACCCAAAAAATCAGGATTGAATATTCTTAATAATCAGATCCTAAAAATCAGGATAATTCAACAAAAAAGAAGGAAGATATTGGATTTAACAGCAGGGCCAATTGTTGGATTTTTCTTTGATTATGTTTAAATGCACAAATTTTTTGAAAAGTAAAATATATTTCGCTATTAGAAAACGGTATTTGAATGGTATAGACGGAAGATAAAATAATGACATGGAAATGAGGTGAGCGAGGAATGGCAGAAAATATTGGTCATACAAGATGTAGCACAACAAATAAGAATGGCCTTGAGGTTGCAACATGTGTCCAAAGTGGGACCTAAATGTTAGGGAAAAAATTTATTTCCCCTGCGTGCTCTTTCCATCTCTCGTCTCCCTTGCACGCTCTCTTTCTTGCATGACTTTCTTTCTTTCTCCCTCCTTGAGCCCTCATCCTATTGATGAACCACCGCACTTGATCGACAAACTTTGCGATGGCAAAGGCAACTTTTCGAGGCAAAGTGGAGGTTGTACGGTGGCTTGTTGGATGAGGGCATAGTTGAGAGGGTAGTGATTCGGCAATGGCAAAGCCGGAGGGGCGGCGTGGTGGCTCGTCGGTCGAAAGAGAGTGGTGGTTCATTGGAAGAAGATAGAAGGGGCATAGTTGAAAGTGTCGGGCGAAGAGAGAGAGTGCAAGACGAGCCATAGTAGAAGTCGGAGGGGTGGCATGGTGCAAGAGAGAGGAGGCGGCGAAGAGAGAGAGTGTGTGCGGGGGAGAGAGAGAGAGAGGAGACGCGAGAGAGAAGAATGCCCGCTCAATTCAAAATAGCCTGACATTTGGGTTCCATTCTAGATGCATGTCGCAACCTCAAGGTTCTTCTTATTTGTTTTGCTAGTGCATTTTGTGCAGTTAACATTTTCTCCTTTTTTAATTTATTTTATTTTTATTCTTTTCTTAGTTAATAGAGATATTAATGTTTGAAAAAGTTATATGTTCGATAATACTATGCAAATAAATTTGCTATATCAAGAACACAAAAAGGTGTACCAAATGTTATTTGTTTCATGAAAAATGAATGGTTTTAAAAATATTTTCTTAAAACTAATTACATATATCGTTTGAAATTATTACTCATTCAACAATGTTGTCATAATAAACAACAATTTATGTCCAATAATTTTTATGGATGAAGAGAATATTTCTCGTTTATTTATTTTTTAAATAATATAAGCGGTCACTCTTTTTAAAACTTTTTTTGTAAATTATTAATCTTTTGTGAAACAAACGAATCTTCAAATGGCACAAATTTTAATTCTTCTTTTTATGCAATTAGAGGGTTTTAATGTCTTGATCTCAAATTATATTGTACTTTCTTTATTCCATATATAAGCACAATCTGGAGGCCTTAGTTGTTTGATCTCAAGTCCTGACGATCTCGATCTCTTTCCGAAGTCATGTTGGCCAAAATTCTGATAGATGTCTCGATGACCTAAATCTGAGAGTTTCATGTTTTTGAAATTCCTTGATTTTCAGGACTTCTTGTAAGCGGCTCCACATAATTTAAAGTCGCCGTCTTTCCGTCTTGAAATGAATAGACGAATGAATGCTATTTTGACCTAAATTAGAATTTTGGATTAACATCTACTTTGATTTAGATAATATCGTATCCATTTTGTATTTGATATGGATAAATGCTATTTTGATTAAGCTAATTCATTTAACCGATATCTTTGTTAAAGTTTTAAGTATTCGACCATAAATACGATCCTCACTTGACTAGACAGTTACGCTTGCAACAATATTATTGTGTACTGAAATGTTTGTGCGTAACTTTTCATTTTTGCTGTTTGCAAATACATTCAAGAAATCACACTGAAAATAAGCAAGTTAGTGAAGAAATTAACTTTCATTTGTCTGTCCAATAACCAACATGCTTTCATATTACTATAACTTAATTATTTCATAGTTCAATCTCATATGATTGCCATCTGTTATCAATGGAACAACATAGTGAAAGCGCTAAAATTCGATTTTTTAATTGTGATTATTATTGAATGAGTTAAATTCGGACCTAAGCAAGTCCTTAAAAGGCTTAAGGAGGAAACAGGCGAGAAATCTGCCTAGGATGGGAGACCTTGTGCCGTTCTCTGTGTTCATTTTTGTCGGGAAGATAAAGATAGACATGGAATTAGGAGGTCTCACGGTAGGAAAGGTAGACTCCACATCGAGGTGTGCTTGCATGCCTCGGCTACCGCCGGGTAGGCTAGTATAATAGCCACCCGCGCCTGGGGTGAGTGAGGATGGGTGAAATGCCCACAGTAGGACTAGCATGTCTTACGGCATTGCTTACAATCGCAAGCTAGGACTATTCCCCCGATTGTGAGCCTATAACTTAATCATTTTATAGTTTAATCTCATATGGTTGCCATTTGTTATCAATGGAACAACATAATGGAACCACTAAAATTTGATTTTTTTTTAATTGTGATTATTATTGAATGAGTTAAATTGATTCACCAATTAAAAATTGGGAACATGTCAAATGATTGAACTTTTAGAATTTAGTGCTTATAGTCCATTTAATCTATACAATACCTATAACAGCCTCTTTGTTTTGCCAAATAAGCATAACTTGAAAGAGATAACGACATGGGCAGGGGAAAAATACTAAAAAAGTACTAAACTTATTACATTTGTATCAATTCAGTCCTAAACCTTTTAATTGAACTAATTTAATCCTAAAATTTTTTACATTAGTAGAAATTATTGATGTGGCATGACTGATGTTAACTTGGAAATTTTAATAATATTTTAATTTTTTTCAAATATTTAAATTAATTTTTAGATTTTTTTCCTTTTTCCTTTTCATTGCCTTTTCTTTTGGTCGATAGCCATTGCCGGCCGCCGTCATAGTCATGGCCGATGAGAGTTGGCAGTTGGCCTAGCTTGGGTCTCCCTCGCTAGCAAGGGTGAGTGCTGACTGTCTAGGCATGGCCAAGCGAGGCCCCTCTTGTTAGATCTCGGTGAGGCGGACCCTTGCCTAGGCCAACGTGACCTCGCTACGCCTCTCTTGAGCGAGAGTTGGCCTTGCGAACCTCGCCATTGCTCAAGCAAGGCTCATTGGGTCTTACCCTTGCCCAAATGAGGCTCGATGAGGCCAACCCTCACTTAGACGAGGCATGGTGAGGCCGCCCTGGCCTAGGCGAGGGTTGGTCTCGCCAAATTTGATGAGGGGGGCCTTGCTTAGCTCGCTGGATGATTGGCGCTTGCCCTCATCTAGGCATGGCCCGGTGAGGCCGCCCTCACCGATCGTGACATCGGGGAAAAGAAAAGGCAAAGAAAATGAACAATGAAAAAAAAATAAAAAAAATATTTTAAAAATTCAAAAAAATTCCAAAAATATATTAAAATACTATTATAAAAAGTTTACGTCAACGCTGATCATGCCATGTTAGCAATTTCCAGCCTAAATTGACCGGATGGACAAAATTTGTATTAATGTGAAAATGTAGGACTATATTGGTGAAATTGAAAGGTTTAAGATTGAATTGGTACAAACACAATAAATTTATGACTTTTTGATATTTTTTCTCAATGGGCAGCCCTGAACTTTTTTTTTTTTTTTTTAATCTAATTCCGGAGCCTTTAAAAGTTCAGTCCCCATAGTCGTCCCGTTAGGCATGCCACCTTGATATGCTAGTTTTTCAAACCATCGTTAAATTCAAAGAGGAAATTGGGGCATGTGCCCTTTTACAGTTGCACCTTATGGTGGTCATGGGCACTTGACCTTTTTTTTCTATTAATTCATGCTGGCTTGAGGTTCGAGCTTTTCAACTCTGTCTTTCTGCGTTCGTTGTTTTTATTTGAACTTATATGTACTCTTTTCTCACTAATTTATTTGAATTTGAGATTCTCTTTCTATTAGATAACTCTCTTCCTCTTCTTAGACACGAGCTCTCTCTTCGTTGGGTGTATTTTGTCTTTGGGGGGGGGGGGGGCGGTGGGGTGGTTGTTCCCACTTGTCTCAAGTTGGGTTCCCACTTGTCTCGAGCTTCCAACTTTTCCAATTTATTATTTGGCCTAAAGTCTATTGGGAAAATTTGCAATATCCCAAATTTTCCCTAAAGTGCTTTGGAGTCTCTTGGAAAAACTGAATCAAAATATAATCTTAATATATTCAAGTTGGCTTATAACTCAGTTTTTTTAACATTCTGAGTGAAGATAAATCCAATTGCATATGTTGATGTGCTCAGATTTAAACTCTCTATTAGTAATCTTTCTAAATAAAGGCATTAGACTTTTGCTATAAACTCCTAACAACTGATATTAGAGTCGATTTTAAATTAGTGGGCCCCCAATCCGTTATGGTGTTTGATGAATATCTCAATGAAGGAATTTGATGGCCAATGTAGTTTCTAGGTGGTAAGAGTTGTGGTGTATTAACACAATCTTGATGGTAGCTTTTCCTTAGGAGGGATATATTTGGTGTGATGTGGAGCAGTTCATATATCCTAATTGATCATATAACTCATTGGTTTAAGTTTTTGAATAAATGTGGATAAGTTAGATTTAATTGGATATGTTGATGGGTTTAGATTTGTACTCTCTCTGAGCTATCTTCTCGGATAATGTACTGGACTTCTACTACGCCCTTCTAACATCCATGACCACGAGCTCAAAGCTTGAGTGGCCATGGCCACAAGCTCGAAGATCAAGCGACCATAGCTGCCATGAGTTCGAGTGTAAAGCATCCATGGCCGTGGACTTAAGATATGTCAATCATGCCACTCCGTGTCCATGGTGGCTACGAGACTCTACATAGAATGTCTTGACCAAGAGATTCTTGATCATTGCCATTGCTAGGAGCTTGAAGCTACAATGGCCATGGCTTTCGAGAGCTCGAGCATTCAAGCAACCATGACTGTAAACGTCAAAGCTTGAGTGACCATTGCTATGAGAGCTCGAGTCTTAGCTCCTTGGCCATGGCAGTTGCGAGAAGCCATATTGAGGAAGCTCCGGCTAATATTACTATAAGTTCAAAGCTCAAGTGATCATGACCACGAGCTTGAGACGGCAAGAGAAGAAATGGAGAGAGACGTTGGTAGAGAGAACAGAAAAGAGAGAGGCCGTGAATATTGCGATCTGGCACAATAGATAGAAAAGAGGAGGGAGTTGAACGGCTTTGTTTGCGAGCTTGAAGCTTGAGCTTCCGTGGCTACCATGAGCCGGAGCTCTGCAATTGCTAGCTTTGGACTTGAGCTCCCCGCGGTTACCACAAGCTTTGGCCTTGAGCTATGGCTATGGCGGTCGTGAGAAGAAAGAAGAAAAACAAGTGTAGAACAAAAAAGAGTAATGCAACAGAGATAGTCACAGACAGAGAGAAAGGGGAGAGAGTCCTTTGCAAGCAAAAGAAAATCAAGAGGTCCACGTGAGCTGAACAATTCCGCGTCACTTCAAACAAATCCGTCCTCGAACACAGGAAGGACGATCAGTGTAACTTTTCCAAAGGTACAAGGACGTTTTGGACAAAAGAGGTAAGAGTGATGATATCAAACTATCACACCATTCTCTTAAGTTAGCAAACATTTTCCCTTTTTTAAGGACGTTTTGGACAAAAGAGGTAGAGTGATGATATCAGACTATCACACTATTCTCTTAAGTTAGCAAAAAGAGGTATAATGATATCAAACTGTCACACTATTCTCTTAAGTTAGCAAACATTTTCCCTTTTTTAAGGACGTTTTGGACAAAAGAGGTAGAGTGATTATATCAGACTGTCACGCTATTCTCTTAAGTTAGCAAAAAGAGGTAGACTGATGATATCAAACTGTCGCACTATTCTCTTAAGTTAGCAAACATTTTCCCTTTTTTAAGGACGTTTTGGACAAAAGAGATAGAGTGATGATATCAAACTGTCACACTATTCTCTTAAGTTAGCAAACAATTTCCCTTTTTTATTCTTTTCTTTTTAGGCTAAGAGAGAGACGGCATGGAAACCACGTGGAAACCACTCGGACATCGGAATGGCAAATTTAACTCAACATACAGGCGCTCACCTAACGATGTTTGACTTTTGGGTAGGACTATTTGTTGAGTGGAGTCGTTCAAGTTCAACCACTGAATTTGAAAATTTTCTTTCTAGCCTTACATTGAAATTGAAGAAGTGAGAGATCATCCATGCCGTTCCTCCAACTTGAAAAGGAGCCGATGGAGAAAATGTTACAAGATGTCCTGTAGGGTGAGGACTTATTATAGTATATATTCTCCCTCGTTCCAGAGTACGCTCCTGCAGTCGTTCCAAGACTAGGGTTTTTCTCCCGATGGGCCGCCGGGTCGGCTTGCGGCTTCTGCACACGATCGCCCGGCCCAAGATTTCGATTCCCATCTTCCCTGAGAGCTGCGGTGCCAGCAAACGGTGCCTCCGCGAGCTCGTTCAGATGGCGGCGGACGGGAAGAGCGCGGGACACGTGGTCGTGCCCTTCTTCGACGGAGTCGAGCGCTCGCACGCGCCACACCTGACGGGGAGCTTCCGGGAGGCCTTCCGTTCACAGGAGATGTGCTTTGAGCAAAGGGATGTGGAGGCAGGGGAACAGGCGCTCGGAGATGTCAGCTTCTTGAAAGGATGGGAATGGGAGAGAATCGTTAATGGGTATGTAATTTCATCTGCTTCTAAACTTGTTGACTTTCGTTCAATGACATCTTGCTGCTGTAATCCTAGATAACTTATTGGTAGAATGGAAATATAATTTTGTTCATAATCCTTCGTAATATGTTGCTGATATGGCGATGTCGTCCGATGGGATTCGGTAAACTCTTTAAATTTCTTCTGTGTTGTTTTTATGATAGGCACCGAGGAGAATTTGTAAGAATGGTTGTTGAAACTGATCCGAGTGACTTTCGACAAGGTTTTCGGATAGATGTTCCTGAGAGTTTGGTTGGAAATGATGATCATATTAAGAAGATTACGGGATTGCTGGACACTACTTCCAACGGTACTCGAACAATTGGAATTTACGGCATGGGTGGCATTGGCAAAATCACTTTCACCTTCGGAGAATTTGCGCTTCAAGAAATTGTCGATGATTCTTCTCGATGATGTGGATCATAAGTATCAATTAAATGCTTTGATCCAAGCACAAAATTGGTTTACGTCGGGAAGTAGGATCATCGTCACATTTAGACATGAAGCTGTACTTGATTAAGGTGGAATTTCGATTAGACTACAAGTATGACTATCCTCCAAGTGCGTTGTAAGGTAAATTTGGGAGGACTCCTTTTAGCTCTTGAGGTTATAGGTTCATATTTGTCCGTCTAATCTAATAAATAGATATGAGAAGCGCTTAAGAACTTAAGAAAAAAACCTGATAGAGATGTCCAAAAAATATTGAGGATAAGTTATGAGGCATATCAATAAATTTTCCTCAACATTGCTTGCTTTTTCATTGGCATGAATAGTAATTTTGCCATAGGATACTTCAGGTTGTAGGTTCATATTTATGTATTTAATTCAACAAGAATATATGGGAAGCGCTTCAGAAATGAAGAAACGAACCTCTCATAGAGATTTTCAAAAGATTTTGAGGATAAGTTATGACGCATATCCACAATTTTCTCCAACATTGCTTGTTTTTTCATTGGCATGGTTAGCCAATTTGCCAGAGGATTGTGAAATTTGTCCGGTTTGATAATTGAATAACTGATAACAAATCGTGGTAACGAAAGATATAGTCAAGAGATCTTGGTTAGGATGTTGTGTGCCTAGCAAAGGACATTGTGTGCACCGATGACGTTTTGTGCCTAGAAGGGTTAACATATGCTGGTGAGTGAAGGGTATAGTCAGTTAAGAGGCCTTGGTAAGGACGTTGTGTGCCTAGAAGCGTGAGCAGAAGAACTGGTCTATGGATCTTTGAGGAAGCCTTGAAAGTACTAGAAGCGAATAAGGTAATCTACTACCTATTTTTGCCTGCTCTCTTGGCTCTTATGTACTTATTTAATTCAATATGTAGCATCTGTTGTAATCTACTACCTATTTTTGCCTGCTCTCTTGGCTCTTATATACTTATTTAATTCAATATGTAGCATCTGTTGTTGTTTAATACTAACTTACCTATTAAATTGCATAATGGCAAGCTCCTGTTTCTAGGGATATTTCTCTTCCCTTCTATTTCAAATACTGTTATAATAAAATTCTAGTTGTAAATCTAAAGAATCTGGAGATGAAAAGGGATGTTGCAGCTCTAAAAAAATGTATTTCTGAACACATAAAGTACCGTGCTTCACCGCATAGTCATAACATGAACGACTACAACAAAGCCACAGCTTTACCAAACAGATGCTTTATCATTGTAAAGTAGATAATCACTTCCTTTTAATTGGTTTTGTGACTCTTTATTGTTGGCTTGCTTTTAACAGCTTAACCTTTAAAGAAAAAAGATGTGTCTATAATGAGATGAGAATGGGTCACAAGTTCTAATCTCGGCGCTCCTTGTGTTTGTTATGTCTGTTAATGTTCTTATTGTGCTTGTTTTATGGTCTGCAGTTGTCTATGTGATGTGGATATGTTCAAATATAGTTTCATGTGTTATGCTTCATATGCGAGTAAATGTGTTAAGTAATATGTTATATAGATTGTGTTGGCCTGAACTTTTTCTCAGACATATGATGCAATACTAATGATATCCAGTGTTTTACTTTTAGGTCACTGAAAAGGGTTGGGCCGTTTGTTTTGAGAGAGATGCACGGATGAGATAGTTTGACCAAGGGTGTTGAATATACAAAGGTGAACGGTTTCAAAATTTGTTGAACTTAACATTCCTTGTAGTAAGAGGTGAAAATCTTACTGGAGATTGTATGTAATTATTATCTGAATTAAGATGGCTTCTGTGGAAGAGTTGTCCTCCCTCTGTTTTGTCGCAAACAATTTTCATCCAGGAACAATTGGTTGAACTGAGATTTTTCGCAAAGTAATACTTCAAAGCACTGTGGAAGATGGAGTTAGGTCATGGTAAGATGGAAAAGCATATCGTCTTTTCTGTATTTGGAAGTTGGCTTGTTTTCAATACTTATCCAGAAATATCTTCATTCCTCCAGATGGCAAAGCAGCTAAAAGTTCTCAAGATAAATGTACTCGTGACCTGTCAGCCTTTACAAATTTGGAGACTCTAATCCTTGAATGTTGCGACTCATTGGAATGAATTCACTCTTCTATTGGAAAGGTCAAGAGCCTTGCTTCCATGGAATTGAGGGACTGTAAGAATCTAGTGGACCTACCTACAGAATTGGGTAGATTAGAAGAATTAAAAGAACTTCTAGATGGAACAGCTATACGAGAAATTCGTACATTTTCAGGTTCTCTGAAGAAGCTGGAGAGGCGTAATGGCAAGTATTGTTGGTTATTATTGGGCTGCCTGACTCAATAAGCCATCTTGTAAATTTGTCAACCTTTGACTTGAATTTCTGTAGAAATTTCACTCAATTTCGGGAGGCCATCGGCTCCCTCATTTATTTATTTATTTTTGCTCGGTATTTGACCCCCTCATGAAACTGCCCTATTTATCTTTATGAAATTCACTGAGAACGATCCTCGACTTAATGGGGATGTTAAAATCATTAACCAAACTAAACTTGTCCGGCTCGAGCATTACAGAGTTACCTGAATCTTTAGGGAATTTGCAAAGTTTAACGACTCGTGATGCTTGCTTCCAGTTAGGTAAGAAAGTTTCCCAGTTCTATTCGAAGGTTGGTCAAGCTCCTAGAGTTTAGTGCCTTATTCTGCGTTGAATTGCTAGGGAAATTCCTAGAGAATCGGTTGCTCGTCTTTCCTCAATAGGATCGAGTTGAAGTATACACCCTTCTCTGACCAGCCAGATAGCATTAGAAATCTTTCTTCTTTTTAACACCTTCGTTTGCAGGGTTGCAGCCAACTTTAGTTGCTTTTGGAAAGCATCCATAAGCTTTCTTCTTTCCATCAGCTTGATTTAGGGTACTGCTACAAGCTTCAATTGCTGCCAGAGCTTCCTAGAATTAACACTGTGAGTCGCCTGCAAGAGTCGCTTATTTTTGCAACTATGCCGTCTAAGTCATTTGAAGGAACTCACTCTTCAGTCATGCTCATGGCTGGCATGCCTCCCAGATAATTCCCCGAGACAATAAAAAATTCGTATTTGCGAATGCAATAAGTTCGAAGTCAGACCAGAATTGGAGCTCAAAGAACGCTATGAGCTGACTGAAATATGGTCCTGAAGCATTGATATCTCCAACAAATTAAATTGAGATTGAAATAGTTGACTTTTAAGGCCTTGACAGATTGAATTGCTGGGAAGAGTTGAGTATCCATCTGTGCAATGGACCTCTCATTATCAAATTGCCTCTAGCAATTAGAGATGGCATCTTGCTTTAATCTAGCTAATATCTGAGGCCTAGTTCCTGGAAGAGCTGGATAGCTCTCGTCGTTCGTCCATCAAAAGGCTGGATTTTTCAACGATTAGAACGTCTAAGGAAATTTGTTGCTAGAGGTCACAAGAATCGACTGGAGGTGTTGATAGTTTGGAATTCTCGGACAAGATGCATATCACTTGGCATAGGGACATTGAAAAATTACCGGACTTAAACTTTCTCCGACACCTTGAAAAGGTTGAACGTCTACTTCTGTATGTAGCTTCGCGATACTGAGAGCCTGCAAAAAGTCTCTTACTGCGAAAATCTATATATTGAATGATGCAACTCAAAAATCGAATATATAGAGCAATTGGCGGTGAGAGATTGTCGTGAATTGTGGAGATCCTAGGGCTCGAAGAATCATAATTTCTAGATATCTCAGGATGCGAGTCAATTGAGAGTTTATCTGATTTGTGAGAATGTAAGAACTTTAAAAACTATGCTGGCCCGAGACTGCAAGAACCTGCCTGAGCTTTGGGGGCTCGGGGATTTGAAGCAGTCAAAAATCGTGGATGGTTCTCGATGCCACTCGCTCGAAAGTTAATACGGGGATATTATTATATAGCAAACCTCTTACTGTATCTCTTTTCATTTCTTGTCCACAGGCTCTTAACAGTATCATAAAACTATCATCTGGTTCTGAGATGATAGAACTATCGTATCGCGGAGATAATGCTATGTTGAGTCATATACTTCCATTACCAATTTTCCTCGTCAAGATGATTCATGTAACTTTACGAAGGTAAATGAAGCCGGTACCCTACCAATTTTTTGCCGATGTCTAGAAGCTACTGTTTGTTGGTATTTTGTCTGCTTGATTGTATGGTTTTCCTAGACCGCATGTTGTTGTTTTCTCCCATGTCTTGCAAAATTGAAAGATTTCTGGGGAAGTTGGTCAAGTACATCAGGTGTCATCAGTCATCAAGTAAGATTGCTTTGATCCTTCACGTGATATCAATGGCCAGCAAGAGCAAGCGAAAAAAAAAAATTATTTTTCGAATATTTAGGTTAGCTATCAGAAGAAAAGCTTATGTGGTCAAATAAGCAGATTTAAAAAAAAAATCATCAAATAATACGAAAAATCGAAAATTTAAAAACGAAAAAAAATCCTACTCTAGCTGACACCAAAGACATTGCCGTCCTGACGACATTACCTCAAGTTTGCCGCAAGCTCGAAGACCAAGCAACCATGGATGTCGCCAGCTTCAGCTCGAGCTGCTACGAGACTCTAGATTGAGCATCCAGCGCGCTAAGTGTTGGAACCAAAAAATGATGGCAATTTCGGAAATTTAGAGCGAGGCACAAATGAAGACCAAATGGAGAAGTAATTGAAATGCAAATGCTTTTTTGCTTCGGTGTAACTACAAATTTGTAATTGTAGCCGACAACCTTTGAAAGCAGTTGACATAGCTTGACAAACATTAAATGAAGAAAAAAACAAGAAAGTCCACAACGTGATACAAGCACACAAATAAAATCAAATGAAAAGACACAATAAATACACGAAGACAAGCGTGGAGTACTCTTCGTTGAGTTTTTCTAGCCTTCATGCTGCATAAGGTTTTCTTTATTAAATGCTTGCAGCCTTTTGGTCTTCAATCTTCTTCAAGCTCCTACCATAAATCATGCTTCACCGATTCACCTTCATTCTTCTTATGACACCCACCATAAATCAAGGCATTTCGAAGAATACTAACAACCAAATCTAGGGCTCAGTAACCAACGTGCTCAAATCTTCAACAATCATTTTATAGTATTTTAGCAGCTTCCCTTAAAATTGATTTTTGAATTTAGCAACATCAAGCATTGTCTTTAATTTTCGAACATATCCGCCTTCAATGGTTTTGTCAAAATATCAGCAATTTGATCCTCTAATATGCAAAAATTAAGTTCAATCTCACAATCTTTGACTCACTCACAAAGAAAATGATACTTGACGTCGATGTCTGGGGTAAAAACAGTACAAGTGCCAATACTTTCGTATGGCATTCACATGAGTACTAAAACTTTTTTTTGCTCACTCAAGTGCCATAATTTGAAAAATCGATTAATTGAATGACACTGCCGATTTGCCCCCTTGGAAAAAGCTTACATGGCGCCAGCAAATATTTTTTTGATATATTTTTCAACAGTTTTAATATTATTATTATATTTTTGAATTTTTTTTTTTTCTTTTTCTTTTTTCCTGTGGCGACCCTCGCTAGCCGCGGCTGCCTCGCCCTAGGCAGCGAAGGCCTTGGGTGAGGTTGCGACAACCCTCGCTCGCTAGCAATCGGTGAGGCCATTAGCGCCTAACCCAAGGCCTTCACCGTGAGGGCGAGGCGGCCCTCGCCTAAATCTGTCCGTGATGGCCCTTGGCGAGGCCATCGGGGCCTCGTTGATCACTAGCAAGGCTGTGACGATCCTCACATGCTCTGGGCGGCGTTGCATGTGGCCCCTTAGCGGTCAATAAGGGTTGTTGCAACCTTGCCAGTGGTTAGAGAGGCCTTAATGGCCTCCCTTAGGGCCTTTGCGACTAGAGCCTATGGTTGCTCAACGGCTAGTGAGGGCCCTCATGGCCTTGCCCAAGGCCTTCGCGACCGAGGGAGGAGCAGCCCTTGCCCAATTTGGGCGAGGCGGCCGCGGTTGGCGAGGGTCACCGATGACCTTCGCCAGCCCTAAAGAAAAAAAGAAGCAAAGTACAAATAAAAATAAAAATAAAATTAAAAGATAAAAAAAATTCCACATACGAAATTTGGCTGAAATTGGCACTTGAGTAATCGATTCTTTTCCGATAAAATACTAAGTGAGTGAAAAAGAAAGTTTTGGCTCTCAAATAAGTGATGTATGAAAGTTTTATCACTCCTATTATTTTTATATGTCGATGTGTTGGATTGGATTCTTGGCTACTGCATTAGTCAACTTATTGTCACAAATCATTTTGGTAGGACTTGTTTGTTCATGTTTCAATTCACACATCATCCTACAAAGCCATGTCGCTTGACATGTTGCTGAAGCTAACGCCGTGTATTCACCTTCAGCTGTTGAGAGTGTAACAACTTGTTTTTTTTTTCAAGGACCAAGAAATTACTTCTGATCCTAGAAAGAAAGCAAATCTGGAAGTACTTTTCCAATTCTCATTATCCCTAATCACCATCTATGTATCCCACTAGACTGAAATTGTTTGGATAAGAATATAAAATTTCATGGCCACAAGTTCCACTGACATATCGTAAAATTTTGTTTTGCTGCCCACAAATGTGATTGGTATGGTTTTTGCATGAACCCGTTGATAATTCCCACTCTATAAGTAATATTTGGCCTAGTAGAATCCAAATATCTCAAGTTGTAGACAATACTTTTGAAATAAGTGGAATTTACTGGTTCACTGGTGCCTTCTTTCTTCAACTCCAACTATTCTATTACGGGAGTCCAAATTGGTTTGAACGATTCGCTTCGAAATATCATTAGCATATATTTACTGTGAAATAAATATTCCATCATTTGTCTACTTCACTTCAAGGCCAAGAAAATAGGACATCAATCCCAAATCTGTCATCTCAACAGGTATTAAATCACATCTTCCTAGGCATACAATTATTATGTCACCGTTAGAATTTGACTTGATATGTAGTGAATGCTCATACGGGCACTTTTGAAAACCATGCTCTACAATGCATGTGTTGATTTGTGCGTATCAAGCATGAGATGCTTGTTTTGGCCCATACAATGCTTTCTTCAGTTTGTAAACTTGATTTTTATGCCCTTTCTTCTCATAACCTTGTGGTTGCTCAACATACCTCCTTCAAGGACACCATTAAGAGATGTTGATTTCATATCCATTTGATAGATCTTATGAAGGTTTTGAGTTGCAAGTGCTAAGATCATCAAAATGCTATCCTTTCGGGCCATTGGTGTAATACTTCAAAATAATAAATACCAATCTTTTGCTTGTAGCCTTTTACAACCAGTCCGACTTTGTAATGGTCCACTTGACTGTTAGGTTTGTACTTTGTCTTGTACACCAACTTGACACCAATGAGCTTCTTACCAATAAGTAAAGATGTTAGCACCCACATGTCATTCTTCTCAATGGAGTAAATTTCTTCATCCATTTTTTATATCCACTTCTCATCTATAGTTGCTTCATCATAGAATACAAGGTCACATTAAGCAAATAGACAAAAATTTACCATAGATTCATTAGTGATTCCGCCACTATCACTATCATTATCGTTGTCTTGGGACCATTAATTCCTGATTTTGCTGGAGTTTCTCATAATTGTTACAAATAATGTAATGGTGGTTCTAAAGCTGTTGTTGATAAAGACGATGCACCACTAGTCGAAGATGATGGAGAAGATCTTCCACTAGTCGAAGATGGTGGAGGTTTTTCGATATCTATCTCTAATGGTTCATCTTTGATGGTAATGTTTTTTCAATCACCTTTTTGGTTCTAATCCTAGGCTTCATCTTCTAAAAACTGGACATCCCTGTTAATGATTACCTTTTCGGTGATTGGTTTATAGAGCTTATGAACTTTCGCTATGTCACTATAGCTTACATAGCATCGACACTGACACCAACACACGACATGTGACATGACACGTCGACTTATCATTTCTTAAAAAATGAAGAATTCGATACGTTGGAACATGTTGTATATTAAATGTATATTTTTATATAAATGATAAATTATAAATTATCATTTAAATTAATAATAATAATAATAATAATAATAATAATAATAATAATAATAATAAAGAGCTTAGAATGAATTTACACTAAAAACATTAATCCAACATTTATTAATATCATACATTGTTTTAATTTGACAAATTCGACTACATTCCATTACAATAACTCATAAAACTTGGAAAGAAAAAAACAAGCAATCCACATTCCACTATTAAATTTAATATTTAACAATAAGCAAAAAAAATCCATATTTCACCATTAAATATAATGAGTTATTCATTTATATTATTCACTTCTTTTGAAAAAACAACAAACTCCATTTCTAGCTCATTAAGTAAAAGACTTGCAATTTCAAGCACTCTAATATCTTCAAATGTGTCAAATGCATTTCTGCCAATATCCCACATCTTGGTCTCTCCTTTTGCATATTGTGGGCTTTTTCTTGATAGAAGACAAAGGTTGCTATGAATGAGAATTGAATCTTTTACACATTTTGGGATCATCTTATTTCTTCTCACCGAGTGTATAAATGAGTGAGTACTTTAATTCCTCTCAGCACATGATGAAGAAGAAGGTTGTGCAAGAGGCTTTAAGGCTATACTTTGAAATATAGGTGCACATGTATCATGATTAACCCACAAAACCTTAGGATCTATAGAATACCAATTTTGAAGGAAATCAGAATCTCTAAAATTCTCATTTTTGCTCGCAAAATCTACATACTCTAGATTCACTCTATTGCTTTGATCCAAGTTAGGAAAGTATTTCCTAAAGAATTTTAGTCTTTTTTAGTTGATTTCCTTATTCTTGTACAAAGAAACTTGGGTAGGATCTTCATTGAGCCATATAATACCTTATTTAATAGAATAAAATAAAATAGAAAACTATAGTAAGTAAGAAGAGTATTATGTTATCATGTCAAAGAAAGAATAACTAATAAAGTAATATTCTTATTCAATTTTAGAAATTACCTAGGATTTAAGGCATGTGTCAAGCAATGAAGTGGAGTGTTGTTCCTTGTTCAACGATCCACAAGAATTGTATGAATCACCTCATAAAATGTGGATTCTTCATCTAGCCTTTTCATTTCATGTGCATATATAGCTTTGTTCATTTTTTCAATCATTGAATCCCACATATCATAAACTAAGTAAAGACAAGGCTTGTTGGTATCACAAATTCTAAGCATGTCATAACTAGAAGCCATGAAAGAAAGTATATAATCAATGGAATCCCACAAAAAATAATCCAATACCTTGTCCTTGACAAACTTAGTCTTCCCTTGATTATCATCTCAATAGATATTTCATTTGTCACAAATCACCGTATTTTGAAGACAACTTTTCATTAACTTGAATCTCCTAAGCATCACAATCATGGAGACAAAAAGTGTATCCGCTATGAAAAACAACTTCAAGCTAATAAACTCATTGTATATTGCTAATCTCATGAAATGATTCATAATGAAATGTTTGATTTGCATAACTTCTTTAATAATATCCGAAATCCAACTACATTCCTCATAAGCTACTTGATTGGTCCTGTATTTTTTGAGGTACATATGTTTTTCAAAGCTAGATTAAGGGTGTGCACCACACAAGGCATCCAAATAATGGATGAAAATTCTTACTTAGTGAGTTATCTCACACCCTTATAATTTGAAGTATTTTGTAATTACTTGGATCACATTATCATGCCTAATTTCATTGATAACTTCTTTCAATAAGTTAAGAATGAAATGCATATTATTTGTTTCTCTCAAACAATCAACCGATTTTATAAACATTAGTTATTCATCCGACACTGCCATAAAATTAATAAGCGGTCTCCTTTGTGAGTCATTCCATCAATTACTGACAAATAGTTACACCATTCTCCCTCTACATGCTTCTAATAGGTGCACATAACTTATCAATATTGCCTCTTTTTTTGTAACAAAGTGGTCCTCAACAAATTATATTTCAGTGGTACATACCCCTAAATATTATGATTAATGGCATGAGTGAAAGCGGATTGAAAATAAGGGTTCTTTGCGAGGTTAAACGGCAAGCCCGCCGAATAGAATATCCTAAAAATCTCACAATCTAGACGTTCCCATTGAGTCATGTTGAATGTATTTTCAAGTGATTTGCCACTTCCACTTCCAATCTTCCATTTTTTTTGGAGTTAAAGGATGAATCTATTCCACCACCACCGCCACTAATTAAAAACTAGAAAGGGGTAAAGGTACATTTATAGGTGCAATATTCATTAATATAGTATTTACATCTTCCTCTGATCTTTCTATCTCTAAAAGATCCTCTTTTCTTTTCTACTTCTGTGCATTTTCCAATTCTTTTTCCACTTATTATCAACAAATGGCTTCTCACTCTTAAAATCTTTTTGACAAAAATTGTATTTCCAAGACAAGTTTCACCCCACATTGCTATGATTAACTAACTTAGTAACATATCACCATAATAGTTGTTTTACAACTTCATTGCTAGATATAGGTGGTTGTGTACTCGAAGTGCTACTAGCCATACTTGAAGATATTCTACAAAAAATATCGTTACAAGAACTTTAAATTTAATATATACTACAAGTAAATGTAATGACAAAAAAAACAAAAATAAACATATATCATCATAGGCACATCCATGAAAAAAATTATCAGCAGAAATCGACGACCCGATAACATATTAACAAACTGAACTCAGATTATGATCTTCAACAATAAAGGTGAAGATCCCTTGTGAAAGAAAAAAAATTGCAAGTTTCTTCAACCAAACAAACAAAAGGGGTACCATCCACACTTAGACAAGCAAATAAAATGGTGCAAGTACACTTAATTAGCATATGACTTGGATTCTTAGTAAGAGCTTTTAGCCATAAATTCAACAACTGTCTTAGTTGGTAAATAGACAAGACGAAGAAAGGAGAAAATTTTCGAAGACATCGTAGTGTATCCTCACATTATCTTCATCGCCCTTCCTATGTTTACAAATGATTACGCGTTAAACGAACCGTAACAACTTCAATGGAAGAGAAAAACAAAATACCACTAGGAGTCAAACCAGTACAGGCAAATTCAAAAAGCAGGGCACTTCAAATCGCTGAAGTTGAGAGAGAGAAGAGGGGCAAACCCGATTTCCTAGTCACTCTATAAATGCTAAATTCGCTCCCGAAATAGAATTGGTCGAGCAACATCCAGCCAAAAAACACTGAAAAAAGGGGTATTGAAATCACAAATCTAGCGAACCTTTTGATCAATGCAAAAAACTCGAAGAACACTTCTGTAGCTACTTGGCTATCAAGCTGGGCATTAACTGGCTTTACCCCTACTCATTGAATAAATTCCATCATCATACCCAATTTTCACAGGAATACGACGTTGATGGCTAAAAATAAGGACTCATCTCTCCAACCAGTGCCCCTTTGATTTGTTCATCCATTACCAAAAAAAAAAAAAAAAAAAAGCGGGGAAATCCAATGAGCAAGCAAGCATCACCAACGAGAAAATCAAATGAGAAGGAAACCGAGGTACCTCGAGAATCTTCGCAAGCTTAAGGTAGATGAAGACGGGCAAGCAATGAGGGCAGGCCGTCGGGAAACCAAAGCACGGCTTCCTGGTGACGATAGTGAACACACAAAATCATTCATCAATCAGAACAAAGGAAACTAGAACGACCCAAACCCCTCCATCGCTAGATGAGCTTTAGGGTTCGCAAAACAAATCTCAAATTGAATTTATAAAGACCCAAGGTGCCATATTGAATAAGAAAGTGGAATAAGATGAACTGCAAGTTGAAAAGAAGCAACACTTGCGAAAGGCAGAGGCAGGGTTAGGGTGACGCTTGTGAGAGGCAAAGGAGGGGTCGGGATGAGTTAGGGTTTGGGGTGAAGGCGGCGGCGGCGGCAGCTCGTGGGGTGGGCCACGAGGGTGGTGGAGCAACACCAACATGAGGAGTAATGCACGTGAGAAGAGGAGGGTTCGATCATTCAGGGGAAGGAATGCCGAAGTGAGATTGTGAGAGATTGAGAAGAATTCTCCTTTTATTTTATTTTTTTAAAATTTCATATATTTACATTTTGACCCCTAATAAATTATTAAAATTGACCCCATGTGTAACATCCTCGATTCCAACCCCATAAGGATCGGCCATGAGGTCCTAAGAGAATTGATCATGGGTCATTGGCCATGGATCGATCGGTTTGATCAGCAAGGAATCACGAATTGGTCATGACCGACTGACAGACCGACCGATCGACGGGTCACGAGTTGGCTGAGATGTTGGCTGTGAATTTCTACTGACCATACTGATGGGATAGGATCACCAGCTCATAAGATGACTTTTTAATCACAAGAATTGGTTACGGGATGATTTTGGATCGGTGGATAGTCATGGGTCGATCCAACCGGTCGTAGTTTCTGGTCATGGGTGATTCCGCCAGGTTATGCACCGACGCACGGACGATCCAAATTGGTCAAATGCGACCGTCTTCCAATCAAAAATGCATCATTCCTTATTTAATTCTTAGTCATCGGAACGAAATCTCGAATTGGTGATGTCCAATCATGGATTGGTAATGCACTGACCATGAACCTTACTGGTGGATCGGGCATCGATCGGAATGAGCCTAGGGATAAACCCGGCTATTCCGTCACTAATTCTAAGGTTCATAAGTGCCTTGGCTTAGTGCTAGGTCATGGGTAGCCTTAGGATTGGTCTCGAGCCGATTAAATGACAACCGACCCGATTGGTCAACCGACCGTCCAAAGAAACGGTTTGGGCGAATATGGGGCATGATGACCGAACCTCGGGTGTACGTGATTCGATTTTTCGAGGTGTACCTAATGATACCTTCTCCGGCCCCGGAACCAACTTGGACAGTAGAATTCTCTAGACCGCCTTCTTGACGAAGAAAATGACAAAATAGAAGAAAAGTCTAGAACACCCTCATTAATGAAGGGGGTGATGTGTCCTTTGACTTTTCAAAGGTAATGATGAAGTCAAAAATATCTTTAATGGATAAGATAAGGACGATGCATAAGTGGCCCAATCGGAGAGCGAAACTCAAGCGCCTCATTAATGACCGAAGAATCTAGATGCCAAGTTGGCAACTTTGATAGCATCTTATCCAAACTTCATTAAATGCCCATTAAATGCTGGATATAGGTGGACCAATGGGAGAGTGAAAAGCGAGTCACCATCGATGACGCCTATAAGTTAGAATGTCAACCAAGATCTTTTAGCTATGCCACCTCATTCTTTTAGGTGCAATTAGGCTTGCCAACTAAGGACTTTAGGCGGGACACTAGGTAAAATTAGAGTGGACCATTTGGTTTGATGGCTTGAGATTTGCCTTGGAGAAGAAGTTGGTGACTTATAAGCTTAGGTGTCCTCTAGAATCTTAGGTTATGATGAGCCTAAAAGATAGCCTTGGTGAGCAAGGCAAAGGACAACCAATCAAGAGAGGACATTAGGCATCAAAGGGGCTTAGGCACATCATGAGCCTAAGTTGAGTCTTGAAGAGCAAGTCAATAGGTGGTCTAATAAGAAGATGACAAGTGTTCTCTTAGGATCTTAGGCATGCCATTTTGCAAACTAGGCTTGCCACCTTGATGCCATAGCCGTGCCACTTCAAGAAATGTGATTGGGCCGCTTGGATAAGTAATGATGGCGCCGAGTAGTATAAATAGGAGGATCCCTCTTCATTTTTCACCATGCCATTCAATTTCTCCTTTCATCCTCTATTTCCTTTCTCTCAGCCTTGCATCCTCAATCCCTCAAGCTAATCTAAGTTGGTCTTTAAGGTTCTAAGGTAAGTAAGATTCCTATGTCTTCTCTAGGGCGGTAGTCTCCATTGTCGAGTCTAGTTAGGTGCTCACCCGTCAAAGCCATGGATAGGATGTTGGATCTTTTGTATGGTTTGCTCATGTTTGTGCTTGAACATGTGCTTGAGTTGTTCCCACTCGGAATGAAGCCGAAGTTCATTTGGATTGAGTTCATCGCAAGACAAAGTTGCCCAAGCCATAAAACCTTGGTTTCGGCATAAATAAGATGCTGGGTCCAAGCCTCGCTTGGTGCGGGAATCGCCTAAGGCCGCAAGGTCCTAAGTCGACATTGAGGCGTGTTGATCTTATATCTTGATCGGTACGGGGATCACCCAAATCCATGAGGTCTTGATAAGGCACCAAGCATGTCGATTTCTACAGTCCAAATGGATGCGGGGACTTTGTGCTTGGCGTTAATGAAACCGCGAGCCGAGGGTCATTCTCAATACATGTGTATTCACATCGGGTTGGAGCCAAGGTCCGTCAAGCTTGAGATTATCACTAAAGTGAGGTGTACCCAAGCCTCGAGATTTTGGATTGGTATTGAGGCGTATTGTTTCCAAGCTTTGTCTGATGCGGGGATTGGTGCTAAGTGATTGATTCAAGTTACGGACCAAAGATCGTTCCCGACATATTTGCTAGTGAAGTATAAGAATTCATGACACACACAAATGAATGAGCACGCATTCGGGTTATGCATGTATCGGCTAAAAGAAAAGATAAGAACCAACTTGTATGATGCATTTATGCATGCACTTAAAGAGAAAAAGGCGCCCGTCGCCACACAGCGTTGGCAGCGATGCCTCGTTCATTGAACGGGATGCCTCGGTTGAGCTGGGATGCCCTGTTTGAGCTAGGATGCCTAGGTTTGAAACCGGAAGCCTCGGGAAGCTAGCCCCGAGAAGCCTCGGTCGAGCTGAGATGCCTTGGTCGAGCCAAGAAGCCCAGCAAGAAGCTGGAAGCCCCGGTCGAGCTGGGAGGGCCTAGTTGATCCAAGATGACAATAAATGAATTCGCATGAGTGCCGGTATTTACATAAGTATGATGTGTTTATATATTTACTGATAAGACAAAGGTAAGTATGCATTGAAACATGTTGCAATGGACATTTGCATGTAATCAAGGGTAGCAACAAGTTTGCTATTGATCTACCATCGCCACTATTTCCGAGTGTTGTACTTGCTAAGCTTCGATGATGAGATGCTTTCCTAGTAGAGAACTAGGAATTTTACTTACTGAGTTTCCCCAAAACTCATCCTCCATCTTTTAGTCTTTGTAGGCATGGAAGTCTCATGTCAATATTGAGAGCTGTAGTCACGCTAGAGGAGATAGGATTTCCCTTGGTCTATGTGGAAAACTTGTATTGTGATGTAAAAAGAAAAGAGGGCCTGTAGAGAAAATGGCTTGTAAAAGTACTATTATAATATAAGTCAGTGTGTTCAGTGTGATGTATGTCCCAATCTTCCAACTGTTGTTTGTTCGGGGAGTTATTTGTTCACGTTTCCTAATGTGCATGATTATAAGATAAAAAGAATCGGGACGGCGACGAGCCTGGGACGTTGTGAAAATAACCCCTACCGCTCAAGACCCTGGAGATGGAGTTGGGGTCGTGACACTGTGCGTGTCGAAATTCTACACTCGCGTGTCAAAGTGTGTTGGGGAGAGTTGACCATGTGTCGAAGTGATTGGACACGTATCGGAGTGTCGATGCTTCTTACTAATGAAGATGCACTTTTCACTTTTATCATCCAATTTCTTCCTTCAGCCATCTAGTATATGGGGATATGTCACAGACTCGAATACTCATAGGATTAGCTTGTTACTACTCCAAGCCTCTTCAACGTTTCTTCCAATAACACTCCTTGTTGGACACCTATTTAGCACAAATACAGCACACACACAACTACCTTTGCCCAGAATTCCTTGGATAAATTTTTAGGTTTTAGCGTACTTCTTGCAATTTCAAAAGTTGTTTGATTCTTTCTTTTTGCTATACCATTTTATTGAGGAGTATAGCTGGCAGTCAATTGACATTTCACTCCATGAATTTTATAATATTTGTCGAATTCATCTAAGGTAAATTCTCCCCCTTTATTTGATCTTAACGTCTTCACATTAGAGCCATTATGTTTTTCAACATAGATTTTTAATTCTTTTTTTTTTTGGTAAGGTAAGAATATATTGATTTAAACCAAACTATACAACTCGGAAACTGGCATAAAAAACTTACACTCAACGAGGCAGCAAGCCAAGTCGAGTGGAAGGATGCCAGGAAAAGGAAGCCAAAAGCTACCAAGGTAGCAACAGGAAGCCAAACGGCATCCACGAAAAAGCCAAGCAGAAAGAAAAGCTACAAGAGAATACAACCAAGCAAGCGAAAACAACCAAAAGGAGCCAACGGCCAATAACAATACCAACCCTCCGAAAGAAAAGGCAATGAGACCTTGACACGCTGGTAGGAGACAAAACAGCAAAGGCCGAAGCACTTAGTTTGCAAAGATGGCCGAGTCAATACTCCAAATTCATTGAGTTCTTCTATTTCTCGGAGTATCCGTCACCTGGCTAAAGGAGATGGCTTTGTCCCTCACAACTTTAAGTAGGTGGTTCTTCATGGTAGGCACAACAAGAGTCTTGCCCCGAAAGAGAATGCCATTCCTAGTTTTCCAAATAAGATGACAAAGCGTAGCGAAGGAAAATCTAGCAATCACCTTAGAGAAGTCATCGCCTGAGAGAGCTTTAAGGGCCCAAGAGATAGTATCTTGCCATGGTTTGGTACCATGCCATATAAGGTTGCATTTAGAAGCCCAAAACGAAGCCAAGCCAGCAGTAATTCGGCACCCAAAAAAGAGATGATTAATGGAATCCGGTCTAGAGTTACAAAAAACACAAGCACCATGGGGAATCCTACCAAAGGAAAGAAGAAAGACCTGAGTGGGAAGACGGTTCCTCGTGATGAGCCAAAAATGGAATTGGTGCCTCGGGGTAATGGATTTACTCCACAAAAAGGAATGCCAAGGAACCACATTACGCTTCGCACGAATAGCCTCCCACGCCGAGGCAGTAGAAAAAACGCCTGAGGTAGTCTCAAGCCACAAAAACCGATCCGGGGACTGGGACAACAAAGGCAAAGTGTGACCCCACTCTTCAATAAGACGCTTAGTCGCCAGGCCTGGAGCGGAATATAAATCAGCAACCGAAGCCTGCCTAGACAAACCCGATCGGTAAATGTACATGTCAGAGAAGACCAAGTTGAGGGGGCCCTATGGTAACCAAGGATCAAACCAGAGAGAAACCGCTTTGCCATCCCCTATACGCCATAGAAAGAATCGCTGAAAGTCCTTCCTCAGAGCAAGGAGTTTCCTCCAAGCCCAAGAGCAAACCGTATGCTTCGGCACAACCCAGAAGTTCTTCCTCTTTAGGTAGATAGAATGGACCCATTTACACCAAAGGGATTCCCTATCAGTAAATAGAATCCAAATATGTTTCAGCATAGAGGCAGTGTGGCTAACCCTAAGGGACCGAATTCCAAGTCCTCCCTCTTTCTTAGGGAGGCAAACTTCATCCCACGCAACTTTTGCTCCCCCGCTCCCCAGAACTGGGCCTTTCCATAGGAATTGCCTGAATATTTGTTCAATACAATCCAGGACCGTTCTAGGAAGCATAAATATACCAGCCCAAAAAACTTGGATGGAGTGAAGAACCGACCTAATAAGTTGGAGATGTCCCGCAAAGGAGAGGAACCGTTGGGCCCACGACTGAATTCTTGCCGTGATAAGATTAACGAGTGCATTGCAATCAGCCTTGCCGAGGTGGGATGAAATGATCGGAACTCCAAGATAACGGATAGGTAGCACTCCTTCCTGAAACCCAAGAGTCTAGATGATTTTCGCCCGCAAGTCCTCCGTCCCACCAGCTAGGAATACTTCACTTTTCCTCAAATTGGGACAAAGGCCACTCCACGAAGAGAATAAGTCCAACCCCTCCTTAAGAAGGGCAACAGAGAGCATGTTGCCTTCACAAAAAAGGAACACATCATCCGCAAAAAAGAGGCGCGACAGGGAGGTCGGCTTGCATCTCCAAAAAAAATTAAAACCTGGTTACTTGGACCTAAGGAGGAGAATCCCGAAAAACACCTCCACAGCAAGTGTGAAGAGATAAGGGGACATAGGATCGCCTTGGCGAAGCCCCCTACCACTAGAAAAGAAACCATGAAGTGCTCCTTTAATAGAGATAGAGAACTTCTGGGATCGGACACAGGACATAATAAGCCCAATCAAGTGGTTAGGAAAACCAAATGCAAGAAGAGTTAATTCCAAGAAGCCCCAATCAAGAGTATCATAAGCCTTCTGAAAATCAACCTTAATAGCACATTTCAGCAGATACGGGTCAACATGAAAGCCACTAAATAACTCCTGGGCTAACAAGATATTATCACTAATCCTCCGGCCCTTCACAAAAGCATTCTGGGGAAGACTAATAATGGAGGGCAGCACTACCGCCAGGCGATTGGCAATAATCTTCGTGATGCACTTGTAAATCGTGTTACAACAAGCAATCGGTCTATAATCATTTATCGAAGTAGCATTGGGAACTTTAGGCACCAAGACCAAGATTGTGTTGTTAATCTCACGCAACAGGCTTCCAGAGGTAAAGAAATCTCTTACGGCCTCCATAACTGACGGCCTAACCACATTCCAATTACATTTGAAAAATTCAGCATTGAATCCATCAAGACCAGGAGCCTTTCCCCCTGCAAGAGAGAATAAAGAGTCATGAATTTCCAAGTCAGAGACCGAACAAGCAAGACTACAGACCTGGTCGGGATCAAGGGTCTGCTGCAAAACCGCACGGATCTCCTGCACCTCAGGCCGCGAAGGGGGGTCCCTCGGTGAAATCAGATCTTGGAAATGAGAAACAAAAACCCACTGCACCTCAACCGGCTCAGAAACCAAGGAACCCTGAGAATCCTCAACCGAAAGAATTCTATTGGTCAGATTTCTTCTGTTAACAGTGTGGTGGAAGAATTTAGTGTTTTGATCCCCTTCCTTAAGCCTTGTTCGTAAAATTATAAACGTAAGTGAACGTATCGAACAAGTAATATAATGATGAGAAAGAATATCGTCCTACGGAGATCGATGATTAATAAACTAATTAAATACTAAAATAGATTAATTCTAAAATTTATCTAACAAATCAAAATATAATTGAGAATAAATTAAAAACAAAATTTGTAGACTAAATGCAGTAAATCGATCAGATAAATATGTCAGAGCATCTCGATTTCACCATAACCACTAGATATGAATTTCATATTGTTGTGAGTACAAGAACGATATCAAACATGTGATAGCGGAATTTCCTAATCTATTTACTATCATATCTCTAGGTATAGCAAACCTACTCAGTTTATTAATTTACTATATTTCTATGTGAATTAAAATAAACATAAGTGCATTAAAAACTATGAATATTCCTAGCTTACAATGAGTATTTTGGATCACCTTATCACCAAAAGCTACACAAATAACATGGTATATCTCTATCCATGTTTAATTCATGGTTATATATTATAATGAGCAATTGCATATTATCACTTCTTAGTCTCAAACATGCACATCAGATCATTCAAGTGGTGGCAAATCACTCAAAAGCATTAAGCATAATAATATATAACTCACATGAACGAAATCAATTGCAAAACACAAAAATCATGAAATTCACATCATCATGGTTAGGCTACATTGTAGCCCTAACAAAAGAAAATTAGAACATAGCAGATGAAGAAATAAAAATATAAATCAAACTCAGCATCTTGAATCAAAGAACAAGAATTCTGTCTCCACTTTCGTCTTCTCTTCAAAATACTTGAAAAACTTTTAGAACAATGAAAAACAATCTAGCAGCAAAAACTAGCTAAAACCTAATTGCCCTCCCTCTCTAGCTCTCCTATTTGTATGAGATATCCAAGATCCTTATCTCCAAGCAATTGCGCACAAAATCAGGGAGTAAATCAGAGAATTTTTTATTTGATATTTATCTCCCACTGCTGCTTGATTCAAATTCTTGAGTTTTGCCATTTTTTTTTTCTTATCTTCTTCATATATCATTATTTTGCATAAATAAGGAAAATTCAAATAATCAGAAGGAAATCCAAATATTTTTTCATAGATATTGCATTAATTGTTGCCTAAAATAGGTAAAATAACTCTATTTTTATAGAGTTATCAAACCCCCAAACTTAACCTTTTGCTAGTCCTCGAGCAAAATCAAGGCATAACACATACTTAAGCTAACAACCTCCTCCATGAAATCTTTCCATAATTGCTCAAATTCACAATTCAAAGAAAAACACAAATTTCATCCAAATATTGAAATTGATTTATAAGTTAAGACCAATTCTAACTATGTGATCCAAGTGTGTGTGTGTGAGAGTCTTTATCTTTTTTGAATTATATGCAATCCAGATAAATTCACATTGATATGCAACCTCTCAAAAATTCTCAATAATTATGACCAAATCTCATAGGTTTGCTTTTCATTCCTCTTTCCACTAATGTAAGCTAATTATCCAACCAAATATCAATAGGACTTTCTCGGTTTGTAATGTAAGGCTGGGCTAAAGGTGAGATAACGGTAATTTTAAGCTCAAATCATCCATCAACACGTTGATTTCTAGGATCTAATTAGAGCCAATGTCACTGTCCAATTTCACTCCTTCAAGATAATTTTTCTGCCACCAGATATCATCATTCCTTCTTTCTTTTCTTTTCTTTTTTCTCTTTTTTTTTTGAATTGCTTTATGGTGGAGTTCTCCCAAAGTCCCTCCTAATATTTCATGAAAATTTCCAACCCATTGAGTATCCAAAAGGCTCACTCAATTGAAAGTTGGATAGGGAACCATAAAAGCAATTTTTTTTTTTCATAATACACCCTAAACAACCATAGCAATCACTTTTTTTTCTCCTTTTTTTTTTCTTACTCCATCATTCCTCCCAAATTTCTATTAAGCTCAAATAATCCCATAAAGAAAATCAACGTGTTCATAGGGCATGGGACAATGATATAATTTGATAACGGTTAGGCTAAACATATATGGGTGCCAATGAAAAGTTGGGTAATAATTAAGGCTCAAAGGGAGTGACTAGGGATAAATAAACAGGGTTAGTTTGAAAGGCTCAATCGATCCAAAAATTGCCTAAATCATTTTCTCAGTTAGATTTAGTTTAGGATTTCGCCTCAATAGAAAATCAAACAAATTCTAAGATTTGGGTGAAATCTAAGAAAATCACATACTTCACATGAATATTCTCTAGATTTACACACAATTCAAAAATTAAGGACTTTTAGTGCTCAGTAAGTGGATCAACATAATCAGAATTAAAATTAACTCACACATCAATTGCAAGTTTAAATAAAATTTAATTTTTTTTAAGAATCGCAAAAATTCACAACAAGGAATGCAATCATGATAGTAAAAATTTAGCAAAAAATTTTGTCTTCCCTCCAAACTTAAATGAAGTAGTGTCCTCAATGCGAAAAATAGAAATAGGAAAAAGAAAACTCCCTTGGTTGTAGGATAACTTCATTGATGATCTTGGTGATTAAATTCTTGAAATGTGCTCCCTAAAAAATTAGCTTGGATAAAACAGAAAAAAATTAATCTTTTTTTTTTTTTTGAAAAACATAAACTTAACAACAAAAAAACATAATTAAAATGCTTGGGTTGACTCCCAAGAAGCACTTGTTTTATAGTTTTTAGCCAAACTATCTTAGATGTCGCTAGTTTGGAGGATGAAGTTCAAAGGTGGTCTTCTGCTTGTTGTAGCCACCTTCAAAGTAGGGCCAAACATTGACCATTCACTACTTCTTGCATCTTTGGGTTCAAATGCCTCTGAGGTTGGATAGTGGATTTATATTGTTCCTCCATCAAAATTTTGTGCATGCAAATCAAAGGACTAATTCCCTTGATATCAGCTATTTTCCATCCAATTGCATCCTTATGCTCTCTTAATACTCTGAGCAGTTTCTCCTCCATCAAATCTGTCAAAGAAGAAGATATAATTACCGGTAAAGAAGAAACCCCATCTAAATAAGCATATTTCAAATGAGAAGGTAAGGGTTTGAGTTCAAGAATTGGAGGCTCTTCAATTGATGGTTTAGGCTTTGTAATATGTTGTCCCAACTCCTCAAATTTAATTGCCTTTTGCCTTGAATATGGTGGAATTGTCTCCATGAAATTTGCATACTCTTTTATCTCATTTTGAATATCTGTGTCCTTTTGGTTGAATCAGACATGCTTCAAGTGGATCTTTAAAAATATTTTCCTCAAAAACCTTATTCACTAACTTGTCAACTGTCTCAACTCTAAAACAAGAATTATCATATGGATATTTCATTGCTTTAAAAACATTAAATGAAACAAGATCATCTTGAACTCTAAGAATCAACTTCCTTATTGTGCATCAATAAGAGTGATAACTCTATAAAATTAGAGTTATTTTACTTATTTTAGGCAACAATTAATGCAATATCTATGAGAAAATATTTGGATTTCCTTCTGATTATTTGAATTTTCCTTATTTATGCAGAATACTGATATATGGAGAAGATAAGGAAAAAAAATGGCAAAACTCAGGAATTTAAATCAAGCAGCAGTGAGAGATAGATATCAAATCAAAAATCCTCTGATTTACTCCCTGATTTTGTGCGCAATTGCTTGGAGATAAGGATCTTGGATATATCCTATGAAGAGGAGAACATTGAGAGAGGGAGAGCAACGAGGTTTCAGTTAGTTTTTCTGCTAGATTGTTTTTCATTATTCTGAGAGTTTTTCAAGTATTTTGAAGAGAAGACGAAAGTGGAGACATAATTCTTGTTATTTGATTCAAGATGCTGGCTTTAATTTATATGTTTATTTATTCTTCTACTATGTTCTAATTTTCTTTTGTTAGGGCTACGATGTAGCCTAACCATGATGATGTGAATTTCATGATTTTTATGGTTTGCAATTAATTTCATTCTTGTGAGTTATATATTATTGTGCATAATGCTTTTGAGTGACTAGCCATCACTTGAATGATCTGATGTGCATGTTTGAGACTAAGAAATGATAATATGCAATTGTTCATTATAATATATAACCATGAGTTAAACGTGGATAGAGATATATCACGTTATTTGTGTAGCTTTCGGTGATAAGGTGATCCAAAAAACTCATTGTAAACCGGGGATATTCATAGTTTTTAATGCACTTATGTTTATTTTAATTTACATAGAGATATAATGGATTAATAAACTGAGTATGTTTACTATACCTAGAGATATGATAGTAAATAGGTTTGGAAATTCCGCTATCACATGTTTGATATCATTCTTGTACCCACAACAATATGAAATTCATATCTTGTGGTTATGGTGAAATCGGATGCTCTAACATATTTATCTGATTGATTTACTGCATTTAGTCTACAAATTTGTTTTAAATTTATTCTCAATTATATTTTGATCTGTTAGATAAATTTTAGAATTAATCTATTTTAGTATTTAATTAGTTTATTAATCATCGATCTCCGTAGGACGATACTTTATCTCATCATTATATTACTTGTTTGATATGTTCGCTTGCGTTTAGAATTTTACGAACAAAGAGCTCCTCCATGTCAAGAACTATGAAATCTGCAGGAAATATAAATTTGTCAACTTTTACCAAAACATCTTCCACGATCCCTCTCGGATATTTAATTGATCGACCAGCTAGTTGAAGTGACACTGTGGTTGCTTTTACCTCACCCAATCCTAATTTCTTAAAAACTGAATAAGGCATCAAATTAATATTTGCCTAAATCACATAATGCTTTTTCAAAGTAAGAATCCCCAATAGTGCAAGGAATAGTAAAACTCCCTGGATCTTTTAATTTCGGAGGCAATTTGTTTTGTAGGATGGCTGAACACTCCTCATTTAACTTCACAGTTTCATAATCCTCCAGTTTCCTTATGTTTGCCAAAATCTCCTTTAAAAATTTTGTATAACTGGGCATTTGCGCTAAGGCATCTGCAAAAGGAATGTTAATGTGCAATTTTTTAAATACATCAAGAAATTTAGAAAATTGCTTATCTATTTTGTGCTGCTAGAGGGAATGGAATTGGCGGCACATATGGCTTGAGATTATCTGGAAAAAGTTTACTCTTGCTTGTCTCATTTGATTGCTTATTGGTCACCTCTTCATTGTCTCTGAAAATCTCCTCTTCTCCCACTCGTTTACCACTTCTCAGGGTAATAGCCTTTATGTTTTCAATTGGATTTTTCTTTGTGTTGCTCGGCAAAGAACCTTGTTGTCTCCCTGACATCATGCTTGCTAACTGACCAGCTTGCATCTCCAAATTTTGAAATCTCACATCCGTGCTTTTGATGAAGTCATGAGTTGTATTAGCAAGTTTGGTGATATCTTCCAAATTTGACCTTGTCTCTTCCGATTGTTTGAATCCCTGTGATCTTGTCACATTTTGATTATTCCATGAAAAATTTGGATGAATGCGCCATCCCGGATTGTACGTGTTGGAGTAGGGATTATTCTGTGACCTGTTAAAATTCTCAACAAAGTTAGAATTTTCACTAGATTGTTTAAAAGTATTACCTACCTGACACGTTGTGCTAACAGGTCCTCCACCACAAAAATCACATGTCAAATTCTGAATTTTCATGGTTGAAACACTCATATTATCTAGCTTTTTGTTGAGTGCTTCAAATTGTGCAGCAATTGCAGCAAAAGCATCCACTTTCTGAACTCCGCTAACTTTTCGCATTGGTGGTCTCTCAGTAGGCCACTGATAACTATTGGATGCCATCTCCTCTAATAGATTGTAGGCTTCTTCTGGTGTTTTATTATTTAGAGTTCCTCCTGCAGCTGCATCAATCATAGAACGAAGATTCGAACTAGAGCTATTATAAAAAGTTTGTATCTGCATCCATACGGATAGTCTGTGATGTGGGCATCTCCTAAGAAATTCTTTGAATCTTTCCCACGCTTCATATAATGATTCATTATCCATATGTATAAAATTAGTAATATCGTTACGCATCTTCACAGACTTTGCAGGTGGAAAGAACTTACCAAGAAATTTCTGAGCCATATCATTCCAGGTAGTGATTGATCCTGAAGGAAGAGAAGAAAGCCAACTCTTAGCTTTGTCTCTAAGAGAGAATGGAAATAATCTCAATCTAATAGCATCATCTGTAACTCCATTATATTTAGTGGTGTCACAGATTTCAAGAAAAGCATCGATGTGAGCGTTTGGATCATCGCTTGGTAGCCCACTGAATTGCACTGATTGTTGAAGCATCTGAATGAGCGACGTCTTGATCTCAAAGTTGTTTGCTTGAATTGCAGGTCTTCTGATACTTGATGTGGTGCCTTGAACTGTTGGTGTAGCATAATCTCTTAAGAGTCTACGTGGATTTTCATTATCACTGTATGCCATCCTCTTAGTGTGATTTCGCTATTCTCTCAGTCGCCTTTTGAATGTACGCTCGATTTCTGGATCAAGTTCAACAAGTTTCCTTTGTTGGCTACGTGTCATAAACCGATGTACACCCTGAAAAATAAAATAAAACAAAAGCTAGATTAAACTTAGAATCATCTGGTATCAACATTAATTAGTATTAAACAAACGATCCCCGGCAACGGCGCCAAAAACTTTTAGAACAATGAAAAACAATCTAGCAGCAAAAACTTGCTAAAACCTAGCTGCCCTCCCTCTCTGGCTCTCGTATCTATAGGAGATATCCAAGATCCTTATCTCCAAGCAATTACGCACAAAATCGGGGAGTAAATCAGAGAATTTTTTATTTGATATCTATCTCCCTTTCGCCGCTTGATTCAAATTCCTGAGTTTTGCCATTTTTTTCCTTATCTTCTCCATATATCATTATTCTGCATAAATAAGGAAAATTCAAATAATCAGAAGGAAATCCAAATATTATTTCATAGATATTGCATTAATTGTTGCCTAAAATAGGTAAAATAACTCTATTTTTATAGAGTTATCAAGCCACCTAATCCGAGATTTTTGCCGATAGAAAGACTCCTCCTGGAGTCGAAGGTCCGAGAAGGTCAAAAGCTGCTCCCTCTCTAACGCCACAAGCTAGATATTTCCAAGGTCATGCTGAAGAGCGTCTTGAGTGCACAAAAGAGCATTCCGAGCATTGACTGTCCTAACCGAGATATCCGAGAACTTCTCTCTATTAAGCTGCTTGAGGCGAAACTTAAGAGCCTTCAACTTACAAGTGAGCCTAAACAAAGGGAAACTAGTAACCGGCCTATCCCACACCTGTGAGACAATGATGTGGAAATCTGGATGCTTCATCCAATAGTTGAAAAAGTTGAATGGCTTTTTAAGAGTGGAAAAACTCTAATAATCATTGGGGAGTGGTCAGAGATACCTGGAGCCAAAAAGGAAGCTTCCGAGAAGGAAAACTCCAAACACCACTTAGGATTAACCAGGACTTTGTCGATCTTCCTCATTTTGCGGTTAGAACCCAAGGAGGCCGACCAAGTGAATCGATACCCAACATATCTCAAGTCATCTAGTTCCGCTCGATCTAGACACTGTCCGAACTCATCAAAAGATGGAAGCCAAGTATCCGAGCCCCCAACCCTATCCGATGGGTCCCGAATGGCATTCAAATCACCAGCCACCAGCCAAGGATAGTCTAAAAGGCTACTATTGAGGCGAGAAAGGTCGTCCTAGAGAGGCCGCCGCAAAACAAACGTGTGTTCAGCATACACTACAGAGAAATTAAATTCAACCCCAGATTCCAAGGACTTAAGCTTGCCATGGATCGCTTGGGTGAAGGAGGAAGACCCAACAAACTCCACTAAGCGGGGATCCACTCAATCCAGATTCTCCCACGATGAGAAAAATCATAGTTAGCTAGCCAATTCCATCCCACAGCAAGGCCCGAGGAGATGGAAGCGAACCGGGATTCAGGAACTCTTGTTTCCATAATACCCACACAACAAATTTTATTGGAGCTAATAAAGTTTTTAACTTATGCTTGCTTAATGGGGTGAGAAAGACCCCTAATATTCCATACTCCTATATTCATAAAAGAGGAGGGGAGAACATCACCGTCTATTGCTTGACCTTCGTTGGCTTGAGATCGGCTTAGGAGGGAGGAGCAGCAGATTTTGGAATCGAAGGGGCTAAATCTGGGTCAGGTTGCTTCGGGGGGATTTGTAGTGGGGAAGAGAAGGCTCCATCAATTTTCAGTTGCTTTGGGGTATCCACCACCGCAGAGGATTCCTTTAGCAATCTGCCTTCTTCGTTTGAGCTACCTGCTCATCTTCCAGGTCATCATCCGACCTAGAAGAGGAGGTAGAGGATGAAGAGATCATAGCTCGAGCTGCAACAGGCAAAGAGGATGAATCCAAAGCCAAGGGAGGCTCAGAGGGACCCTGATCTAGACGTTCCAGCTCAGGGGGCACAGTAAGGCAGGGTTCAGCAGAACTTGCAGACACCACCTAAGAGGGGCCAGCATTCATAGACTTAGCTCCTTCCTTTTTCTTCTTACTCGGGCCTGCACCCACCCTTCCCCATCAGTAGCAGCAGATTGCTCCACAACAGGGGCAGGCTCGGGGACACCAGTCCCAGGGGTAGTAGAAGGGGTTACAGCTGGGCTGTGGGGGTGCTCCACTTCAGGACATTTGTGTCCAAAACAACCATAGGTTGGGCAAGAGAGAGGCAACCACTCATATTCAACTTTCACCAGGCGAGGCTCCCCATTGCAGATAATCTCCACAGAATCACAGCAAGGCACCTTGGCTGAGATCTCTACACAAACACGAGCATAGGAAATGGTCTTTATCTGCTCAGTTCTTCGATCCACACAAAGTGGCTTCCCAATAGAACTCGCCGTAGCACTAATACCATGAACAGACTAGAAGGCAAAAGGCAAAATTTTCAATCTAACTCAAATAGGGACAGAAGATTGGAGTTCCTTCTTCAAATCTAGAAAAGGGTTCCAAGGTCCATTTTACCTCTAGAGTCCGGGTCCGGGACATGAAGCATTAAAAGCCATCATCATTCGCCATTACCCCGAGTTTAGGGCTTCTTTAGAGTATCTTCTATAAGCTTAAACGAAAGCTTATGTCCCACAAAGAAGCCAATAAGGCATTCATGCCAAATCGGGTCCACAGCATCCAGAATCTCCTCAGATAATTCAACCACAGTTCTATTCTCAAAAATAGAGGGAGGTATGTAAGAGAGACTATACCCTCTGACTGCAAACTTAGCCACATTTGCCCACGAATGCTCGGGGGCTGAATTGGGCCCCTTGGGAGGGCAATCTTGAGTTTGAGGATGAATACCAAGTCGCCTGACTCTGCTTCGTCCTCTAAGAGTTTCAACGGCTCGAGGGCCTTCACGCGAACCCGCCTGAACAGGGGGTCGAGCAGGGGAAGCTTTGCTTCAAGGCCGAGCAGAGGAAGGTTTGCTTTGGCTTTGAGCTCGACTACTTTTAGTGAGCATGTGGGCTTTGCCTGAGGCCTGGTGGTCTCCAGCAGCTTGAGGAACAGGGACCGAGCTTTGCTCGGGGGGATCCATGGCAAAAAACCCAGAAAAACCCTAACCCGAAGCAACCATTCTTATCCACTCAAGGAGAGATAGGTAAAAGCCTTCGGTGGGTCTGATGAGGAGGGAAGGACGAAACAATCCTCCAAAAACTAGCGCAGATGGACGGCTGGATCTCCCGCACCAAGCCAACGACTGGCTGGTGAGAACAGTGACAAAGTCGCCCAAATGGAGAGGAGGATGAACAATACCCAAGTTGATCAATGGTATTTTTTTAGATTTTTAATTCTTTGAACTTGCCAAAAGCTTCAAATGTTTAACCCAAGTGTTTCTAGTAAAAATTAGCATGTACCTTTTCTATTCAAATGACTCCACCTGAACAAGTCTTGGCACAAAGTAAATATCTACAATAGTAACATTTATACCATCTTTTGATTTGATATTAATGTTACCTTTACCCATCACAGGAATTTTTGATTAATTTCCGGAGTTGACTTCACCAGGACTTGTCTCGTCCAACTATGAGAATAACTTCTTTCGGGTAGACATATATTGGTGTCTACGGTGTTTGGGTCATTCTTCTTACAAGTTAGCATCATATATTCCTCAACATCAATGACATGTGCATGTTCCGCTTGCTCGTACATTGCCTTTACTTGGCATTCGGATTTGTAATGTCCGAATTTATTGCACTTAAAACACTTAACTTTTGATTCGTCAAGTTTTTATAAATTTGAATTTCCATCTCTACCTTGACCTCCTCCATAGCCTCGACCACCTTAATAGCCTCCTTGACTTGATGAAGCGACTTGGCTTTCCAATGCTCACTCGAGATTTGAATCAATGGACTTTTGATTCATTCTTTGCTTATGCAAGCACAATGAACTTGTCAACCGCTCCAATGTTAGGATTGACACATCTTGCCCTTCCTCGATTGCTGCGATGACGTAATCAAATTTTTCAGTCAAAGAACTCAAGATTTTTTCTACAACTTGTATATCTTGAAGTTCTTCACCATTAACCTTCAATTGGTTAATGATGGTTTGCACATGACCAAAATATGCTAAGATTGATTCAAAGTCATCACGCTAAAGACTCAAAATAGTCTCGAAGTGTTTAAAGCCGCACTCATTGAACACAATCATCGCCTTTGTAGGGGTTTTGCAAAATATCCCATGCTTCTTTCGCGGTCTCCGCACTAGATATTTTTTTAAATATTGTTCCCTTCAAGGCTTGAAAGATTGTGTACAATGCTTTTTGATCTTTCTTCCGAAACTCCACCAAAGAATCTTTCTCCTCCTTTCTTAAAGCCTCAAATGCTTCAGTATTAGCCACTTCGATGTAGCTATTTTCCACCAGATTCCATAAATCTTGTGATTTGAATAGAACCTTCATCTAGATAGACTAGTTGTTGAAATTCTTTCCGCTCAACTTTGGAAGTTACAATTGAACAAAATTGGTGGATGCCATTTCTAGCTTTGATACCAAATGTTGGAACCAAAAATTAATGGCAACTCTGGAAATTTGGAACGAGGCGCAAATGAAGACTAGAGGGAGAAGTAATTGAAATGCAAATGCTTTTTTGCTTCGGTGTAGCTACAAATTTGAAGCCCACAACCTTTTAAAGTGGTTGGACATGTACATAGCTTGACAAACATTAAACGAGGGAAAACAAAAAAGTCCACAAAGTGATACAAGCACATAAACAAAGTCAAATGAAAAGATACACAATAAATACATGAAGACAAGCATGGAGAACTCTCCAATGGGTTTTTTTCTGGCCTTCTTTTTCTTTATGCTACAAAAGGTTTTCTTCATTAAATTCTTGTAGCCTTTTTTGTCTTCAATCTTCTTCAAGCACCAGCCATAAATCATGCTTCACCAATTCATTTTTGTTCTTCTTTTGACACCCACCATAAATCAAGGCATTTTGGAGAATACTAACAATTAAATCTAGAGCTCAGTAACCAATGTGCTCAAACCTTCAACAACCAATTTTATGTTATTCTAACAATGAGACTGTGGGTATGGGGCAGTAGCCATTACGTTCAAGAGCTCAAAGTTAAGCATCCATAACAATGAGACATCAAAGCTTGAGTGGCAATGGCCACCATGGCTACAAGATGTCAAAGCTCAAATAGCAGCTCAAGCTCGCAACTCTGGGCTCAAGCCTGAGCTCCATAGTCATGGCGGTTGCAAACTCTGGATTAAGCATGCAGATGTCTACATATAGCAGCTATAGACGGGAGTTCGAAGCTCCGACCATTATGGCCATGAGCTCAAAACTCACGCAACCATGGTCGTGAGCTTGAGGCAGTGAGAGAAGAGAAACAAATGTTGATGGAGAGAATAGAAGAAAGGCCATGTAAGTCATGATGTAGCACGGATATAGAGAAAAGAGGAGAAAGCAGTCATGCCCACGGGCACGAAGCTTTAGTAGCCATGACTACTATCAATACTTACCTTCATTCTATTTTGGGACTTGGTCAAATGTGGGGTTGAAATTTAAATAAAAGAATTGACTAGTCAAATAAAAGAAGAGAAGAGGACATCCAACTTATATAAAAGGAAAGCGCGCATCAAGAAGGGAGGAAGAACGAAAAGGGGAAAGAAAGGAAAGTAAAAACTTATGCGTAGATGTCTCACCAAGCTAGATTAACTCCATTTCGCAACGCCTGATAAGAATTTAAGCCCTTTGTTCATCTAATTGGAATAGATTTTAGAATTAGGGCATAAATTTAAAGTTACGTGAAATTTGAACTATTAGGTTTGATTTAAGAGTTGTTATGTGACCCATGGATTTAAGTTACTCGAGGTATTGTTTGCTTTGCCCTGTCTCATATCAAACCTCATGATTTTTTCCTTTGACGTATAGACGGGCACTTTCTTAGGAGTTCACTCATCTTGGTAGTGCTCTAGCCTAAATACGCTTAACTTTGGAGTTTCAAAGCAAAGCTTGCTCTTACGTCAAAAGGCATGTTTGTGAGTTAATTCTAATTTTCACACACACACACACACACACACACACACATATATATATATCCAAGGCATGCTCTCCTCTTGTTCATTGTGTAATTCGGTTCATTCTTGCCCTTTTTGCCATCCTAGGAGCCTACCGGGAGCCTATGACATCCTGAGTTTTACTTATCCAATAATTATAATTAACATGTGAAGTTCAATATTATTATTATTAAGTACAGAGTTCGAATGTAATAGTTTATGCTCAAGGTATGAGCAACACAAAAATTAGTTTGTGAATCAATGTCGGAATGAATGCAGTTGGAGACAGGTGACACTTGTCACTAAATGGTGATACTAGTGTTAAAATATGTCTTAAGTTTGAGCTTGATATACGAATTTTGGCCTGAGTTGAAATGCTAATTTTGAACATCCGAATTTGTGCCATGAAGATACATATTTCCTATTTTGGCGATAAAGTTCAATTGGATCTTTCTTGATACTAAATTGGAATTGGCCAAGAAAATAGAGCAGGAAATACTATAGCAGATTTATATTCGGATTGTTTTTGGACTATTATTGGAAAGTTCGATGTGAGCTTTAATTGGATAGAAATTCGGTCGATCAACTTGGGCATAATTTTGCCGACCGAATTTGAACTTTCATGTGGCTTATCTTTAGGCATATTATGCACCGCGTTGCGAATTGGGAAGAACAAAAAAAAAAAAAAGTCTCAATTTTGGACTTTGTTTCCAATTTATACTTCGCATTGTTTTCTGCTTTGGACTCGGTCACTCTTGGTGCTTATATATATATACCATAAAGGGGTTAGGATCGGAGTACTATAACAAGAGAACAAGCAAGTATAAGAGAATTAAATTAACAGATCTATAAGAGAGATGTATAAGAACTTAAATAAAATCGCGAGAATTAAAGATAATATAAAGACCAAAAGCAATATATAAAATATAAAGTAAGAGTATGCATAAACAAAAACCAACCATGAAGGTGGTATGAACTTGTATTATATAAAGCTGAAAAGCTGAAATTACATGTATTGAAAGATGCAGAAACTAAAGCATCAAGTCATCCACTAGGGCGGTAATCCGCACTCCGGGGAGTATTGATGTTTGTATTACAAGAAATGGTTAACCAACTATCATGTAAGTTGGTAACCCAAAGTATAAAACTATGTGTATGAAAAACTAACTTACTTTGAAACTAGGGGAAACAAGGTAAGAGAGCTTGGAGATGGAAGGGATGATGGGTTACAAGTGAGAGAGGGAGAGGAAGAAGAGAGAAATCTGGAAAAATTTCGAGGTCCCTTCTTCTATGCCGAGAGGGTGTATTTTTAAGGGTGCTACAGTAAAAGTGCTATAGTGCTGAACAGTGTAAAGTGAACAGTACTGAGTGAACAGTGTAAAGTGAATAGTGAACAGTGAACAGTGAACAATGTATGCTACGATGTATAGCCTTTGCGCCGCTCGTAACAGTGTCAGCATGTGATGTCTTGAATTTAATCTATGTCTAGGTTGATCCCGTAGCAGTCATCTTCATTGGTGTTTCCTTTGTGATGTGATTTGTGAGGATTCGTCTCGTATTGTCTTGAGATTTGGAAGATCCACATTGTGATTCTTCCGCTTCCGATAGCATTGTCCGAGGATGTTACGGTATTCCTCTCGCTGCGGACTGCAGCAAGTGTTGCACTTGCCATGGATTTCTCCTATAAAAAGGATGTATTTGACGGGAATTTGTGGTTATCATGTTTTTCTAAATTTGTTTAGCCATGCTCTAACCGCAGCTTCGGATCCTTGTTCATGGGGTTTGAATCAATCCCACCATTTTGTTTTGTATTTTCGGACAAGGACTGGTACCCCAGGTTTTGTGGATGTATTGTATTCAAATTCCCAGGCTGTTACCTAAGAGATTCTGAATATTATAAAGAAATGCATAAGGCATGGGAACCTTATATCATGTGGTGTTGGTACGAAGTATTTATTGAAAACCTCATAACCTTGTTTGACTGTGGGGTGTAAAATTATGTCTAAAGGACCAAAGAGATTCCACCAAGAGTCAAACCAATTTGGTAGGCTTTGTCTTGGGAAGTTATTTTTGAAGAATAACAACCAGGAGTGTTGGAAATTTGTATTTTGTCTCGAAGAAAACGTTCCACCAAGCTTGTTGGTAGTCCCGGTAGGTGTATGAGGAAGAATATGGTAGGTTTGGGTAAGTCGGTTTGGAATTTTCTGGGTGTATGAGGTGAAGCTCCCGAGTGTGAGGGGTGTATGACTTTACCGATGGAAATAGTGGAGTATAGAATGTTTTACGTATTGTTTTTGTCGCAAAATGGGTAAATCTTTCTTGATTCTGTCTCCACTAGAATTTGCTCATAATAAGCAAGGGTTTTGTTTGTATTGTGTGGTTTGAATAACCAATTTTTTGGAAAGATGTTTTTTGCAAATTTGATTGGATCTTCATCGAAGAATCCATCTTCTACAATTAATATTTTTTGAAATGATGTTTTGGGGAAAAATTTTGATTTTTGAGATTGAGGGGTTGCTGTGGCCTAATAACCACCTCATTCGAAATTCTTTTGTATTCTCGGGTGGTTTTTGTGTAACCGGCGGGGAAGGATTGTTGCTTACCTCGATGGCATTGGATGGCTCTTTCTTTGTCTTGTTTTGTATAGACGTGCAAGTAATAAAATGGTTTCTTTTGGTATCATGTCGGCTAGTTGATTAAAGGCTAACATGGGATCGGGTGATATGTGTTCTATTTTCAAAGGTGTTTGGTGTAGGAATGTCGGTTGTTTTCGCCATTTCAAGCCATGTCTTGACAGATGTTAAGCCTTTCGGCTTTGGTGGTGTATTGGAGGGTTCGGCGGTGGCTTTGCCTTTGCCTTTGTCTTTGTCTTTTTTGGATCTTGGCATATTGGTATCCCGTAAAAATTCTCTTGTGAGAAAATCAGGCAATGAATTTGAAGAACCATTTATAAATTCAATGTCAAAATCGAATCGAAAGTATGGCTTGCCATCGGCAAAAATTTGTTTTGATGCAACATTTAAAACGTCTTTTTGTAAAATGTCTTTGGCTAATTTGCAGTCAATTCTCAAGAGAAATTTTTGATTTAATAAATCTTCTTGGAATTTTGATATAGATAAAACTATAGCAAGTATTTCTTTTTTGATTGTCGAATAATTTTGTTGAGTGGAATTCCAATGTTTTGATATAAACTGAATAACTTGTTCTTTGTTGTTATTGACTTGTTTGAGAATGCCACCGTATCCTAATTCTGACCCGTTTGTTTCTACTATTTTGAAAGTGGAAGGGTCGGCAAGATGTAAGCATGGTATATCTTTCACATGCATTTTTATTTGTTTGACAATGTCTGTATGGATAGAGGTCCATGGTGGAGGATCCTTTCGTAACCTTTGATGTAGAGGTTTACAAAGGATATTTATATTGGGAAAGAAATCTAAAATATAATTGAGACTACCCAAAAACCTTTGTAATTGAGTTTTGTCTTTAATCTCATCTCGAGAATTTATCGTAAAAGAGATTGATCTTTCTATGGGAGTGATGGTGCTTAAATGGATGTAATGACCTAAAAATCTAACCTTGGTCTTGAAGAGTACAATTTTAGTAGGAGAGACTACCGAGACCGTTTTGTATGATTATTTTTATGAAAGTAGATAAATGTTTGAAATTTGTTCTATATTGGAAGAGAATACTAGAACATCATCTATATAAACTATGATGTATTCTGAATAGGGATTGAAAATCTCGTTCATAATTCTTTGGAATTCGAAGGGGCATTTTGAGGCCGAATGGCATAACATTCCATTCATATTGGCCAAAAGGTACGTAAAGGCTGTCTTGTATTTATCCTTTTCATCGACTTGTATTTGCCAAAATCCTGATTTCATGTCAAATTTAGAAAATATTTTTGATCTACAAAGTCTGTTTAGTAAATCTTTTTTATTAGGTATAGGGTATCTTATCCATCTAAGGGCTGTATTAAGAGGTTTATAATTAATAACTAACCTAGGAACTCCTCTTTCTAGTTCAGCATTTTTATTGACATAGAAAGCGAGAACAACTCCAAGGTGATTGACTTTTTCTTATGAGTTTTTTATTTAAAAGATCTTGTATTTCTTCTTGACAAAATTTTAAAACTTCTTGGTTCATTTGTGTTGGGCGGGCTTTGGTAGGAATTTTGTTTTCAGAAAAATCATGTTCATAAGGTAGGTCTACAATATGCTTTTTCTTTCCCAAAAGGCATTGGGTAAGGTAGAGCATATGGTTTTCTCTATGTATTTTTGTAAGAAAGCAATCTTTTCTATAATTTTAGGTTTCAAAAGATTTTCTTCTATCTTTTTGAATTCTAAATCTTCTTTTAAAAATTCAAGCTGGTTTTCTTTGTCTTTTATAAGGCAATTTATTTCTGAAATGGAATGTTCTTGTAAAATATTAAGACTTCTTTTCTGTGGTTTTGTTATGAAATTGAAGGTGATTTTTTTGTTTAAAGCATGAGTTTCTATACCTTCATTAGTAACGGTAAAGGGTTGGATTAATTGTATAAAAGGTGTTCCAAGGATAACTGTTGTCTCATGTTTTTAACTAAAAGAAAAGATGTTTTGTAAGACATTTGGTCTTTTATTATTAGGGCTTCGGGTAACTTGTATTGTATATTCAGTTTGTCTCCGAGGCTGATTTTAAGGATTAAGAAGTTTTGTCGAGTATCTTGTTGGAACAAGGCCTTCCTTGATACAATTGAGGTCGACTCTGTATCAAAGAGTCTTTGTTGTTTCAATAATATACTCATTATTGATTTTTATCTTAATATTTATTATCCATTTTCTAGATGTTATTTCTGTTAACAACATAAGAAAGGCTGGATTAGAGGTGTCTGGGGTACTAGTGATTTCATTTTGGTCATCAAGTTTTGTTTTTCCTTTTATGACAAGAGACTTTATATCAGAAATTTCCTATTTCATTTCTAATTGAGTTTCTTTCAAGGCTTGTATTTCTAACTTTTGTTGTTTTATTTCATTTTGGAGGTCATTAATATTTATAGGTCTAGACTTGTGGTTTTTTGTTTTTGTTCAAAATGTCTTTAAGATTGTAGGAAGTATTAGGCTTGGAAGTAATATTCATAGAAGAGTGTAGTCTATCTAAGTATTCTTTTTTGGCTTCGTGGTCAAGTATTTTGTCGCGGTCTTGAGAAGGAATTCTTCTTCTTTTGTTAAGACGTTTACTTCGGGAATGGGTTTTTACGGAAGCGTCTTCATAATCGGAATCTAAAGAGGAATCTGTTTCATTGATCTGAAGACCTTCTTCCTCAAGAAATTCATCAGAAGAAGTATAATAATTTTCTATGAAGATGTTATTTAACTGGTTAAGAGTATTGTCATCTAAAGAAAGCTCATTTAATTTTTTATTAATCCTACGGTATTTTGAAATATGACCTTTTCTACCGCAAGAGTAGCACTTAATGTCTCTAAAATTTTTCTTATCGTGTGAGTCCTATTTTGGTTATTCTGGTGTCTTTGGTTATTCCTACGGGGTTGAGGTTTGTTGCGATGTTTCTTTGTTTCTTTCTCTGATACAGTCTTTGTAATTTGATAGTATTACACATTTGTGTTCCTTGTCTATAAACATAAGAGACTATTTCTCCATAAGAAAGGATATCATAAGGAATTTGACCGCTGTATTCTTCTCTAATTTTATCTCTAATTTGGTCTCCTATAATCGAGGTAAACCCGCTAAGAATTTTTCTTTCCAAAAGGGTTGATTGCAAATCGGGTCTAATAAGAACCATTTGAAAGAAAAGCTCTTTGTATTCTCTAAATCTTCCTAAAGATTTGCAACGCATATTGGAAAGAAGATCTTGGTTTCTATCTCTAATATGTGAAGGATCTCCTACGAAGTGTTGTGAAATGGAATAGATAAGGGTATTGACAGCATCTTGGATGAGATGTCCTTGATCATCATCCATGCGTTGACCAAAATCATCTACCTTATAAGCAGTTAAAATTTGTGTTTTTTGTTCATCGTCGGGTAATTATCCCACCAACCTTTTAGTTGTCCAAGTAAATCCGGCTACTAGAAGATTAGCAACAAAGCATGGTCGAAACATCTTGCTGGGTTTTATAGGCATTAGCAAGCATAACCATGTTGTTAAGAAGGTTCATAATATTGGTTTCGAAACACCATCAATATTCCATTCATAGATGGCGTCAGGAGAGTATTTATTCTGTATTTTTTGCGATGAATATATATATATATATATTGAATTGTGGATTTTTCCAGTCTTTCTGAAGTTGATTGAAAAGAAATATCGAAGCGCTATTTTCAAATGAGTGCTTGACGCGGGTTATCTCATTGTTCTTATTTGTGCAATTACACTAAGAATTTTTAGTGTTGAAGTTGATTAAATCTTGTGGTAAGATTTACATGTATAATTTCTTCGTAAGATTGAGAGATTATTTGATGAGGAATTGTGGGGTTAAACAATACATGTGTTATTGGGTATAATTGGGGCTTGGGAAACACCATGAGTGTTTGAGTGACTCAAATGTGTAATTTTCGTTGTATCGCTTGATCTAAAGTGAATTCATCGTTGCTCTCTTCGTAGACGTAGATCTCAACGATTAAACTATGTAAATCTAGCATCCGATTTATTTTCTTATTCTTTCTATTTTATTGTTCGATTACTTGCTTTCTGCAACAATTGGTATCAGAGGCAGATTGGCTGAATTGGATCGAATTAATGGCGACAGAAGAAGGAAAAATGAGAATCAACAGATTTGATGGGAAGGATTTTGGTTTCTAGAAGATGCAAATTGAAGATTATCTCTACCAAATGAAACTGTTCTTGCCCTTATTTGGAGAGAAACTAGAGACGATGAAGCAAGCTGATTGAGATCTGCTTGATAGATGAGCTATGGGTGTTATTCGACTGATATTGATTCGTAACGTTGTGTTTAACATCATGAAGGAGAAGACAATTGTTGATTTGATGAAAACCTTATCGGATATGTATGAGAAGTCCTCTGCTATTAACAAGGTCTATTTAATGCGACGTCTGTTTAACTTCAATATGAGCGAAGGGGCATCTGTTGCATATCATATCAATGAATTTAATGTGATTGTTAGTCAATTAAGTCCAGTTGAGATTTACTTTGAAGATGAGGTATGGGCTTTGATTTTGTTGTCCTCATTACTCGTTAGTTGGAATATGCTGTTAGTAATTCTTTCGGGTTAACAAGTTTGACGTTTAATGGGATTCAAGATTTGATTATGAGCCAGAACATTCGTAGAAGAGAATTTGGTGAACTTGTATTTGCTGCTTTAGTAGGTGAAAATAGAGGAAGATCTAGAACACGTGTTAGCAGGAGTAGTACTAATATGAATATGCATAGTTAGTCTAGGTTTGGCAATGTTGTCTATTGGAGTTATGGTAAGAGAGGACATCTTAAAAGGAATTGCCTTAAGCTAAATAATGAGAAATGTAAGAGAATTATAGTTGATTCTACAGATGATGTTGCGGTTGTAACTGATAATGTCTTATCTGTCACTAATTATTCATTGTTTGATTGATGGATTATGGATTCTGGTTGTTCTTTTCATGCTACATCAAATAGAAACTGGTTTACTACTTATGAGTGCATGGATAATAGTGAAGTGCAGTTAGGGAACAATGCTGAATGCGATTTTGTCGATGTTGGCAATGTTAGAATCAAAATGTAAAATGGTATCGTGAGGAAATTGATTGGAGTGAGGCATGTTCTAGAGTTGAAGAAGAACTTAATTTCCTTGAGTGCCCTAGATTCGGCTAGGTATCGATATATTCTAGAATCTAGAATTTTGAAAATTGTTCGAGGTGCTTTGCTAATAATAAAAGGAATCAAGCACAGTGGCTTATACAAGCTTCAAGGTGAGATAGTGACAGACTTCGCTACAGAGATGTTGAATAGATCTATTTGAGAGTCTAAATTATTGCATATGCATTTAGAGCATATTGAAGAGAGAAGCCTGAAGGTTTTAAGTGAAAGAAATTTGCTAAGTGGTTATATTACTAACGAACTAAATGTATGCAAATGCTGTGATTTAGATCAACGGTGGAAATTGCAATTTGGTACAACTATCAAAGAAACCATGGAACTTGTAGAGTTAATACACTTAAATGTTCATACGTAGTCACAGTTTTCTTCAAGAAAAAGTATCAGATATATGCTAACAGTTGTTGATGATTACCTTATGAAGACGTGGGTGTTTGTGCTTAGGCACAAGTTTGATACCGTTGTTAAGATCATGCAATTGAGAGCTTTGATAAAAAAGGAGACTAGTAAAATGATCAAACATGTGCGGACTGACAATAACATGGAGTTTTGCTCGAAGTTGTTAAATAAATTTGGATGAAGGAAAGCATAGTGAGACATTATAGAATAGCTACTAAACTATAACATGTTGCGGAATTGATGAGCAAAACATTAGTAGAGATGGCCTATAAAATGCTCTTTAGTGTTGGTATGGCCAGGAGATTCCTCGCGGATTCGTTTAGTACTACAAGCTACCTAATAAATAGATCCCCATCGATTGCAATTGGATGTTGGACTCCTGAATAAGCGTGGTTAGGTAACGTTGTTGATTATTCTATTTTTACAATATTTAATTACCCATGTTATGTTCGAGTGAGTGGTGGTAAGCTTGATGGAATTGTAAGAAAGTGCATGTTCCTAAACTATGCATGAGATGAGCGGGGTTATTGGTTGTGGTGCCCAGAGTTAAATTCACCTATTATCAATAGAGAAGTTACGTTTGACGAATCTCTAGTACTTCTAGTTAGGAATATTTTAGCAGTATTTATACAGATTTGAACGGTGTTCAGCTTGAGGTAGAATGCAACTAGAAACTCCTGAGGTAACGGGTACAAGTACTAGTGAAGTAATCGATATAGATGGTGCTTCTAATGAGGTAGAGCTTATAGAACCAACGGTTGTTGTAACTGCTGATATTGACAAGGTACGTATGCTATCTCTTGAAAGATATGGATGCAACAATGGTTTTACTTTATCTGCGATTAAAGAGGTTGCAATGGAAAATCCTTGCAAAGATGTCGACTTGGTATTCTGATGAGATCCTCAGTTATGGCGAAGTTCAAGCAAGGCTTGGACTTAGAAAATATCTATGGCGGTTGAGCCTATCGAGGGCTATGGGAGAATAGCAGCAGAGTTTTTTTTTTTTTTTTTTTTTTTTTGGTGAAGGAATTGTGACTTGGCTCATCGTTGAGCTAAGGTGGAGATTGTTAAAATATATCTCGAGTTTGAACCTTATATACGAATCTTGACCCAACATTCCAATTTGTTTCATGAAGATACATATTTCTTGTTTTGGCGATAAAGTTCAATTGGATATTTTTTTTATATCAAATTGGAATCAGCCAAGAAAATAGAGAAGGAAACAGATTTACATTCGGATTGTTTTTGGACTATTATTGGAAATTCTGATGTGAACTTTAATTGGACAAAAATTCGGTCGGTCAACTTGGGCATAATTTTGCCGACCGAATTTGGACTTTTTTGTGGCTTATCTTTAAGCATATTCTGCACCATGTTGTGGATTGGGAAGAATAAAAAGGAAAGTCTCAATTTTGGACTTTGCTTTCGATTTTTGCTCTGTGTTTGGACTCAGTCACTCTTGGCTTATATATATGTTGGATTGTGGGATTTTTCTAGTCTATCCGAAGTTGATCAAGAAGAAATATTGAAGCCTTGTTTCAAGTGAGTGGTTGACGTGGGTTATCTTGTTGTTCTTGTTCGTGCAATTACACCAAGAATTTTTAGTGTTGAAGTCGATTAAATCTTGTGGTAAGATTTGCATGTATAATTCCTTTGCAAGATCAAGAGATTATTTCGTAAGAAATTGTGGGCTAAACACTACATGTGCTATTAAGTGTAATTGGGGCTTGGGAAATACCATGAGTACTTAAGTGACTCAAGTGTATAATTTTTATTGTATCGCTTGATCTAGTGAATTTTTTGTTGTTCTCCCTATGAACGTAGGTTTCTACGACCGAATTACGTAAATCTGATGTTCGATTTATTTTCTTATTCTATTCATTTTATTGTCCGATCGCTTGCATTCCGCAATAACTAGGTCATATATTAAGATTGGACAATCTCTCAATCTTCTGTCTAGCGATTGTTAGAATGGAACTTGTCTCCAATGATTTCATGACTTCAGAAAATCATGAGATACATTGTGCATGTTAATCCTACCAATGTGACATTAAGGGCATGTTCACATAAGTGATCTTTGGAATTAGATAGAGAGGGCCGTTATTGGTAATTCAATTATTCTAAATTTCAAGAATTACAATGCAAGTTATGCATGAAAGTGGACAATTGTTCACTAATCCTGACAACTTAACCTTCTCATGAAAGACAAATATCTAGTGAAGCAAGCCAAATGTCTTCAAGGATTCTCACAAGTGTTAAACGACAAGCAAGGATGAACCAAGTGTTCTTGATGATTATCACACTTGACAACCAACATGCAAAATAGAGATTAAAAGGGCTTGGCATCTCTCCCCCCCCCCCTCCCCCTCCTTGCTCCTCTTGGCCGAATCCCTCTCACCATTACACTTCAATTATTTTCTCTCAATTTTCTTCACCAAGAGCTCTCAAAGATCAAGCACTCAAGTAGGTTGAGATTTGGTTATCCAAATCAAGTTAACAAGTGAAATTGCTAAATTCAATACTATTTGATCTTCTTGCTTCTTGGAGAATGAGTGTAGTCTAGGCATGGCAACTCTCTAGATTCTTAGTTGTTGAAACTATGTTAAGAATTGTTCATGCATGTGAAACTAAGTCCGTCTTTGATGACTTTTTGGCTCATTGGAAAAGCATCTTATCTTCTTTCTTTCCAGCTCACAGCATTCAAATTTTGAGAAAAAACAACTTTTCTTCTTTCTTTCCAGCTCACAGCATTCAAATTTTGAGAAAAAGGCAAGTAGAGATATTATTCGTTCCATAGGAAGATGGAATCATTCCCTAAGAACAGAAAAAGGAAGATGAGATCTTTTTTCTAAGGAAACAAAGAAAGGAAGACGAAGAAAGCCTTCAAACTAGGTAGACAGGTGTACTAGAATTGTTGCTAACATACAACAATCACACTATTTTTTTCCGATGACGGAATAAATAAATAAATAAAATGTCGGGACCTAATTGTTGAAATAAAATGTCGAGGATCGATTGATCGGTGGGTAAAATGTTACGGACTATTATTCCATATGTCTAAAACAGCATGTGTTTCAGTTTTCAATTTGATTCTCGTGTTATGGGTGTAGTGAAAAGAATTAATTTGCATTTGTCTATCCAATGACCAACATGCTTTAACTAGAACTTAATTCTTTCATAGTTCTGCTCATTGTTCAATCTCATTCGGTTACCATCTATGATCAATAGAACGATGTAGTGGAACCACTAAAACTCGATATTTTGATTGTGATGATTACCGAATGAGTCAAATTGATTTACCACTTAAAATTGGGAACATGTCAAACAAATGAACCTGTACAATTCAACGCTCATAGTGCATTTAATCTACACAGTACTCATAAAAGGCCTCCTTATTTTGCCAAATTAAAAGGGATAAAAGCATGGGCGGTGCTTGAACTTTTTTCTTTTAAAGATTCAATGCTGTCTCCGAGCCTTTTTTTTTTTTGGTTTAATCTAATCGCTGAACTCTAGTTCGTTTTATAGTTTTTATGTTAAACATATCCCACAGTATGTGCATTTTTTTTAGCGTGGACTGCCCCATCAACGTTTGTTATACCAAAAAAGTAATGTAAACTATCACACCATTCTCTTAACTTAAAAAAAAAATTTCCCCTCTTTTTCTTCTTTTCCTTTTGGGCCAAGAGAGATGATGTGGAAACCTCACACACAAATCACGCGGGCATCAATATGACAAATTTAACGTCACCACATGCAAATCACGCGGGCATCAATATGATGAATTTAACGTCACCTAGCTAACGATGTTATAATTTTAATGAAAGGATTACATTAAGTGAAGTTTTTGGAGTTCGAGTACTAAATGGAAAAAAAAAATTAGCGCAACATCGAATTTGAAGAAAAAGTTAAGGGTCATCTATATCATTATTCCAATTAGAAATGGATCCATTGAGAAAATGTTAAAAAAAAAATTCATTTAGGGCGAGCTTTTTGTAGTATATATATTACCCCTCATTCCAGAGCTCACCCCACCGGTGGTTCCAAGGCTAGGGTTTTTCTCCAAACAGAGTGAACCGAGAGGTCTCTGGGAAAACCCAGAGCCGCCAACCGAATGCTACGTCCACCAAGTTTCGGACACTTCTTTGCTCGAGAGCACGATGAGCGCCGACAGCACGAGCTCTGGCGAAGGTCGGAGCTGTCGGGGGTCAACAGAGCATGAGTACGTCGTGTTCTTGAGCTTTAGAGGCTCGGATACTCACAAGGGTATCGCCGATCACCTCTACACTGCACTCGTCGACGCGGGACTGACCGTGCCAATCTCCGTGTTCACTGAAGCGGAGCACCTGCCGATGAGCAGCCAGTTCTGCTCGCAGCCTCAAGTGGCGCGGTCCGAGGTTTCGATCCCCATCCTCTCTGAGAGTTACGTTGCCAGCAAACGGCGCCTCTGCGAGCTTGTTCAGATGATGGAGAACAGGAAGAGCGCGAGACACGTGATCATGCCCTTCTTTAACAGAGTCGAGTTCGACAAGGCCTTCTGTTCACACGAGATGTGCTTTGAGCAAAGGGATGTGGAGGCAGGGCAGCAGGGGCTTAGAGATCTCAGCATCTTGAAAGGATGGGAATCAGAGAAAATCGCTAACGGGTATGTAATTTCATCTCCATTTACACTTGTTGTCTTTCTTTCAATGAGATCTTTCTGCTGTAATCCCTGATTCCTCATTGGTAGAATCGAAATATTGTTTGTTTATAATTCTTTTGCGATATGTTGCTCATATGGCGATTTCGTCCAATGGGATTCTGTGGAATCGTTTAATTTACTGTGTGTTGTTGTTTGATAGGCACCAAGGAGAATTTGTAAGAATAGTTGTTGAAACGGTTCTGAGTGAGTTTCGACAAGGTTTTCAAGTAGATGTTCCTGAGATTTTGGTTGGAATTGATGATCATATGAAGAAGATTATGGGATTGCTGGACACTACTGGTACTCGAACAATTGGAATTTATGGCATGGGTGGCATTGGCAAAATTATATTCACCTTCGGAGGATTCGCGCATTGTAGCTTCCTTCCAGATATTCATGAAACGATCGATCATTCTTCTCGATGATGTGGATCATAAGCATCATCTACATGCTATGAGCAGAGAACGAAATTGGTTTATGATGGGAAGTAAGATCATCGTCACGTCTTGATACGAAGCTATGCTTAATTAAGGTGAAATTTGGATTACACTACAAGTATGAACTCGAGGCTAGGAGGACTTCATATTTGTTTGTATAATCCAACAAAAAAATATGGGAAGTGCCTAAAATTTCAAAAAAAGAGTCTCAAAGAGATGTCCAAAAGATATTGAGGATAAGTTATGACGCATCGCTTGTTTTTTCATTGGCATGGATAGAAAATTTGCTGGGGACTGTGGTGCATATTCAATTTGGTAATTGAAGAACTGGAGCTTAGATAGAAAATTTGCTAGGACTTGACTGGTACATATTCAATTTGGTAATTGAAGAACTGGAGTTTAGATAGAAAATTTACTAGGACTTGATTGTGGTGCATATTCAATTTGGTATTTGAAGAACTGAGCTTAGATATCATATGGGTGGTGATTAAAGGATATAATCAATTAAGAGGTCTTGGTGAGGGTGTTGTGTGCATATGGCGGTGATGAAAATATACAGTCAAGGCGATGAATAAAGGATATAGTCAATTAAGAGATCTTGGTAAGGACATAGTGTGCTTGGAGAACTGGTCTATGGATCTTTGAGGAAGCTTTGAAAGTATTAGAAGCAGATAAGGTAACCTACTATCTATTTTTCCCTCCACTCTTAGCTCTTATGTTCTCGTTTACTTCAGCATGTAGCATCTGTTGTCATTTGTCACTTCTTACCTATTAAATCCCATAATGGCAAGAATGCTGCTTTTTTCTAGGGATATTTCTCTTCCCCTCTCTTCTAAACACCCTTATGAAAAATATCTTGTGGTAAATCTAAAGAATCTGGAAATGAAAAGGGATGTTGCAGCTTTAAAACATGTATTTCCACGCACGTAAATTTCAATGCTTCACCGCACGGTCATAGCATGAACAACTAAAATGAAGCCACATCTTTACCAAACAGACCCTTTATCATTGCCATATTATGAGAAAGTAGATAATTAGTTTCTTTTAATTGGTTTTGTGACTATATATTATTGGGTTGCTTTTAACAGCTTAATCTTCAAAGGGAAAAAATTTGTCTAAAAGGACATCGGAAGGGGTCACAAGTTCTAATCTTGGCACTCCTTGTGTTCGTCATGACATCTATTACTGTTTTCATTGTGCTTGTTTTGAAGTCTGAAGTTGTCTATGCGACGTGGTTATGTTCAAATGTAATTCCATGTGTAAAGGTTCATATGTGAGGAAATGTATCAAAGTAATATGTTATACACATTGTGTTGGCCTGAACCTTTTTCTTTTAACATATGATGCAATACTTCGATATCTGGTGCTTTGCTTGTAGGGTTCCAAAAAAGGTCCGTGCCATTTGTTCTGAAAGAGACGGCACAGATGAAATAGTTGACCAACGGTGTCGAAAATGCAAAATTGATCGAAAGTGCTGGTTAAAGGGCTAAGCAAAATTCCCGAGAAAAGCAAGTGCTATAGAAAGAATAGCTTTGAAGCTATCTTTATAATGGGATTCCAACTCAGTACCTTTATGGGAATGAAAATGACCTTGCTTTTCATAGTAAGCAACTCTCTTTAGCTCTTTCTTTTCTAGCAGATCTATCGGTGTCCATGTAGGCCAGTGTCCATGTAGGCCTATGACGAAAGGTGAATGTGAGTGTCAATAGTAAGTTTTCAATGTCTCCAATTTTTTTGCAGAATTTAAGGTTCTTTATAGCAAGAGGTGTGCATTTTATTGGAGATTGTAAGAAATTACTATCGGAATTAAGATGGCTTTTTTGGTAGAGTTGCCCTACATGTCTTGTCACAAACATTTTTCATCTAAGAAATTTAGTCATCCTTAATTTGTCGTGGAGCACAACTTCAAAGTATTGGGAAGGATGGAGTTTAGTTATAATAAGATGGACAAGCATGTCCTCTTCTCATTATTTCGACCTCCACTTGTTTTCGATAGCTAAATCCTAAATTTCTTCACTACTCTATATTGCAAAGCAGTTAAATTTTCTCATCCTTATTGGTTGTGCATATTCAGGGTGCGCTCTTCACCTGTCAACCTTTCCAAATTGGAACGAATTCACTCTCCTATCGGAACGGTCAAGAGCCTCGTTTCCTTGGACTAGAGGGACCGTAAGAATTTGGAGGAGCTACCTATTGCATTGTAGATTAGAAGAATTAAAAGAACTACTTTTACATAGAACAGTTATATGAGAAATTTCTACATTTACGAATGTATAAATTCTGAATGTACTAGATTATTTACATGCTTAGCCAAAAAACAAAAATAACTGAGCATTTAAGTTTTTAAAATGTAAAATTTCATATTGCGTTATTATAGTTTGTAACTTGCATCTGCGGTGAACTCAGAGTACCATTATTCTACATGACTAAGTCCTAAAGATATACTGGGTTACATCTAGATCATCTATATTGATCAAGAAGCAATTATAATTAGTCATATGAAAAAATCATGACCTCAATTCGAGTGATTTTAGTTTCTGGACACTTATTTGTTTTTAATTTGGGTTGCGGACGTTATTCGTTAGGACTGTTCTATATTTTCTTGGCACTTGCCCGGTGACTTACCTGGGTCGTGTGTAAGAATGTGACTAATATTCGAAGCAAACGAGGCCTGTCTCAGAATAAAATAACTTTAAAAGTAGGGAATTTTGAAACCTAAAACTTGTATCGATGTGATACTTTGTAATATAAAAAAATTTATTATCCATTTAGGTTTTAGAGCTTACATTGCATTTCAAGGTCAAATTATATGTTTTCCGTGAACGTAAAATTTAACGAGGAGAAGTTCTCTGACTCATACCTCAATAGGATAGCCATGATGGACTTGCCAACCTTGAATTTTTTATTTATTTATTTATCATGGGTGGTAAGGAGTAATTACGGGCTGATCTAACTATTCAGAAGGATTTGAAATCCATATGACGACCTTCGAAGAGGATTGCTAGTTGACCCCCCTCCATCTCCATTTTATCTATCCAAAAAAGAAAATTCACATTAGAATGGCAAAAGATATCATCCTACTTAAGGATTTCCCTACCAAAATCTAGACTTCTTCTATGTCACGACTCGTTACAGCATCATACATAGCATTCAAGACGAGAAATGCTTCTCCATTGACTACTCCCGATCCTTGTCTTGTGCCTTGTCGCGAGCCTCAAGATAAAGCAATAAGTATGCGAGCCATGTGACGGGCAAAGAAAATCACGACATAAAGTAGGATAAAGAGATTTATGCCACAATATGTTCTTGTCGTTCCAAGTAGTAGTACGATCCTCCTCCCTTTTACACAGTCTTGTCGCTCCCAGTTCACAGAAAAGCCCTCCATGCTCCCAAGTCTTCTCTTCTTTCTTTCCAACTTACCATTCAAATTTTGAGGTAAAAGCAGGTAAAGCACATCATTCGTTCTGTGGGGGAGAGAATCATTTCTCTGAAAACAGAAAAGGAAGAAGAAATCATTTTTTGAGGAAAAAGAAAAAAGGAAGATGAAGAAGGCCTTCAAACTAGAGAGAAAGAGAGTTCGGTATGCTGGAATTGTTGCTAACGTGCAGACTATCATTACATATGTCTCAAAAAGCACATGTTTCAGCTTTGGCTTGTACGTACTTTCATATAACTAAAGCTTGATTCTTTCATAGTTCTATTGATTGTTTAATCCCATTTGGTTACTATTTGTTGTTAGAGTGCGTTTGATTCAACTTTTCTAATGAGCTTTAAACCTCCAAAGCCCCTTGGAAAAATACTCGCGTGTTTGGCAAACCTGTCCAAGGGGCTTTTAGTCAAATGCTGCCCTTGAGAAAGCTGAAAGTCCAATGCTGATATGGACTAGTATTGGACTTTCAGCAATTGGCCAAATACTGAAACTACTTTTTTTTTTTCAAAAAAACTATCATAATTTTTTTTTTTCGGTTTTATCTCTCATTGTTCCAAAACTACCCTTACTTACACTAGAGTCGGCAAAGTGTTTAATACTTATTAATAAAAAAGAGAAATGAAATCCAAAAGTCCTTTATAAAAAAAGATTTGTCAAATACCCTTTCGCCAAAATAGATTTGCAAAGAATATTTTACCAAATGCAATTTGCATTTCCCTAAAGCACTTTAAGTCAAAGATATTTTCATTTCCCCGAGACCCATTCCCCAAACTAAACCAAACATAGCCATGGTATAACGTAGCAGAACTGCTAAAACCTATGTTTTTTATTGTTATGATTATCAAACATTGATTAACCACTTAAAATTAAAAACATGTCCAACGATTTGACTTTTACAATTCAGCATTATAATGCATTTAATCAATACGATACTTATAAAAGGCCTCTTTGTTTTGCCAAGCATAGCTTGAAAGGGATGATGACAAAGTCCCTCAAGTTTTTTTTTTTTTTCAAAATTCAAGGACGTCTCCAAATCGTTTTGTTGTTCAATTTAATTTTTGAACTTTTAAAAGATCGTTCCATATACGTTCTATTAAACATATGCCGTAGTATATGCATTTTGCTAACACGGACTGCCACATCAACGTTTTTTAAACAAAGATAATAATGTAAACTGTCACACCATTCTCTTAGTCAACAAATATTTTTTTCTACTTTTCTTTTTCCTTTCCTTTCCTTTTAGGCCGAAAGAGATGATGTGGAAATTATACATTTGCCATGCAGGTATCAGTGTGGCATATTTAACGTCAAGTTAACATAAAGTACGAAGACATAAACCAATGGTGTTAAGATTTTTAATGGAACGATTGTATAGAGTTTAGAAACTAAATTGAATAAAAAAAGAATTGGACTTAGATGAAAAAGAATTAGGAATCATCCATATCAAGATGGGTCTTGAGCAGATGGATGTGGAGGCAGGGTAAGGGGCGCTCAGAGATGTCAGCTTCTCCCAAGGATGGGAATCAGAGAATATCGCTAATGGGTGTGGAATTTCATCTCCATCAAAGCTTGTCGATGAGATCTTGCTGCCGTAATCCTCCTCATAGGTAGAATCGAAACATGATTTGTTTATAGTCCTTTTGTGACATGTTGCCGATAATGGCGATTTCGTGCAATGGGATTCTGTAGAACCGTTTAATCTCTTGTGTGTTGTTTTTTGATAGGTATCCAGGAGAATTTGTAAGAATAGTTGTTGAAACGGTTCTGAGTGAGTTATAACAAGATTTTCAGGAAAATTTTTCTGTGACTTTGATTGGAATTGATGATCATATGACGAAGATTATTCGATTGCTGGACACTAGTACCTGAACAATTTATGACATGGGCGGCATGGGCTAAATCACTCTCATTTGTGGCTGTAGGAATCAAAAGTGTTCAGGAATGATCACTTGTCCCTTATCGGTAACGACCTTTCTATAATATCTACTAGACAACTGAGGAATGCCCAACCTACATTCCCATACTCTAAAAATTTTGCCTCCTCGGAGCTGGGCAAAAGATGTTGTCGATCTTCTAAAAAGTTAAAGGCATCGTTTTCAGGAGTACATGCTCCATCATGAAGCTTCGGAAGAGGGCTCTACTTATGAGCGGTGGGTTGGGACTGTCTATAGAAGCGGGTGAAAATGAGCTAGTTCAATGTAGTGAACCAACTGAGGAAGATACCGACTCAAATCTCTCTTCTTGACCTATTCAAGTCCTTTGAGCAGCATAAGAATGCATTGTCGTTCTTAATAAAGTCCATGTTTCAGAATCCATAGATGACAATCAATTGGAAAAGTCTGTTGGATCTATCCTATTGAAAGATCAAATCTCTTTTGTGAATGAGGATTTCCCTGTGGAAGGCCTATGCATACGAAGGCTTTATACATTTCTGTGAAGTACTATGATATAGTTGTCACTCTTGAGGTTATAGGTTCATTTTTATGTGTGTAATTTAAAGAGAAGAAGATATCCAAAAGATATTAAGGATAAGTTATGATGCGTTAGAATATGGATACCGACAATAAATGATGTAGTCAATTAAAGATCTTGATAAGGACGTTATCTGACTAGAAGGGTTAACATATGGTGGTGAGTAAATGATGTCAATCAAGAGATCTTGATAAGGACGTGGTGTGCCCATGAAGAAAATAAGAGGATTCAAGAAAACAACAATTCAAAGATAAATTTCCCAGGAGAAGAATGGTCTTCACTGAAAGCCATAATACTCACTATTATTCTACAATACAAAATGCTATTTATATTAAGAAGACAACTAGATTTCATATTCTATATTCCGAATATCTAATCTAATAGATTGACTAGATCAATTTATCTGCAATTGGAATAATCGGAATCAAATCATATCTACCACTCTAATCTAATCTTCCGATAGAAGAATCAAATCATACTCTAATCTAATCTTCTGATGGCAGAATCAAATCATAATCAAATTATATTCTAATCTAATCATCTGATGGTTTACCAATAATATTATCAATCTTATCAGCCTCCCTCAAACTGGGATTAGGTGGAAAACCTAGTCCCAGTTTGTACCGTAGCCTGCAATGATCAAAGCGTGGTAAAGCTTTTGTAAATATGTTAGCAAGTTGATGAGTAGCAGGAACATAGCATACTTCAAGTAACTTGAGAGCGACTCTCTCTCGAACAAAATGAAAATCAATCTCCCCGTGCTTTGTCCTTGCATGAAGGACTGGACTTGTTGTTAATGAAATGGCTGAGCGATTATCACTATAAAGCAAAGTCAACCCCTTGAGCGGAATACCCAAATCTCTCAATACAAAAGAGACCCATGTAAGATCCGCTGTGGCAAAAGCCAAGGCCTTATATTCAGCCTCCGTTGATGATCTTGACACTGTCGCTTACCTTTTTGCGGACTATGAAATGATATTTGATCCCAAAAAAGTGCAAAACTCGGTTGTTGACCTCCGAGTCTCAGAACAGCCAGCCCAATCATACCCATATAAATTTAGCGCTTTTAAAGTGAAGATAAAGCTCTAGTTGCTGAGTTCCTTTTACATACCGCAACACCCATTTTAACAATTTGAAATCACCATTTGTAGGAGAATGCATTTTCTGACAAATTTGATTTACTAAATAAGAGATGTCCGGTCTTGTAATTGTGAGATATTGTAATCCACCCGCAAGACTTCGAAAAGAGTGAGGATCATGAAAATGTTCCATGTCTTGTACTGTTGGATGAGTTTTGATAGGCAATGGGGTCTCAATCGGCTTACTATCTTGCATTTCTGCTTTCTACAACAAATCACCAGCATATTTAGATTGTGTTAGAAATAGTTTCGGACTAGTAAACTTGGCTTCAATACCGAGAAAATAATGAAGTCATCCGAGATCTTTCATAGAAAAATTTCTGCTTAAAGCTTCTATTAATTCCCGAAGTAGAGATGATGAACTGTTGGTCAAAATAATATCATCAACGTATAATAATAATACCAAGGTGTGCTGACCCGTGTGAAGAACAAATAACGATGGATCGGTAGAGCTGCAATGAAATCCCCATTCCAACAAAAATTTGCTGAATTTTTCAAACCAATCTCGCGGAGCTTGTTTTAAACCATATAATGCATTCTTGAGTAAACAAACCGAGTTAGGCATCGTAGAACTCACAAAGCCCAGTGGTTGTTCCATAAACAGTGTCTCATTTAATGACCCATGAAGAAACGCGTTCTTCACATCTAGTTGATGGATAAACCATCCTTTAACAATTGCCATGGAGAGAACAATTATCACGGTTGCCTGTTTAACCACAAGACTGAAAGTTTCGACGAAATCAACACCTTCCTCTTGATGGTACCCCTTCGCCACTAATCGTGCTTTCAGTTTATCAAGGTTTCATTCTGCATCCAATTTGGCTTTGAACACCCACTTAAATCCGACGATATTCATATATGAAGATCTTGGTACTAGCTCCCATGTTTGATTTAATTCGAGAGCCTCCAATTCATCTATCATAGCTTTCCTCCAACCCGGATGACTTAGTGCTCCTTTAACTGTTTTCGGCTCCTTTGGAATCTCATGGGCTATGGAGAGAACATACTTCAGATTGGGCTTCTTTATTCCCAATTTCAACCTTGTTTGCATTGGGTGAGTAGACTGCTGTTGAGTAGATGGAACTGGTAAATCACTTGAGACAGAGACTATTGCTTCTTCATGTGTTTTACAGTCTATGCATGGTTCTTGTGAACCCAATTGTGGTTGCTACACGTTTGTCTCATTAGGTGGCTCATAATTTTGCTATCCAGAGCTATTATCATCAAATAGAAATCCCACGCTCGGGTGTTGTGATATTTTCCCTTCACTCATTGTTATTCCAGATTGTCTAGTAAAGAATTTAATCCCCTGTAACCAAGTCTAATACAACCGTGAATGCCTAGGAAAAACGGTCCACAATTTATCAGAAAATGGGAATCTTATCTCATCAAAAATCACGTGACGACTTACATATACCCTTCCTGTTGGCGGATAAAGACATCGATAACATTTATGTCTCTAACTATACCCAAGAAAAACACAGGGTAATGAGCGTGGATCAAACTTTGTGCACCATACGGTCTAAGGTGTGGATAGCACTCGCACCCAAAGGCTCAAAGAAACCCATAGTCAGGCTTTTTACCAAAGAGCTTACCAAACGGACTACTCATTCCTAACACTGGTGATGGTAGCAGATTGATGAGAGATGTGGCAGTCAGAAATGCATCGACCCAATAAATCAACGGTACTCGTGCATGATAGAGCATAGAAAGACCTAACTCAACGATGTGCCAATGTTTCCTTTCGGCATTTCCATTCTGTTATGGCGTACATGGGCAGGAGACCAACATTTGAATTCCTTTCTCATTCAAATGATTAATAAACCGGCTGCTATTAAATTCACCTCCACCATCGCATTGGAAAGATTTAATACGACTTTCAAATTGGTTCTCAACAAGATTTTGGAACATGATAAAGATGGAAAAGAACTCAAAACTTTCTCTTCATTGGATACACCCATGAGAATCATGGAAAACTGTCTATGAAGACTACATAGAATTTAAACTGCTGAAAAGATTCTATTGGGGCAGGCCCCCACACATCACAATAGATTTTTTCAAGTGGTTTACAAGCTAGAGACTCCGAGATATTGAAAGGCAACTTGCTACTTTTTCCAACTTAGCAACTTTCACATATTCTCTTTGTCACCTTTGTAGATTTGATCTGATTGTTGTTCTCTAGAAATTTTATTATCTGAAAGTTTGAGTGCCCAAGCCGAAGGTGCCAGACTTCACTACTGGCGATCTACTGTCTTTGAGAATGCCACACCTGTGTTTGTGCCTGATTTACCTTATAAAGGCCCCCGCATTTCTTTCCCAGATTGATTACTTAATCCGTCAGATGGTCCTTAATAGATACGTCAAGTTTATCAAAGATTAGTGAGCAGGGATAATCGTCAGTTAACTTAGACACCAAAATCAAGTTTTTCTTAATCTCCGGGACCACCAAAACCTCATTTAAAGGAAATGAATGTAGTTCAGTAGATAAAGATGTTGAGCCAATATGGGTAATGGGCAAACAAACTCCATTCCCTACCATTACCTTGTCTGAACCATAGTAAGGAGAGAAAGAATTGAGATTACTAGTCGATGATGTGATATGGTTTGTTGCCCCAGAATCCGGGAACCGATCTCCTCCTTGATCATCCTCCAAGTGAAGAGCAACTAAGGCATTTGGTATAAGCTCACTTTGATAAGAATTATCAAAGTGATACCAGCAACGTAGAGCGTCATGTCCTGGCCTTTTACATATCTGACATTGAAGCTTCGAATTATTCACATAAACTATTTGTTCGAAGCAGAATTATCACCCACATGCAGATACTCCTTTGAATCAACAACCTTGGTCGGAGTGTTTGTATAGGGTCAAAAGCCTTGATTCTGAGAATGTGATTTTGGTCTGTAATTTCCACCAGATTGATAACCACCAGATGAATCACCAAAAGTTATTGAGGGTCCATAGTTATGAGATCCGGGATAATTTCCGAACCTCCTTCCACGATAATCATAGCCTCTTCCTCTATTGTTAAACCTATCATTCCTTCCTTCAAAACCTCTGTTAAAATTTCTTTGGCTAGCAAAAGCAAATGTTGAATTAAATGAACCCGAATCAGCCTCACTACTCAGTTTCGACTGATCAATCTTTTCACCAGTAAATGCCAAATTAGGGTTTATTTGATTCGACAAATAATTTTGATGTCGCGCTTCATATCTCTTGAGCCAAGCAATAACGTCTTCGTAGCTCGGCTCGGGTTTGAGACAATACATAGTTGTCTTAAACGTCTCATAGTCACTTCCGAGACCCTCTAAAGCACTGAAAACCTTTGTGATTTCATCGACCGGTTTCCTTATCGCGTTTAACTGGTCACAAATCAATTTGAACTCACGTAAATACTCGGTTAAGGGCCTATTACGCTTTTGACAATATTGAAGCTTATCCCTTAATTCGAATTCTTTGGCCATAGATCTCTGAGTAAAACGATTACATAATGTATTATACCTCAAAAGCCGATTCAATACCGATTATGAGTCCCAGCACATCCTCAGACACGGATCCAGTAATCCACGATGACACAAGTTGGTCTGTACGATACCATTGCTGATACTCCGGATTAAGGACATCTTCAGAATTTTCCCCTTCCGTGCGTAAGATTTTGAATGGTGGAGGTTGAATTTGACCATTGATGAAACCCAATAGATCCTGGCTTCTAATGAAGCGAAGAAATTGCATCTGCCATAGAAGGAAATTTCCTTCAAAAAGTTTGATAGTCGCAAAGTTTGAGAGATTTATGTGTATCGGGTATGGGTATATCGATTTTGGGTTTTCAACCATGATTGTGTAGATGAAGAATAGATGAACTCAATGAAAAAGATGAAGACAAATATAATAAAACTAGTTCTTAGTATAAAGCTCTGATACCATGAAGAAAATAAGAGGATTCAAGAAAACAACGATTCGAAGATAAATTTCCCAGGAGAAGAATGTTCTTCACTGAAAGCCATAATACTCACTATTATTCTACAATACATAATGCTATTTATATTAAGAAGACAACTAGATTTCCTTTTCTATATTCCGAATATCTAATCTAACAGATTGACTCGATCAATTTATCTGCAATTGGAATAATCGGAATCAAATCATATCTACCACTCTAATCTAATCTTCCGATAACAGAATCAAATCATACTCTAATCTAATCTTCCGATAGTTTACCAATAATATTATCAATCTTATCAGTCCAGACAGGTGAGCAAGAGAACTGGACCGTGGATTTTTGAGAAAGCCTGGAAAGCACAAGAAGCGAGCAAGTAACCTACTATCTATTTTCCCTGTTCTCTTAGCTCGTGTACTCAGTTAGTCCAATATGTAACAACTATTGTTACGTGATACTAGAAGCCGCGGCAGCAATGGCTTTCGAGAGCTCGAGCGGCCATGATTGCACATGTCAAAGCTCGAACGGGCATTGCTGTGAGAGCTTGAGCCCTAGCTTCGCGGCCATGGCAGCTGGAAGAAGCTAGATTGAGGAAGCTCCGGCAAATATGGCCATAAGTTCAATGCCGCGAACTTGAGGTGTCAAGAGAAGAGATGAAGAGAGATGTTGAATGAGAGAATAGAACAGAGAAAGGCCATGGATGCTGCGATTTGGCACAATAAAGAGAACAAAGAGGACTTTTGATGGTAGTAATCTTCGATACGAAAAGGTTTATATCAACAAAAAAAGAATATCCGTGTTCGTAATCGATACCATCAAGTGCATGTCACATAAATACATCACTAAAATGGAAAATAGACGATTGTTATGCCTTTTCAAAAAGTGAAGAGACGACTTAGGGGGAAAAAGTAGAGAGATGATCTCGAACTTCCAATAAAAGTGAATAGATCATTTGTGCTATTACATATTCTTTTAAATTATTACCAATCTGCTTAAATAATGATGAGGACGGATTAGGAAATGTCTCCTCTTATGTCCTTTCTGTTCAATTTGATGCCAAACACACTTTCAGAAATTGAGATCCCCAATCTAAAGTGAAGACGATAGGATGATGGATATATAAATAGGCTTATTTGAATTGAAGCCCACCACAAACTACAAAAGAGACTTGCTATATAGAACATCATTAGAGATACTACGTGTGGTAGAGTCTAAATCTATACAGAGTAAGTGACATTTCCATCAGATTCTTAGATAGATTTAATAAATAATTAGTGGTGACTAATCATATGATATGTGAATCAATCCATAGTACCAATCACAATATATTTTGCATTTCTTTATTTCAATCACACAGGGAATGACATATCAAAATTTCTCCATTTAAAGAGCGAATTCCTATTTTGATGCTTCAATTTCCTTTTAACTTAAATAATAATTACTTGCAATGCAACACATCCTGTAAACCATTTCAATGGATTGGATTTAGTATCTCTTGCATCACACCTGATGCTATCGGTTCCCGCGTTGGGTTTGGATTCTTGATCCCAGCTCGAATGGGTCGGGTCGGTTCATGGTACGATTAATCCGACCGGATCGTTGCTCTCCATCGCTAACTCCAGCAAGATGTGAGGATCAAATAGGGCCTCCCATCACAGAGAGAGAGAGAGAGAGAGGAAACTCCACATGGGCCGGGACCCGATCCACAGGCATATGACCCAACCCGACCCGACCCGACGAAAAATCTTGAAAATCGGACAGTTAAGTCCAACCCTTTAAAAGGCGCCTAAAGCCTTCCCCAACGATATGCCTTCTTCCCCTTAAACCCTCACCGACCAGACATCAGCCTCAACCTCGACACACGACAGCCTCTTTCTTCTTGCTCCATTGACACTGCTGCAAGCTCAACACGCCCCCGACGCCTCCCACGTCGACGACCCAAGTGCGTACCGGAGGAGGAGAAGCGAGGGAATGGGCGGTGGCAAGCCAGTAGTCCAATGGTAGCGCCGCCGTTGCAATGAGTCTCCGGCTAAGTAGGAGCTTATCGATATCGGCCGCCGACCCGCGATTGTGTTCGCTCCGTCGTCTTCGGACCTCCGTGGCTCAGGTTCTTGATCATCAGTTTCGGCTGCCCATTTGAATTCTTGAACCCAAATGAATAAAAAGAAACAAGAAGAAGAAATGGAGCATTAATTTGTCTCCGTGGCATTGCTCTGTGCTGGTTGGATTTTCTGTTTTGGGAATGGTGGGGATGGGGGGGAGTTTATGCCGAATGGCCGTGTTAACTCGTTTTTTCTAGAGGTTCCCTCTCTTTTGTATTATGTATGTACCTCGGAGATGGTAGGAGCATGTTCGTTTGCTAAACCGAAAGGGAAGTAAAGTGCAAGTAGAAATGGAAAACATCGATGCTTTCTGAATAAATGGTCGAAAATTCATTTGTTTGACAACACTTGCGCATGTTAACGTTGTATGGTTATGAATGTGCTGTCATTTGATTTGATTGGTTATACTAATTTGACTTGTCGTTTGTAACTGCAATTGCAGTTGCAGCAGGGGACACTTCTTAATCATCGCGGAATGTCGATTTGCTCAACTTCATTTTGTGCTGGAGAGCTGTTTACGAGGTCTTCTAACCTCAAAACTCGAAGCGCACCTAGTGCGCTTATGACTAAACATCTTAAGAATCAGGAAGCTGTTAATGGCTTTACAAGGTTTCACGGCGGTCTGTCTTTTGGCCCTTTTCATTCGAGACCTGTACTTTCGAGCACCACAGCAGACGGTTTATTCTTTAGCATTCGAGTGAAATTCCCTGGTAATGAAGCTTTGGCTACTAGGTTTTACTCACAAAGTTCTCGACCAGTTAATCAAAATGATGATGCCTCTGTAGGGGATGGGATTAGAGGTGCCACTGGATTGGGTTTTAAGGGTTTCAAAAAAAATTGGAAGAAGGCAAAGCAGTTAGCTGCTCAAAGTAAAAAGTCTGCTGCTTCTTCGTCCATTGTATCAGAATCTTCGAAGGAGGATATCTCAGTAGAAGTCCAAGAAAAAATTGCAGATACAGCAAAAGAAGTAAACTTGGGTTCATCATCTGTGACATCGCTTGCTAGCGGCGCTAAACAGGATAAGAGCAAAGGGAGACGAGAGCTTGCACGGAGCAAAAAAAGCAAAGAACAAAAGCGTGATCCTTTGAAGAAAGATTCTAAAAGTGCTTCTCGAGCAGAAGTGTCAGACCAGAAGAAAGTCGAATCCTTGTCTGCATCGGATTTGGAGGTCAGTGATTGCAAATCTGGGAATAGTTAGGAGCACTTTTTTAAGAAAAAAAAATCATGCTGTGATATCTTAACTGATGTTAATTTTGCAGGGCAAGTCAGGTGGAAGTCATCCTGACTCCAAGGAACTCCTTGAGGTTTCTGCTTTTGCAAAAACAAGTTCTGGTAAGAAAGTGCGAAATTCTAAAAAAAAATCTGTGAAGACATCTGTTGAGCCATCGGGAGAAAAGAAAGATCAAGCAATCAACAAAGTGAGTTCTCCGAGTCAGAGGATTTTGAAGTCACTTTATCCTCCTGAGGGGAGATCTGTTGTGGTTGTAGAGTCTGCTACAAAAGCAAAGGTTATTCAAGGCTATCTTGGTGATACGTTTGAAGTTATTCCAAGCTATGGTCATGTAAGGGACTTGGCTGCACGATCAGGATCCGTTCGTCCTGATGACGACTTCAGTATGGTCTGGGAGGTGCCTTCTGCTGCTTGGACCCATCTGAAGAGTATCAAGGTTGCCCTAAGCGGGTATTGATTTTCATCCCACTTACTTCTTCATGACAATTCTCATTGAAAATACTAGTGTTTTAGTTAAGGGACTTTTCAAGAGCTCAGTGAATAGTTCATGAACTTGATTCAACAAGATTTTAGTCTACGAAAATAGTAAAGTATCTATCTATGAATAGGAAAAGCATACCATTGAGAGTAGGTTATGCATTAATGTTATTATCTGCGACATCTATCAATGTATGGAAGGCAAATAATTTGGTATTTAACTATGCTTCTGAATGCTTTCTTCCTGTCTTGGTTCTCAGAGCAGATAGTCTAATTCTAGCTTCAGATCCTGATCGTGAGGGCGAGGCTATTGCTTGGCACATCATTGAAATGTTGCAGCAGCAGGATGCTTTACGTGATGATATGACTATAGCAAGAGTTGTTTTTCATGAGATAACTGAATCATCCATCAAGGCTGCACTCATGGCACCAAGAGAAATAGATGCAAACTTGGTGCATGCTTACCTTGCACGTCGTGCTCTAGATTATCTGATTGGTTTTAATATTTCTCCTATATTATGGAGGAAACTACCAGGTTGCCAGTCAGCTGGGCGAGTCCAGTCTGCTGCTTTAGCACTTATTTGTGATCGAGAAATGGAAATCGATAAGTTTGTTCCGCAAGAGTATTGGAGTTTGGAGGTTGACTTTGAGAGAAGAAGTTTGGAACCTTCCCTAAAATCCATTTCTATCCCATCCCGCTTGACATATTTTGCTTCGACAAAATTGAACCAGTTGTCAATTGGTTCCTATATAGAGGCAAAAGATATTGAAGAGAAGATTAGATCTGAAGGTTTCAAAGTTGTTGCCTGTAAAAGTAACAAGACGAGGAGGAACCCTCCTACACCTTACATCACATCGACTCTTCAGCAAGATGCTGCCAATAAATTACATTTTCCAGCCACATATACTATGAAGGTTATAACCTTAAAATTCTGATGACCTTCTCAACAGATGCCTGCATATTTTGACCAGGAAAAACAGTTTTTGCAAGTTAAGAAGCATGCAATTTACTTCCAAGTGCATAAATTTTAAGCCTAGTTTGAGGTAATCATGCTGTAGATAGTAATATACGTGGAACTGTTCAGTTTTTTGCTTGCCTGAGTGTCTGAGAGATTGATTTTGAAGGTAAATATGTTTTCATATCCTTGAAACACCATTGTGTGATCCATGCTCAACACTCTCTAAGAGTGCACCACGTGTCACTCTTTGGCTGGTTGCCAAACCACATGAGCTGTTTTATAGTTCATGCTAAAGTTGCAAAAGAAGGTAGACGGCCCGGCCTTATTGGGTGTTTACACATGAGTGACATGCAGGGAGAATTGATTTTTGTTCTTCTTTTCCATTTTTTCTTTATTATTAGTCTTTCTTCTTCTATTCAACCCTCATTTTACTATACATGCTGGCACATATATTACCAGATTAGAGCAAATGATTGAAGCTGCTTTAATCATGTTATTCACATTAGTTCTTGAATGCAGCTTGCACAAAAGCTTTACGAAGGGGTACAGTTATCAGATGGCAAGGCAGTTGGTTTGATAACATACATCAGAACTGATGGTTTACATGTAGGTGCTGTTCTTCTGTAAGATTGTCCTGAAGTCATCTAGTTGCTTGTACATACTCTAGTGGCATCACTGTTGTTCTTTTAAATTACTTGTTGATCTTTACTAACAGTTACTGTTAGCCCCTTTTAGCAGGTAAGTACTCGACCTATAGTATGGACTTTTTATATTGGTTGCTTCAATAAATGTTGAAAGTGACATCTTTGGAGACTTAATGATATGTTAATCTGGGGAAGTGAAGTACATAGGATTGGTTATTTTTTCATCACAGTGATAATATGCACTGATGTTAGGATGAAGTGTTGAGCCATAGTCGTACTTTGTCATGTGTAAATTTTGAACCCCTAAACTTTCTTTCTGGTAGTGTTGTTGCCTGTACTATTTATTTATTTATTTATTATTATTTTTTGGGGTCAAAGGCTGTACTATTTGATTAGAGCCTCTTCCATCATAAGTCATTAGTGTGCCATTTTCATTTAGAAGGAAATGTTCACTGACTTTTTGAATTTGTCATATAATTCTAGCATTGTGCCAAGCTTTGATCATTTGTCGGTTTTTTTTTTTTTTTTTTTTTTTTTTTTTTTTTTTTTTTTTTTGGGGGGGGGGGGGGGGGGCTATGATCATTTGTGGGTTAGGTGGTGTCAAAAGTAGTAAATTTTCTGCAAGAGCATTTTATGGGCTAAATAGAGGAGTTAGATTATTGTGGTAAGATGGGTTTCCTTGGGAAGCTATCTGGAAAGCAAAATTTCACTCTGGCTTGCTTTCTTTGGTTGGAAATGAAAGCTTTTTCAAACCGAAGAAGAGAGGTAAAGTGTTGGCCACCATGTGCTTTTTTTTTTTCTTTTTTTTGGCCAAAAGGAGGAAGAGATTGTGGTGAATCGTCTTCGACAACCATGGATGAGAACTTTTAGACTTCTTCTTATGGCTCTATTGGGCTAAGCTGGGTTTTAGTGAGGTCTGTTGAGCATGAATTGTAGGCATGGCAAAGTATTCAAATATCTTCTCATGCCTAATTCCTCTTTCTATGTTTCTGGTTGGTTGGAGAAGAATGGAAAAGATGTCTTTTGAAGGGGAAGAGTTTTCCATCCCGGCACTCGTTGAACATTGGTTGGAAGTTCCATACTTTTTGTACAGTGTGGAAGTGCTTCCATCCTTGGCTCAACATTGAGCTCTTTGTTTACATGGGTTGGCACCCCTTCTTTGTCATAGTGGATTCGATGTCTTGACAGTTTTTTTGGATTATCATACTTGTGCTGTTTTGTGCATTTGTGTTGCCCTTCCTGAAAATAAGTCCTTGCTCTTTTACATAAAAGTTTTTGATATGTTTCTGGCTAGACTTTGATCCTTTGTAAAACTGGAAAAGCTGTATGTCATTGAAGCTTGGGTTGTGAATAAGTTTTGGTTCCAATAGGATACTCCATGTTGAGTTTTTGTGATGTTGTGGATTTCATGTCCTGTTGAGAAAGTGAAAAAGAAGGGGTAGGTGTTTCATGAAATGGCCATCAAGGGGGTGCTGAGCCGTTTGAGGAAATTAATTTTAAGAGGGTGTCAAAATCTATATTCAAAAGTAGGACTGGAGATTTACTGGGGAATTTTATTACTTTCTATATATTTTTTCATTGCAAAAGACTTGCTTCTTCTAGAGAGGCACGTGTCTTCCCCTCAACCAAAGTCTTACTTGCTATATGGAACCAAATTTAGTTATTCTCCCAACTGAAGTCACGTGCTTAGCTGTGTTACATTTATTCTTTCTTAATTCAACTTTGAACTGTTAAGGAACTTTTGGTTCAGGTTGTAATATTTCAGTTAGTTGGCATCTACACTCCCTTTGTTCTAGTGATTTGGCATTGTCTAGTTTATTTGCTTATTGTGATAAATTGCTTTTATTGGGGTCTGATTCTGACAATTTGCTCTGACGGTACCTTTTTTGAGTTTGTTTTAGATATCTGAGGAGGCTGTGAAAGATATACGCTCTTTGGTGATTGACAGGTAAGATGAGATCTTTGCATTAGAATATTTGAAAGATTGGATCTTGCATGCGTAGTCTCCATTATTACTTATTATAGGTAGAAGCTGCTTTGCTAACATTTATCTTGTTAGAACTTTAACAGGGAATTTAATTTGAGTTTCAAGTCCTTGAATAAATTTCCTGTGTGAAGTATTTTCAAGGTTTCTTATTTCAATTGTATTAGTAGGATTTTCATTTGTTTCCTTGACTTTGATTCTTGGAGGGAAGGGTTTAAATTAGGTCAGTTTCTACTTACACATATTATAACCGAAGGGCTGGAGAGTGTCTAAGCTTAACGTGGTTGACTTTGTGTGAAAAGTTTGTCCAAGGTTTGAAAGATGTGTTTCTTTTCTTCTCAATTTGGTTATTTAGATGCTGGTGCAAATATAGTCGGTCTGGAATTGCAGACACTGATGGTGTCACCATAAAAATTGATTTCCCTCACATCAAGATCCACTTTTCAAAGAATTGGCTAAAAATTTGCATCTTTGTCAAAGAGTGACTTCTATTGCACATGGGAGAGATTTTATCAAGCAAATGTCTGTGGGAGTTAAAGGGAAGTTATAAATGAGACATCCAAGTGTGATGCCTTTTCTAATGTGTTTTACAATACTATGGGTTCCTGGGTTGCTTTTGAACTGGATTTCTTTTTGGGGCTTGTTAGCTAGCTCTTTAATGTTATGGCTCCTTTTGCTTTCTAAGAAAGTGGCTTATTGGCTTATTTCAGAGTCTACCTAGTGTTCAACCACCTGTGAAATAAAGTTCTATCCCATGGCTTTTTCCATTTGAATGGGGCAGCGATCTCTTTGCCTTTATGTATCATCAGAGTGGTCACTTCACTGTTTTGAGGTTGTTATTACTTTTTCTTTGATATATAAAAAGTTCAACGATAAGGCACCAAGGGGTGCAAACCCTCTTGCAAAAGAGCCCAACTAAAGCCATCCGCAGGACAGTTCTCCAAAGTATATAACTTTAAGCTATAGGCAAAACGATTTGCAAAGTAAATCATCAGCTATATTAACAAAGACAGTTACATCCTTTTGCAATTATCCACTATACAAAAAGTATATAACTGCCAAGCCAATTTTCAATAAAAAAATAAATGGAAGATTCCTCTCCATCTAAAGATCTCTTGTTCCACACCTTCCAAAATCTACCAAACAACACAGAGAGAGAGAGGGAGAGAGAGAGAGACAGGGGGGGGGAATTGAGGTAGTCCTTTTCTTGTTGCCACTGTAAACAGAGAGAGAGAGAGAGAGAGAAATTGAGGTAGTCCTTTTCTTGTTGCCATTGTAAACAAATGCCCTGCCAAGCCCAAAGTTTGCTAGATAGAACCTCCAGTAATTCAACATGAGTCTGTGCAAGCATAGGAGATTGTCCAGACAATTCTTGTCCAAACCATGATCTAAAGTAAGAATCTTCTCAAGTTGCCTCCCAAGAGAAAAACAGAAAACCAACAAAAAGAAACTCTAGTCGGAACCCTCACTTTCTAAATTGCTTTCCAAGGAAACTCCGTTCTACCACCAACAACCTCCCTATCTAGCAGCTTGTAGCAAGATTTTATAGACAAGATCCAATCTCTTTCATTGTTATACACCAAAGCATCCTTACCATTTGGAGATTATTTTCTTGTACCATGAAATTGGTTCTTGGAAAGGAATAAAGTGTATGAAGCTAGAACTTAGGAAGTAATGCATATGTGTGTAACAGCAATTTTACAGTTGGCTAAATTGTTTGATGTTCCTATGAATGGCATGTAGTTTAATCATCAAGTTGACTCTTGATCTTGTGAAATATAACTATGAAATTAATGTAAACGATGAAGATAGCAGGTCCAATATGCTTGAATTGGTCTGTAATGCAGGTATGGGTCAGATTTTGCCGCAGAGACTGCACGCAAGTACTTTAAGAAGGTGAAGAATGCTCAAGAAGCTCATGAAGCAATTAGACCAACTGATATCCGGAGGTTACCATGTAAAGTTACCACCTTTCCAAGATATATTGACTAATGCAATACAGATTGAGGCATGCTATTAATGTTCTTTTATTGTCTTGTAGCTTCGCTAGTTAATATACTTGATGAAGATTCTTTGAAGTTGTACACTGTTATCTGGTCTCGTACCATTGCATGCCAAATGGAACCTGCCGTAATTAAACAGGTAAGGATAAGTTGTACACTCTTAACTGGTTGATTAATGATAAGCTTCATGAATTTCTACTATAGAGCTTTCCTTTCCTTCTCCTTTTCTCCCCAACTAGTGTAGGCCTTTTCAGTTTGTCCAAGCATGAAAATACTCTATAGAATGGTACAATACGCAATGTCTTTAATTGCTTTAGTATCTTTGTCCTATCCCATTCCAAAAATGCCCTAGGAAAAAGCAAATAGTTACAATGAAGGAAAAGCCCCAGAATGGACTGTGAAGGGTTATCAATGTGTTCCCATGGTCTCTTCCTCAGATGAAAATTTTTAGGATGAAGTATATCTGATAATTTTCTCTACCGCCCCTTCGCTGACTAGTGGAATGCATGCTTGGCTGATGTTGATAATCAAGGTTAAGTGAAGTTGCTTAAATTCGGTACCATCTGTAAACTTCTACTCTAAATTTGTTCTGGATGAGAGAGTACTAGACCTCAGTTCTGGAAATTTAGGAGTGATAACCATAAAGCATATGGTTATGGAAATGGAAGAGGTTCTATCCTTCCCCAGCAATATCAACATTTTGAATTAGATTTGAAGCAAGTTCAACTATAATAGTCTTCTCAGTTTTTGTTGCTTTTATCAACTGTATTATTCGTACCTGCTTTTATCTTGTTCCTGAAGGTCGTTGATCGAGGACTTAAGTCTTCTTCTAATCCAGATTCAAGTGGAGATTGGGAATGCGGATGGGTCTATTATGTTGAATTCTTCAAGCTCGAAAATTGACTTTCTTGGTTACCAGGCAGTTTTCAAGGTATAAAATCTTATTAGCAATGTTGTGCTTGGTACAACTGTGTCATGGCTTCTATGCTGAAAAATGTGTGAAATTCCAAGCAGCTTATTGCTGTGAGTGCCATTTCAGTTTGTTATGGTAAAGTATTGTTATTTCGGAGTGGATAGAGCTTAACTAACATGCTTGTCAAATGTACGAAATGGTACTGGTAATTTCTGAAAGACCAACAAGCTTATTCGGGAATTTGATGAGGAATAACATTCATATGGAGGATGTTCAAATAGATATAGCAGCACACTCAAGTGTATCTGTAGAGTCATGGTTTTGAGTGCAAGAAAAAGTAAAATTGAACCTTGTTTTGATTAGGAAGTGTTGCTGGATTTTACAAGTGGTTAAAATTGAATCTGAAAGGGTTTCTCCCTAATTAGAACCTAACTGAAATCTTAAATGAAGATAACCATGTGGAGACTTGCAGAATAAGTGAACATTTATAATTGGATATTATGCTACTTCCAAGTGTATTAGCTAGATCAAAAGTCAAACATATTATTTTCTTTGCCAGTATTCTGACCTACATACTAGGCATTAATTTTCATTGGTTTATATATCTGTATGTAAAATTTGGTCTATGGAACCATGATTTTGCAGAAGAGCATCTTAGTTAGTCAGCTTCTGCACTGAAAATGTCTGAGCCGAATCCATAGTAGGAATAAACCTTACTTCAAATGAAAGAGCTAAGTGTTATTGATAAGTTTGAGTAGTATCGCATAGTTGGGAATCTGCTAATGTTTGCTAAGAAAGTTGAGTTTTAAAATGTGTTTTGACTGCGTTTGCTTGTTTTTATGTAGTATAGTGCAACATTAACCCTAAAAGGCTTTGTCTTTTGGTGAGGGCCAATGTTTAGATTGATCGACTCTTGTGGATGGGTACTTTTCCTTTTGCCGAGCTACTTTTAATACAGCTGTATTTCTATTTTCAGGATATGGAAGCAGAAACAGTGAGGTCTAAAGAAAATGAAGGGAATGAACGTGATGAAGCTTTTGGAGTACTGAGCTCTCTGAAGGTATAGAACCACGTAGGATATTAAGAAGATATAGAAGAATTTATGTTTGTCTTGCTAAGTAAATCCATATAAGGAGATAGAACTATATCAGCATATGAGAGTTTGTTCATGATGATCTTTTGCTTATAATTGCTGGGTTGCTTTCAAGTTCTACCAAGACTTCAATGTATATTTGTTTGTAGGTTGGAGATTTACTGTCTCTCAGTGACGTGCGATCCAAGCAACACTACACTCAGCCTCCATCTCACTACTCAGAGGGTGCATTAGTAAGTTCCTGTCATTTTATTTATATTAATTGAACTCTTCTGAATGGTTTCGGGTAATCTTCATGAAGTGCCTTCTATTGGCAAAGACTCCATCTTCTCACGTTTGGAATGATTCTGAAAAGCTGAAGTTCATTAGAACGATATTATTTTTGGAGGTTATTATTTCGTTGATGTACTTGTGACATGCATTGTTGAGAAGTTCTGCTCTTTCTATGACAATATGTGTTGGTGTTTTTCACGGTGTTTAGGAGGGTTTAAGAGTGTTATATTTATTTGGTGTTTTCCAGTTTTCATGATGGTTTTTCCATAGAGATAGGAAGGCACGGAGGGGTCTATATAGTATCCCTTTGCCTGGATCTAGAGTAATTTTCTGGTTGAGATTAGAAAAGTAGTAGCTGAGTATTTTACTGTTGATGCTAGTTTTTGTAATTTTTTCCTTTGGATGCATTATTCTGCAAGTTTACAATCTTAAGTGTTAAAGGTTAAGAAGCTGGAAGAGCTTGGAATTGGGAGGCCGTCTACATATGCGAGCACACTGAAAGTGCTGCAGGTAAGTGCCTAGAATAACATGCAGAAGGCAGTGAATGTTCTGATATTGTGCAATTGTCATGATGGCAAATAGCATTGAGATTTGAGAATCATGAATGTACATAGGGTGATTTTCTATGCATGTCATTTTAATTTGGAAATCATCAACATGAGTGAGCTTGAAATTTTAGTCAAACTAAATTTGTAACATGCAGTGTTCCATACAATTATCACCTTATCCATGTTGAGATATTGGCCAGGAGGCTGTTACAAATTAAAACAAGGCAGATTAAAGAATGTTGCAGAGTTTCAGATTTTCATAAACTTCCAAAGAAGTATATTAGCGTTTGCATCATATTTAAATGGCAGTGTCTTTTATCTGATTGAATTATGAACATTTCTAAAAATTGGCCAACAGAGAATATTGAAATTCATCTTGAGCTACCTCTGTATATCCAAGTTTTGATTTGAGTTAATGGAGTAAGATAAAAGTCATCCCCTTTTGCTTTCCCAAAATCCAGGCTGATCTGACTCCTTGAAACAGTGGTCCTGAATGCAATTAAGGGCTCTTCTTTTTCCCATCGGAGCCTTTGGTCCTTCTGTGCTTGATGGGCTATGCTTGTCCATCTTTCTTCTAATAAATATTAACTCCAACTTTGCTATTGCATAATTATCCTTTCATAAACTGAAAGCTGTTGAATTACTTGCATAACTAAAATTACCATCTTCATTTTGGTGAATTTTGCAATCTTGTGAATGATGATGCTACCTATGAAATATGGTGCTTCAGATTTGAGTGCAAAAACAAATTGTGGTCAAACAGTGGCCCAGCACCATTCTCTGGTCTTGTACCATATGAGGAAAATATGAGCTCTTGAATCACCATGGAGTAATAGTACTTTGACCAAAAGAGCGTTTAAGATGTGGTCAGTTAAATAATTAAACTGGTTGAATTGCTATCTGGTCTGTTCATGGTCTGATCCAGTTGGAGGGACCCTGATGGCAACAAATTCAACTTCTACTAGTCTTTCATGCTTAATTTGCCTCTTAATGGGAGACACATTTGTCCAAAAATGGAGAAAAGACATTCCTCTAATAATGTTTCCTGCGATTGCAGTTGTCAGGCTATAAATCCTTATCATTACTATTCTAGCAGCAAATTAATTATGCGCTTTTTTTTTTCCTTTGTGGTTCTCAGGACAGAAATTATGTGACAGTAAAAGCCCGTGTCCTACATCCTGAGTTTCGGGGCCGCATGGTATGTTGCTTTTTACTGAATAACATCATGAAAGTTCTGTCTACACAGTAATCATTGCTAAATTCAATTTGAACTATAAAAATGACTTACATAGGCATAGACTGTACGACGTGATGAGTTTCAGAAATGAATTTTGTAGACTGTTTTCTTCTGTGTTAGGTTCTTCTGAATTTTTTGAACATGACACTAGATGGATACAATGAGGTAAGAAAAGTAGAAACTTGAACTATGTTGGATGTAGGAAGAAATTCCAGACAGGCCTACAGCCAGTACTAATGGCGAGGTCACAAAAGAAACATTTATTCCCACTTGTCAGCACCTCCTCAAAATGGCTCATCTTTTCCCAGAGATTAACTGCTGGATCTCTCATGGAGAAACCAGAGGGCTTCCAGTAATGAATGGAATCCCGTTATCATACTGATGCTTGTCCACATAGTGTTTTGGCTCCTAGGTGTTAATGGGTTAGTGGCCAGTTCTATGTTGGATGAGATATAGCTTTTGAGGGACTGATCTTTTAGTGGCTTGTAAAGAATCTCATTCCATTTTTTTAGGTTGATTGGAGAAGAAATTTATTCAAGGGCTCTGGAGAACAAAGAAAGCTCCTTAACCATTGTTAAGGGCAAATTGCTGTGTGTTTCCTTTAGTTCGTCTTGGGTATTTGACTCAGATCTTTTTCCAGATATCTAGAATCTTTTTGCTTGCAGTTGGTCTGCACTGGGGATGCGTACCCTTGGTACTCTTGCAAGAAACCGTACCTATCTCCCAAAGCAAATGAGAGTAGGTTCTTAGCAACATAAGTGGAGAATAGGTTATTGTGTCATGTTGATAGATACAGTAGGATGATTCAGTCCTTGGTAATTAACCTTGTCTCTGTTGCTATAGGTATGTTGAGAGAGAGCTAGAGATTTTTAGTATGATGGTTAATAGAAAATTTAGTTTATCTGTCCGTAAAAATTGTTCAGGGTAGTGGATGGAAATAGGAAGCTTTATGTTACAAATTTCGCAAAACAGTAAACCCAAATTAGATGTAAAAAAGTTAAGTGGTAAAGCCTTGTCAAAAGCATTTGTTTATGCAGTAGCGAGAGAACGTTGTCATTGAGATTCTTAAGATGTCTGACGGCTTAAGTGCTTATTTGAGCGAAGCTTAATTAGAAAGCCACCTATTAAAAATTTTCCGATATACAATAGTTTTTTTTTTTTTTTTTTTTTTTTTTTTTTTTTTTTTTTTTTTTAAATATTTTCTGTGAGGTAATTAGGGGCCTAGAGTATGCTTCCATTTTAGACATGAGTGGAGGACATGATATTATGCATCATGCTTGTTAGGAACTTAGGAAAGAAGAAAATTAACCAAGATGATTCCTCTTTATCTTCTGTCTCATCGGAAGGAAAGAAATAAGAGGGTGTTTCAAGGAGTTGAATTCTCTTGGGATTGTTTTAGGGTTAATTGGTTAACTACCCTTCATTTTTGGTATAGTGGGAAAGTGAAATCACATACTTCGAGTTTGTTGGAATGTTAGGAGCAGCATTTTTATGCATAATTTTGTTTATGGGTGGCTTCCTTTTCGAGGCAATTTTTTATAGAGGTAATTCCCCTTGGTACCTTCTTAATGAAATTTTGTGTTAATTGGAAAAAGAAAATCACATATGTTTGTTTTTCAGGTATTAGGCTACAGGGGGAGTGTTAGAATATTTAAATAATAAACCACGCATTCGTCAAACGGTTTAAGCTTTTAGAATAGTTGGTTGCAATCCCACAAAATCTCATAGTTTTAACTTACTTGGAGATGGATCTTTGATTCTAGTGTTGAATGAAAATTAAAAATAACAAGAACTGGGTTTTATTTTTAATCACCATGGGTTTGATATTGAATGCTGAATGTCCCAAGCTCCACGGTGACACAGGTGATTTAAGGCTTTTATTTATCGTTTGTTCACTTATTTAAAGCTCCTATGTGCAGTTTATTCTGTTTTATCTTTGTACTTTGAATGTCATCTAAACGAAAAATGGGTTAGAGTTTGTTTTTCCACTTGGCTTGGCCCTCAGCTGAAAGAATTGTCTGTGCCTGACTTCTTATCTATTTCTGCTTTTTGATGTTAGGTGTCAGCATTTCTTTCTCACCATTTTTCTGAGGTCACGGACTATAGCTTTACTGCTGATATGGAGACTGAGGTAAACTCTTTTAACTCATAAATGCGTTTTCTGTAAATGATGACTCCAATTTTCGGCATATCTGCTGATCTTGGCTGACCTTGTCTGATAAGTACTACTGTTCAGCTCGATAATGTGTCAGCTGGTTTAACGGAGTGGAAAGGTCTCCTGAAAGATTATTGGGCACGATTTAGCTCATATTGCAACCGCACTGCCACTGTTCATATTCATCAGGTATGGCTCTTTTGGTTTTTTGTCCCCTTGAGCCTACAGTAATTTCATCTCAATAGAATGCTTTCAAATTGGCAGGTGGAGAAGATGTTAGAGAAGACATTTGGGGACTTTTTATTTGCTTCTCTTCCTGATAAAAGTAGGACGTGTCCAAGGTATAAGCAAACATTGTTTATTTGTGTTGATCATGGAATGTAAGAAGCATCTAGTTTTATCCTCCAAATTGTTGATTTACTTGAACATCTCATGGAACGTAAGAAGCATCTAGCTTTATCCTCCAAATTGTTGATTTACTTGAACATCTAGCTTGTCGGGATTTATCAATCTATCTTTTTTTCTTAATTCATCTGTAGAAGTTAAACCATGACTATTGTCCGAGATTGCAACTTATAAACTGTTGAAAATGATTGGTCTAGTCAGTTGATCTGGTGGACAGTTTGTATGTGCTTTTGCTTGCTTGATGGAAATTTATGGAGTCCGTCATCTATTGGAAAAAGCTGCGGTACTTTTTGCTTACATGAAGGTATAATATTGTCCTTTGTAGTCACTGTTAATTTATAACCATTGATTTTGCAGTTGTATGGAGGGCACTTTGATATTTAAAGTAAGCAGGTTTGGTGCTGGCTACTTTATAGGTTGTGATCAGCACCCTAAGTGCAAGTGAGTCTCTCTCTCTCTCTCTCTGTGTATATATAGATTGCATGCCTGTTTCATATTATCTTTTGCATCTTGCCAGTAATGATTCTTCATGGGAACATAAGAATGGAATCCAGATGTTCTTGACCTGAATGCAGATGTGTTAGACTGTATTTACTACACGATATCTAAATTAGGTCAAAGTTATGACTTGAATGCGGATGGGTCAGACCTTTTTTTTTGGACCAGCAGATGAGACTGTATTGAGCATAAGATGTTATATCAATGTTGGCAAAATTAGACATGACTCCATTACATGACCTAAATTAGCACGGCATAATGCATTGAACCAAAGAAATTTCTGATGTGGCTTGGGAGGCATGACATAATGCATTCCACCAGAATACCACACGGATGTGATAAATAAAACTTAGTTGTTTTGGTATGTTAACAAGAATGATGCAAAGTAGAGACAAATGTATTTCATGCCAACATGAATTATCAACCTAATGTAAGATTTGACCCAATTCAGGCTTGACAGATTTGATTTGTCATTAGATTATATGCTCTAGATTTTATTATTTCCTGATCTTTTTCACATTTCAACAATGGTTGGAAATATTTTATGTCCTAATTGTAGCATTTTGTTAGTGTCTCACGGAGAGCACAAGACATTTGAGTGATGGGTTGTATTTTTAACTATGCAAATTATTGACATTAGGACTTTTGATCTATTATTGAGCATGATGCGGCATCATGATCAGATAAGCTTGTAAAACACATTTTTTTCCAGATTGGTCTACTAGTAATCCTTCATTGGGTCACCTGTCTCTAGTTAGAGTTCCACTTGCTAATATTAACTGGCCTGACATCACTATTTTCTGCTTACCTAAAACTTTCTACCTTGTAGTGGTATAGCATGTAAATCATTTCAATGTATAATTGGTCAATTCACCTCAGAAATATTGTTATATCATTGAAGAAGAAATGATTAGTTGAGATGCAAATCTCTTGAAAGGATTTCTACTTTTGATTCTGTTTCAAGTGCTATCTGTTGGTGGTAAATTGAGTTAATTTACTCGGAATGTTGAGATGATCTAGATTATTGTCAATGGGAAGCCATGCTCCTGGTTGAACTGGAACTGGAGTCGTATGTTGTGCCCAGTTACTATTTTGGTGATTGGAACAATACTACAACATGCTGATCTATTTAGGGACAACAAATTAAATTTTATTGTTAGTTTTCTTTTATTGGCACCTACGAGTAAAGATTATCACTATGGGTCAGTTGGGGGAGTGAGAAAATAGGGGGGGGGGGAGGGTGTGCCAAGACATTTACAGAAAGATCTCAAAGCCAAAACGGAGCTCATTTACATGACAATTAATTCACATTGTTAATCAAAGCTTTTAGATCCAAAAGTTAATCCCCACTCCATCAAAAGATATAAAACTTTAAACAAACTTTTAATTACTTATTTGTTTCCAAAACAACCATAAAGTAGAAAGAGGAACTGAGTATCCTATGGAGACGGATTTGAATACCCTGCCATTCCCATAGCTCTTGCTAACTGGATCCAGCTATAACCCAGCATAGCCCCATAGAGGCATAACAATTGCCAAAAGATCTTATTCAGGTATAATGAATAAGAAGATGCGTCAAGTTATTTTTCTTCCTATTGTTTTTCCTGGAAGGAAACGTCTACAGGGCAACAATTCTCTTCTTTAGATTGTCCAATGTAGGAATGTGTTCCCAAAAAGCTTCCCAATTAAAAGAAAGCAACCCGTAGTGGAACTTTTGCATTCCAAATAGCTTTTTACCACAATCACCGGTCTTCTCTTTCAGGCAGTGAAAGGATCTTAATGACAATCTTTGACACAATTCTAAAATCATCTTATGTTAGAGTCCAAGTATTTGTAAGAATCATTCAACAATTAAAGTAATCAGCAAAAGCTTCCAATCTTGGGCTTGGCTCTAAAAATCAATCTCCCCGGAGAGCCCTCCAAGATTGAATTGGTAGCAATCCTTCATAAGTGACTCTCTGCTCCTATTAATTTGAAAAGTTACGAAACTAATCTTTTATCACCAAACTTTTGCACCAGAAGTCACTTTCCAATCACTTGTTTAGTGAGGCTACCTTATCTTAAAATATGAACGTAGTACGCATTCTATTATCTAATTTAGGCTGTTTCATTAGCGGGAAATAAGTTGGACCCTTTGTGGTTTGATGGGTTATTTTGCTTTTGTTCTTTGGCCTTTTCTTCTAACATTTGAAATCTGGTTGTTATTAATATTTGAAGGCTTGAAACCTTAAGATCTTAGAGGCTTGGAATTTGAAGTCAAATAACAATTTATTTCCCCATTTAAAAATTAAAAAGAATATGAATGTGTTTCCTCATCTTGGTGGGATCAATTTCGGAGGGAAAGCAAAATAAGCATTTACCATAAACACTTCCAAACACACCTTTTCTTTAGTGCATTATTATTTTGTACAGTCAATGCTTTTCAAAGCGAAATTATCAACTGGAACATTTTACTTCCTATATAAAACAGTGAATGATCCTAACGAATGCTTCAAATATATGGTGACCCAAATCGACAAATTAAGCATACCCCTTGGATGCTGCTTTCTTGACAACTGTCGTACTACATCCCCCTCCCCATACCAGGACCCCTAGCATATCACCAACATTGATCCAAATCTAGTTAAGCATATGTCTATTAGGATCTTATTTTGTATTGCTATTTCGATTTTTTGGTGCTAAAACTAATTGAAGTATCTCAATGGTGTCAGTGATGTACTTGCATCTATTGTAGTTTTTTAGTTTGATCACATCAGTCTTTTTTGCAAGAAATTCTTTTTATGATGCTTAGGATCTCTGTCTTTGATGCCTATGGAATCTACCATTTTCAAAATTTAATAACTTACCAAATAAATGGTTGAAGAGGTATGTTGTAATTTCTTTGCTCTGCCTTTTGTTACAAGAAGTAACTCAAGTATGACAGTCAACTTGAAACAACTTAATTCAATATGTTTTTGATATGTAATAATAATAATCGAATACTGCAGCTTGTGTGAGGAATTCTGTATTGTTTGCTTGCATTACCTCAACTGAAGATTCATATTTCAGAAATGACTTTAATTTCTATTTTCTTATAGTGAAGTCCTTACTTAAATCATGAACCGCAGTATGCCCTCTTGTTTATTCCCTCATAGGATAATTCGTTCTTTTAGCTTTCTATGGATATGTAATTGTCAGCTGCTTAGCTTATTGAACATTAAGCAGTGTTGTGTGCCCATTTCCGGCAATATAAGTGAAATTACAAGCTGAGTGTAACTTTCTAGTGACTTGTCCTGTCTCAGCTGCATCTGCTTCGCCACTTGTGATTCTCATATATGAATGGAAAATGCACATCTAATATTGTTTTCCACTATGTTCATTGCTGCCAATGATATTCTCTGGTTTGATACATAGGTATATTGCTAAGACTCTATATGGTGAAGAAGAAGAAGAAGACAATGCGACTCCTCAGAATAACAACTCAATCGAAGAGCCAAAACTTCTGGGTCTTCATCCAGGATCCAATGAAAAGGTTAGCTTCTATGTCCTTCGTTATTGAGAGGTAATCGCTTAATACATTCACCTAACTTTTTTCTTCAAATCCTTTTATGCTACTAGATTCTTCTTAAGAATGGGCCATATGGATATTATGTACAACTTGGTGAAGATAGAAAGGGGTACATACCAAAAAGAGCCTCTATTTCTCAGGTACTATTTCTTTTTTCAAATAAATCTAATTCGAAGCAATCTTCATACTAATGTTCAATTTTTGTAATACTTTTTTTCTTCCTTTTGTTCCGATTGGTATACAATGGTACTTTTATCCACTGTCGTTCTTTTCCTTCTTTTTTTTTTTCATTCTATTTTCCCCACAGAGTAGAAGGGAATAGTGTGTTGGCATAGTTTTAGTGGAAAATGAGAGGTTAACGGTTGTAATGCAGAGAAAAGAATGTGGAAAGGGTTGAAAATTTTTTCTTAGTTGATCCAAATATTTGTGGCTACAATCACTCATAATTAGACAGCTTGATCTCCTTGTTTGACACAGATGAGAGCAAGCTATGATTATTCCATTCCCGTTATTATCATTCCATAGTATTTAAGATTGGCATTGTCTGTCAACACTCCCATTGAAGATGAGTCATGCGGTAGCATAATTCTATTCTTTTGCTTTTAGAGAAAATTCTTTTTTATTTTGTCTTTTGTTTCTTTATTAGGTTAATAAATAGTCATAGGCAGTCATGTGACTTTTAACAAGACCCAATGAGATTAGAAGCTGTTATGTTAGATCAAGGCTTGAGATTTTCTTACATCTGTAATCCTAGTACAAATAGGTCTTTATGTCACTTTGTCACTAGTTTTCCACATTCAATAAACATCCCAGGTTTCTATAAACCCTAGAATATCTTTATTGTAGGTGCAGTTTGTCTTGATTCTAGCCCTTGATTTTTTTTGTTCTTAATTGTTCGGCTGTTTTTCACTTCTCCGCTGCATCAATGGAACAAAGTCCTGATGCTCGGAATTGTCTCTTCCACTGGGATTCTGGTTTGGGCATGGGATCTGGGTTGTCTTGGACACCTAAAGAGAAATCACACACATAGAGAGATGATGGTCACACTTTGAGTCGTACGATTAAAACTCACATGAACTTGGCAATCTTTACATGCTTTATATATGATGTTCTTTCTAGGCCTAAGTCTTCTACCTCATATTAGTATCTAGGGCGACACTGGTCACACTGGTTAGCTATAGTTTAAAATTTGAAGAATTGTAAGCATAGATTAAAGGAAATGTTTTCTTTTTTTTTTTTTCTTTTTTTCTTTTTTTCCTTCCAAACAGACACTGGTCACACTGGTTAGCTATAGTTTAAAATTTTAAGAATTGTAAGCATAGATTAAAGGAAATGTTTTCTTTTTTTCTTTTTCTTTTTTCCTTCCAAACAGACCCTCAGTTTATTCCCTCCATATCTATTTTAGACAAATGCTAAAGCAACCTAGCTGAGTTAATAGAAAAATAAATTACTATCTTCAATGTATGTAACATATGGAAAAATGAAGCTAGAAATATTTACCGTAGCTTCCTTGAAAAGTAAATTTTCTTTCTTTACTATCAATATTAATGTCAAGCCCCTTTTTTAGATCATTTTCAGCTGAGTCCGTAGATTTATAGAATTAGACATGTTTGCTGTGTTACCACACCTAATTCCAAATAACAGAGGAGCCACTATTGATGCCCATCTTGGAAAGGAGTGGCCTATTGAGCTAGTGAGCCACTTAGTGAAAAAATCAGCTATCTGATCATTTGGTTTATCTGAGGCAATAATTATTTGTTTGTCATTTACTTTTGCTTGATGAAGTGTGCAGTACCCTTTGCTGTGTCATGTTATGACATTGAGAGCAGTATTTGTTGATGCTTTATTGTGTCTCTGCTGCAAAAGTGTCATTTTGCTTGCCAGATTTTGCTCACTTAAATTTCCTTAACAATGATGTCCCATGTTTCTAGCTGCATTGCTGGGCCTCTGCACTAAATTGTGAGACTGCCATCTGTTTGCTAACTGAGTTTCCAGCAAATGTACAATAGCTCAGTGTAGGCCTCACAAATTGATCCAGACCAATCAGAATTGATTCCATAGCCGTATTTTTAAGGTTATTTTGCAGGCTTCTGTACCCAGGAAATACTGGTGTCAACACAAGACGACACTGGTACCCCATCATTGTTGGGTGCATCCAAATGCCCTTGGACTTGTGCTCTGTGGGGAAGCCATTGGGACAAAGCTTTCTCCCCTGTATTCTCTCTTTCTGAGAGAGATAGAGGTGGGAGAAGGTGAAGAATAAACCCTAGAGTCTGAAAGAAGACATGTTCGAGCAATATGTTGAAATTTCCATGGTCTGGGTACTGATTACTGAGCACCAGTAGGCCTGAAGTCTGTGTAGAACCTTGGCGCAGACAAGAAAAAATCAGGACACGAAAGGGGCTGCCCTTACAGGCCAGAATTTCACTAGCCTATAAAGTGTCAAAGGACTTCCTGATGGAAATTAAAAAAGGTCCAAATTGAATATATAGAGAGGATTTCACAGAAGGCGATATCTTAAATTGACCTACAATTCAACTATTTGATTCAAAATGCTAGGACTGCAGAATTGAGCAAGAAATATCAAAATGAATTACCAAAAGATACATCTTACGTGATTTGAGACACTGTATCCAGCTTATATCTCTCTATTTTATAATTGGCGTTGAGGTTTAGATATCATCTCTTTTGTTTTTATTACTGCACATTTGGCTTGAGTGATAATTTAGTCGATAAGTCTGTAATTTCTTAATATGTCAGAGCATTTTCTTTTTGTTTCCTTGTAGTTTTTTGGTTTTCTTACATCAATATCTCTTCACATAATTAGACTGCACGGCCAAATCCATAGAGATATAAATGGATATGTAATCTATGCATTAGTGCTAACTATAGTTTGTCTTCTTCAGACAAAGGAGGTGGATTCTATTACCATCGAGGATGCTCTTGAGTTGTTGCGATATCCTGTGACATTGGTATGTCTACATTACTAGAACATTTGTTCTTTATTCTTAGTTACAAATTTGCTCAATTTAAGTGTGATTATTGCAGGGTAACCACCCAAAGGATGGGCAGCCTGTGATTTTGAAGCTTTCCAAGGTTGGATTTACCGTCAGACATAGACGCACAATGGCTTCTGTTCCTAAGGTGATCGTCGTCTCTAATATACTCTTCTGTTGTTTGGTGATCACAATCAACTTTCATTCTCTTTTTGCATGTGTTGCTTTCCTGGTCTTAAAGAAGTGTAGCATATTATGCAGAAGCAATAAAAGTGGTGAAGAAGTCTCTGAATTGGGTATTATATCAAGATTGCGAGTTTAGTGATTCATCTATTTCTGCTTCTTATATTGTTAGTTGATAGTATTCTTAGTGCAATATGTTAATTATTTCCTTTAGGATGTAAGTTGACTCCACCCTTATAGATTAGGATTAACTGGCTCGGAAATTTTTTTCTCCATATTTTAAAAGGAGTTGCTTCCAGCATGGGGAATCCTGTGTGTGATATGGATGAATCCATGGAGCCCAAGCAGACTCACACCATTAGGATTACTTATGCTTCCTTTAGATCTGAGAACTAACTTCATTCATTAACAGCGTTGGCAGTATGTTCACTGAGAATAACAAAACATACTTTGGTAAAGTTCGTTAAACAAACCGACAAGAAGCCCATCATAGAAAGTTTCATACTTGAGTTTGCCAGAAGACAGTTGCTGAAGGCATTTTGAATATGTGGAATTACTAAGTAGCAAAGTAGCCAACCTCACTGGTGAGGCAAAGCTCGTTGTTACTCCTCTTTTACTTATTATTCATCTTGAGAACATCAAGAGTCCAGGGTTTCAATTTTTTCAAATGGAGGATGTTGATGATTTATCTAGTAATTTGCTTTCTCTTTTTTTGCACCTGTTCTTTTTATCAGCGTATTGTGACTTACAAGTGATGCTGGAAACTCCATGTCTTTCTTCTTGGTCCTTGATAATAAGAAACAAGGAGCATGTCCTAACTCAAATCTAGACAAGTAGTTGCTCTTTAAGCAGTGGAAATAGATTTTATGGAGTCTTTTTATTTAAATTCTGCTCACATATTTGGCCAATTTTTGGGCATGGTTTAGCAATTACGGTCTTAGGTTATATGGTCTCAGGTTTTATGAAACTCATAGAAGATCTTTGCATATTTCTTTGTTGTTTTATATAGCATTATTGGGTGTAATCCTGAAATGAAGTTCATAAAGCAAGTAAATTATTTTTTCCCTGCATTCATCTATTTATTTCCGCCTCAGCTAAATAACTTCAGATATTTGCTTTTTCCTTTCAACATTGAAGCTTTGTATATTTGGCTTCTGATTCATTCAGTTTTTGGTGGTTTAACTGTTTGATTAAATGCATTGAAGTAGATGATTAGATTGCTCAACGCATGAATGAGGCAGATTTTTTGGTTTGCTATTTTTTTTCTGATGATCTGTAGTGAGATAGAGCCTTGGTAGTCCTCATTGTGGATGTTAAAAATTATGCAGAACCTCAAGCCAACGGATGTCACTATGGAGAAAGCCTTGGAGCTATTATCAGGGAAGGATGTAAGACGTAGTGGTCGACCTAAGAATAAGCCGAAAAGCGAAGAAGCTCTGGAGGTCTTTTAGCTTTGGGAAAAAGATCAGAAAGAGCACAGAGATGTGTGGGTCGACCGACCCTTTTGAGAAGTTATTGTGCCAATTGGTTCCCTTCTGATCCCTTGTCATTGGTTGCGGGAGATGACGTTAGAACCATGATGGCACCGGTGATATGTAGAAGATGAGAGAATGTGTACATGATGTATCCACATTTGGATATCTGCATTATTGTGGATGCTGCTGAATTGCGGTGTCCTAAGGGCCTATTTGTATACATCCTTTTTAAGCATTTGGGGACAATTAGAGACAAAGGTTACAGTTTTGGGTGTGGGGAAATTGGTTGACCAGCAATAATAAGAGACCAGAGTATACAAAAATTTATTATATACATTCTTGCTTCATTTACATGAGCCGTTAGATTATGTGATTCTCCTTGTAACCGTGCCATTATAATTTGGCGTAATTAATGAGAGACCTGTATTTTGATTTGCCCCAAATTTTAGCCGAGGACCCTAATATGAATGCCAATTTCTAACGGGCAAAGCAACGCCCTCTGTGGGAGTCTCGACGTGCTAACAATGCACGTCGGATCCGTTGAGCATGGGTCTTCCACGTCGGGATTAGACGGCATATTTTGCGGCGAATTTGGATGGAAATGCAAGGGGGTAATCGTGTCCACGTGGTACCATCTTGAGGGTTTTATGGGTGGTAAAAACAGTGTAGGGTATATCAATTTGTTGGTAAAGCGCGAGAGACTATCCCCAAGAAAAAGCAAGAATTGATCGAAAGGTCTTTCTAGCGTGAATCTATCAACTACATAAAAGTCGGTGTCTTCAATACCTTTTGATAAAAGTAGAAGAGACCAGCTATAAATTTGAAAAGAATCAATCTTTTGGGACTTCCATAATGTTGAGATGTAACTAATTATCTATATGTATATGAAAAGATGATAAAAAATTTATCTACATTTAACAAGTCAACAATAATGCGACCCGATGGAGATGGCACAAAATCATATGAGACTTCGAGTCATTAAAACTCAAGAAGGTTTTTTTTTTTATAAAAAAAGAAAAGAAAAAAAGAAGAAGTCGAAAATCCAAGCACATTTGGCACGATACATGTGTTGCAAAGCATATTAAAAAGTTGAAAGACAAGATATTGATAGTATGAACTATTGAAAGACTGTCAAGACGGTATATGGCCCAATTTCTCATGCCATGGAGTAAGAAAGGTACGCAAATCCTCTTCAGAGTGATCGTTAGTAGCTGCATCATTTTGCGCTTTCATCGGTTTCGATTAATGGAATTACTAAAATGAACCACAGAAGATAGATGCCTAGATACATTTCAGGACATGATTATCAAATCAGTGTTAAATCGTACGAATACAATTCGGTCCTAAACTTTACAATTTTATCAATGTAGTCGTAAATCATTACGTGAAATTTCAATGTAATCATTCTGACCAATTGCTATCAGAAATTTCTAACATTGCTGATCGTTAATATCATTTATTAATATTGATGTCTGTTTCAACGCAACTAATTACAAGGGCCCCCTGGACCTCCATACGTGAAGCTATATCCCATGTCCTTTTCGCGTATAAACTTGTCATTTTTGAGACCATAGACCCTCGACTTATCGACGTGCTCAAACACGGCCAGAGGAATTTGGCTGTTGTTTCTCCCCGTCATGTAATTAATCCGGCGGAAATACGCACCGTGGTTGTAATAACCATCCGGCATGTGCCCGCTCCCCAGCGGCGGGCAAGTCCCGGCGTTCCCGGAAAACCTTCTCCTCCCCAAGACACCCTTTTGGCACCGCCGGCAAGGTTGACGAACAGCTCGCTCGGCCAGTACCCGATAGCGATGTCATGTCTCACGATGAGCCACCAATTTCGAGTACGGGGGTCCTGCTCGACATGGACGACAAGTTCATATATGTCTCCGCCGTAAGTCGATGTTGGGGTCAATGGATAGTTTGGGGTCACTTCCTGGTGTATCTGCACGAACCCCGGACACAGGGTGTTGAAGCACCCGTTACGGAAACCGTCCCCCTAATCAATTACGATAGAATTAGATCGATCGGACAAAGGTTGAAGTCCACTAGTAGATTACGTGACGAAAACGAAGTTGTTACGAAAGATTTTATCAATTGAAGAAATGATCGTGTTCATATGAATTCTTGGTGTTTCTTACCGTCCAAAACGTAATCAACCGAGTGAGACCATCGCCGTTCAAGGTCGGATGAACCTAGCCAGGAAGGACAGATCGAAACGTCGTTTACGTTCGTTAGCGAGACAATATTACAAAGTTGAAGGGGACGGGACAACAAAAATTGCCTAGAATTTCAAGTTCAATATTTTGTGCACAAATTCCATGAAGTGCTTGTGTCTTTTGTTAAGATGGGTACATGAATATGGTGCAATAGAATGGACAAAATCACAATTTTAAATAATGAAGATCATTGTCAAATTTATTCTCACAAATATCTAATTTTCAAAATTAATTACATATTTTCGAAACTAATTTTTATCTTCAATATATATATAGATGATTAACAAATGAACATTTATATATTAAGGTTCTATTGTTTTGCGAAAAATGAATAATTTTGAAGACATTTTCCTAAAATCGATGGTTTGCATGCTTCCAAAATGAACGAATGAAAAATATATTCATGTCCCCGAAAATATAGAAATATAAATTGCTGTCGATAATGAAAATAATTTCTATTAGTTAATTGTTTTAAAGGATACAAGTGATAGTTTTTAGAAAAATTATCGTTCATATCGCTTGCAAAAATGAATAAATAAAAAATATTTTCATTTTCTATGAAGATATTTAGACATAAATTTAATGAAAATATTTTTTATTGATTAATTATTTGAGTTAATACCCTCAAAAACCTCAAACTAGTACACATGTGACAAATTTACCACAAATTGTTTTTTTTTTTTACCATGAAAAACCCCAAACTGGTATACATGTGACAAATTTATTCTGACTGACTATAAAAAACCATAAACTTGTACATTTATGACAAATTTACCCCAAACTAATTTATTCGACTACAAAAAAACCCAAAACTGGTAAATTTGAGACAAATATACCCTCCGCTAAATTGGATTAATACCACAAAAAAATCACAAAAATTGTAAACTGTGAAAAACGGAGCGTAAAATTCTAAATTAGTATACTAGTCAACTGTCACGGGTCATTTAACTTAATAATTTGACAGTAAAATTTAACGAAAATTAACGAAAAGTAAATTTGTCACAAATATACCAGTTTAGGGTAAATTTGTCAAAGGTATACCGATTTGGGATTTTTGGTGGTAAAAAAAATAGTTTGGGGTAAATTTGTCACAGGTGTACCAATTTGAAGTTTTTCAAGGTATTAACCATAATTATTTTAAGTGATATAAATAATTATTTTTAAAAAAATATTTTTTGAATCATTCATTTTTTGTAATATAAATGGATTCTAAGCATTATTCAACTTTTTCCTACATAAATAAACAACACTTTACTTACTCCCCATCCTGCATGGATCGTGCTGAGATGATCATCTGGGCCATTCTCAATGGACAGTTTATGTGCACTGAAAAGATTTTGAGGGATAGTCAGGTTATAGACAGACATATGTGCCTCCGCTCCATATTTGGTGTCCATGTCGTCCACTAGTACGAACACCATCTGTCATGAGAAAGAGTGGGCACTTTGATGAAATTATTTAAGGAACAAATAATTTATGAAAATCATATAAGATTATGCTGAGTTTTGACTCAATGCGCAATGTCATCCTAAGTTTTTTTATTTGTTCAATGTGATTATGAATTTTAACTGAATATGCAATATGGTCTCCAAATATTTAGTACACGTTCAATTTAGTCATTAGATTAAATAATCCAATGATTGGATTAAATCTAGGGCAATAATAATCTAAGACTAGATTAAATCCAAAGATATAATAATCTAGGGGTTATATTGAATATTTACAAAAAAAAAAAAAATCACAGGCACGTTGAACGAATTAAAAATTCAGGACCACATGACATATTGAGTAAAATTCAGGGATCACATTACATATTAAGTCAAAGTTCATGGACCATTAACATCATTATTTAATATTTATATTGATGAAAATAATATAGAACTTACATGGTGTCCTGGATATTCACCATTCATGCCAAGAAGAGAAGGGGGGTTCTTAAGAATGGATTTTGCCTTTATCAGATCTTCCTTTCGAACTCGAGGTATCGGAACAGTCCCAATAGGACATGGTTCTCTTGACCCGAAGGCGACGGACTTGCTAGTCGGGCGATATGTCGGTGATCTTACAATATGTGAGCTCAATCTTCTCTGTAAGGGAGAAGATTGAGAAAATAAAGACATAATTGGAGAAATAAAAATGTCATATCTATGAAGATTCAATCTTCGTAAAGTTCATGCTTGGCATCTATTTAAAACTTCGTGTCACTGAAAATGCATGATTTAATACTTTAAGATAGAAAAAATATGTTCACCATCCAGATTTTGCTCGGCAATTTTATTTGCTCGCACTTTTCGAAAATACGAAGAAGATGATATTAAGTTTATGTTGTACTAAACTAGTTGCTGGTCCTAAACGTTTTATTTAAGGCTTGATTAACTGAAATAAAAAATTTAAGGATTTAACTGCAAAACGAAACGTTAAGGACTTTTCAAGACTATTAATTTCACTTTTCCTTAAATTCGGTAGTTTCCAGCCTGTGTTTTTCCTAATTTATAAAGGTAGTAGTCCATGTCACTCGAACTACTCGAAAAAAAAAATATTAATTATGACACCCAACATAGAATTAATCATCATCGGGAAAAAAAAAAATTGGGAAAGACATTCATGGGTGCCTATTAAGAGGTATCTAAGATGAATTTTAGAAGTCCAATGGTTAAAGGTTGGAGAAAAAAGGAGAAAAAGGGAGAAAAAGTAATAATATCTCTCCCTAGATATACATAATATTGATCATGTATTTAGCAAAAAGTGATACGATCTCGTTAATGAGACACTTTCAGTCTATCTGCTCACTATGGAAGAAAAAATAAAACATTTGAGATAATTATTGCTAAAAACCACACTGAATATTAATATTGTTGCATAGTAACTCGTCCCCCCGGGAGAAGGGGGGGGGGGTGTTTTACTTTGATAAGTTTCAAATTTCCCCTTCTCCCGAGCTTTTCATTTTTTGTTGCAAATGCTAGTTTTTTATGGGGCATAATTGTTAAGTGTTATCAGAAAACAGATTACTTCATTTTTCTCCATCAAAACAACCTATGCTATATGGTTAGTGAAGTAAAAAGGTCATGAAAAATGATCAACGGTTAATGTAGCAAAGAAAATTAAGTAGAGGTTATTTTGGTCGAGAAAAATGAATTGGGTCCCTATTTAGGTAACCTTTATGAGCTATAAAAACGGAAAAGTTAGCAGATATAACAAAAATGAAAGTTCAGTTAAGTATTATCCATAAATGGACAAAACCCATTTTTCTTTACCAACATAACGTATACTTTATGGTTAGTGACATTGAAAAATTGTAAATATTGATGCACGGTCAGTATAGTCAAGAAAATTAAGTAGATATTATTTTGTCAAGAAAAATAAATTGGTGCATAATTAAGTAACCCTTATAAGTTATGGAAACGGAAAAAATAGCGGACATAACAAAATTAAAAATCGATGAGAGCACATACTTGTAATTTTCTCAAAATTCGAGATATGGCCTTGACGAATTTCAAGGGGGGCTCTACATTTATTACACACAACCTTGATCTAATTGTCACTGAAAACAATGAAAAAACATTTATGGATACCTCCTCAAAGGTTATCTGCGGTCAATCTCGCATGTGTGACACTTGTCAATTGGGTAATGTGTGTTAGTCCACTTGTAAAAAGGCCGAAAAAACAAAGGAGAAAAAGTGATAACGCCTATTTCTTGGAAACACATCGAATTGGTCATAGAATTTTGCGGAGAGTAATACAAAGTCTTGCAAAAATAAGATATCTTGAAAGTCATGAGGCAATATAATTTATAATTATTACATCAAATATTCAGATATTCCTTCAATTGGAGAATAAAGATTGCATACGCACCTGAATTTTGTGATTCTTCAACAAAGGATGATCAAGTGATGGTTGCTTGTTTATGTTAATACAGTCAATTGTTTCTCCTTCTTTTGTCTTTAGATAGAAAAATGCGCTTGTCAGTAGAAATCCATAGATTGTAATAGAAAATTATCTCTTTAGAAATATATAGAAGATGCTTCCCACATTTCAAACAAAACATGACATTCCTTTCCATATTCCACGTCGATGTTTCATTAGCATTTTATCATATAATTTCATCTTGGAAAGAGCTATCATCTCTTACTTTCTATATCTCTCAATAGAAAATTCATTGAAAAAACTCCAATTATTGCAAGTAGAATTATCGAATACTAGAGAGATCTATCAATAATGAGGATATCGGAGAAATAATGGAAACTGAGAATAAAAAAGTTGATTGTAGAAGCAATATCTGTTGGCTGAATTGCAATGACAACCTTAAAATGAAAAAAAAAAAAAAAGGAAAGAAGAAATTATTACCACAAAAGTCTTGATCGGTGGTTTATTCAAGATCTTAAGTTGTCTCTCCAGCTCCAAATCATCTTCGAAAATGCTGGCCTTACCCCAAACGATGTAAACTCTCCACAAACTTAGATAGAAGAGCAGAAGCTTTAAAGCCATGGTGAGTTCTATTTACTCTTGTCCTTAGGGTATGATTTGGCTACTAGAAAGATAAAACATGTGCCTGAGGCGGTCCCTATATAGTTGAAGTGCTTTGCGCCATGAATCTCTCACCACTCGACCTAATCGTTTAATCTCGACCATTTATTCCATTTCCCATTTTTTTTTACCTAGAAATAGTTTGATCTATCACGAGTCTAGACTAGTTTATTCAATGAAATTGATTACATATAGCATCAAGACAAGTCAATTGAGTGGAAAATGATAGATTTTCTCAATTAGTTACTTTAAATGTACCACTACTATTGACTCACTCTTTATCAAATGTAGATTAATTTGGGCTTTGACCATTAATGAGGTGCAATTAGCGATCTATTATTTTCCTCAAATTTGACGTCTTTTAAGATTTAATTGTAAAAAAGAAATGTTCAGGACTCAATTGACTAACATGCAAAAATTTTAAGAGAATTTCTTCGATTATACTAAAAGTCGGTAGTATCCGGCCTGTGTTTTTCCTAATTAATTAAATTAGCTAGTCATTTAATGAGTTTGCTTTCACTTGGACTTCTCTTCATGGTTAAAAAAAAAGTAGAAAATATCTATGATCCCCAGCATGAAATTGATCATCAATGAAAGAAATGGGACAAATATTCATGAACGGTTTCCAAGATGAATTCGGCATGTGTTACACTTTTCAATAGGGCCTTGGGCGACCAGCCCAATGGTTAAAAGGCAGAAAAAAATAAACGGGAAAAAGTAATAACGTTGACCATGGAATTTCGCGAAAAGTTGGTCAGAGTCTTTGATGAGTCCACTTTCCCTTGAACTATACTCATCATGGAAGAAAGAGTGGCCGTACTTTGTTACCCCTTTTCGTATTATCGCACAATAGCCTCCAAACTTTGAAAAAAAATACAAATTCCCCTTTCTCCCGAGCTTTCATTTTTATTGCAGCTAGTCTTTTCCTCGCCGTAGCCGTTGAATGTTGCCTAAAATTGGACTAAGTCATTTTCTTTACCAAAATATTCTACTCTCTATGGTTAATGACGAAAATCATAAAGAATAATGCATGGTTAAAATACTTAAGAAATATTATTTTGGTAAGAAAAAAAAAAGAATTGCTACATATTTGGGTAACATCTACTGTTTATAAACATGGAAAAATTAGCGGGTGTTGCAAGAGTTTAAAGGGTCTAATATCTGTAACTTTTGAAAATTCGAGATTTATTGTGTCAAAGTTCAAGGGGGAATATTAACGATTATGTTTAAGACATTATTACACTCAGACATTGAAATAATATGGGAATATGCCCAGTGAAAGGTTTTCTAAGGCCAATCTCACATGTGTTGCACTCGTCAATTGCACAACGTGGGTTAGTCCATTAGTTGCTTGTTTATGTCACTACAATCAATTATTTCTCCTTCTTTAGTCTTTCAGCACTCATTGGCAAAAAGCCATAGATTGTAATTGACAATGTCCTCTTTAAAATATTTGGATTGAAGATGTGAAAGATTTCAAACAAAACATGACTTTCCTTCACATATTGCATACTATGTTTTATAGTATTTTATCATATGGAAAGAATGATAATGCCTTCTTATTTTCCCAAAAAACTTTAAAAAAACATGTAGAAAAGTTATCGGCCCCAAGCAATGGCACGCCTCCAATCGAGGCGCACCTGTCTCAACCCTGAGGCAGCTGCCTCGGCCTATAATACCCCCCAATTTTCACATGTTAGCCATGGCGAGTCCCTGCCTCGCTCTTGTCTTCTTGAAATTCACTTAGTTTGACACCCTTATGTCTTCTCTTTTGCTGTGCTTTCCTCTGTTTTCGCGGGTACCTTGGTTTTCGCATTCTTTAGGTAAGTTCCTGGCACCCTTGCTTTAGATTTCAAATATAGAAGCATGTTAGGATGTTATAATGATAGGTTGTTATGTTGACCGTCTGAATAGTAGAAAATGCATGTTCTAGGCCATCGTAATGTCATAATGAGATCTCGAAATCTAGAATCTTTCATTTGCTGGCCATTTCAATAGCCAAAAGGGTATGTTCATAGGCTATCATAATACCGAATTGAGATTTCGAGTCATATGATACACCGTTATGTTGCTAAAATTATACTAGGAATTTGTATGTTATTAGGCTATCATGATTAACATTTAGAACGCCAGATATGAGTTTGGTCATTACGAAGCTAGGTGCGTTGAAATTTTGCTAAAATCCATTTTGCAGTAGACTGTAGTTGATTTTATGAACATGTAATTTGGAAAGGATACAAAGTGGTGATAGAGTCAAATGTTGCATTCAATTACACGTTTTTAGTTGTGGGCCAATCCGTAGAGCAAGTATCGAAGGGATTGGATTACCATAGTGGATAGTAGGGGTGAGCATGATTCCAGGATAGAATTTGAAACTTGAGAATCGGACCAATGGAAACTTGTAGGAACTTATTTCGATAGGTAGGTTCCAGGTTCTTAGTTAAATGAAACCGTAACCTGTAACCTGTAATCTAGAAACTAGAATAAGTTTTAGTGCTTTTTTTTTTTTAATATCTTTGTGTGATTTTGCGATATTCCATATTGTTCGATGATGAGTGTATAATCTAAAACTGGGATTTTTACTTTATTAATGTTCAAATTTTTATGTGTCCCTATGATCAGTAAATTATAGTTGTAAGTGGTAGTCATTAAGGGTTTTAATTAACTATAATCATTCAATTAATAATATAAGTGGAATCTGAGTAGACCTTAGAACCAACTTTGAAACTTATAATATAGTAGGTTCCACGTTCTAAGATACGTAGAGTAGATTTCAAGTTTCGAAAATTGAAAAATCTTTTCCAACGGGTAGGTTCCAAGTTCTATAAGAAACCTGTACACAAGAATCTATACGGAACTTGAAACTACTCACCCCTAGTGGATAAGATTGTGGGATGTGACTAGAAGTCAAGAGCCAATAACCATTGCAGTTCAAACTCATGAATTGAGTCCATATATATGTTATCGTTCGTTTCATAATTTTGAAATTGAATTAGGATTTTGTTTTGGCCTAGCCCTAAGGAAATTTGTGATTCCACTACATAAACTTTACCATATCCAAGAAAACCTGCAAATTGAATATAAAATTTACTATTACATACATCATTGTCATGCTTTGAATTTGATTTTTTATGTCATTTTACTTGTGATTATTGTCATGTCATGTCATGTCATGTTATCTTACTATTTCGCGTACTTTCTTGTCTTCGTAGGTACCGAGGTTCTTGCATTTTGGAGGTAAGTTCTCGATGCCCTTGCTTTAAATTTCAAATAGAGAAGCATGTTAAGATGTTATGACGCCCGTTTGGAATTGTAGATTTAATGATATGTTCTCATGTTGTCTGCTTGAATAATAGCAACATATTTCTAGGGCGTTCTAATGCCACAAGGACATCTTGAATCTAAAATATGTTGTTATGTTGTCCATTTCAATAGCCAAATGCTTATGCTTTTGGGGCATCATAATGTCAAAATGAAATTTGACTCATGCGATACAATGTTATGCTGCTGAAATTTTGCTAGTAGATTTGCACGTTATTAAGCCATTATAAATTAGGCCGTTACAATGCTAATTAGGTTGAAATTATGCTAATGGTTATTTTGCTATTGTTGATGTTATAAACTGTGCAATCTAAAAGGGATATAAAGTGGTGGATATAATGAAATATTGCATTAGAAAACACCTCGTTAGCTGAGGGCTAACATGTGAATCATGTGCCGAAGGGATTGAATTCTTATGTAGGATAGACCATCGTGATGCAGCTAATAGGCAAAAGCCAGTAACCATGTTGATTCGAACTAATGAAAAGTGAATATGACTTTGCTTTGAGCTGGCCGAATAGAAGATATATGTTTCTACATAGACGTCATCATGTCAAAAAAAAGAAAAAAACAAATTGAATCTGACTTGACATGCCACATTGCATGTGATTAGTATCATGTCATGTAATCTAGTTATCATATTTTGAATTTAATTCACCATGCTATGTTGCATTTTTATATTGATATGTCATGTCATCTCATTAATATGTTCTAAATCTAATTTGCCATGTCGTATCGAATGTAATTATTGCTACATCATTATTATTTTTTAGATATGATTCCTTATGTCATACTCCATGTGATTATTGACATGCCATGTCATCACTTTGAATTTGACTTGTTATGCCATATCACCTCCTTATCATGTTTTGGGTATGATTTGTCATGTCACACTACATGTGAATATTGCCATGCCACGTCACCTCCTTATCATGTTTTGGATCTAATTTGTTTTGTCATGTTGTATGTAACTATTACCATGTCAGCCTACTTCACTGTTTTGTTCTAAACTTGATTTCTCATGTCATGTTGGATGTAATTTTTGATATGTCATGCTTAATATTATTAGAATTTGATTTGCCATGTCATGTTACATGTGAATATTACAATGTCATGTCATTTTGCGGTCCTATTTTGAATCCAAACTATCATTGCTAACACCTAAATTCTTTTCCAAAAATCATCTTCAAAAAAATTGGAACTTGTTTACCCACAAAAATAAATATTTCATCTCCATTAAATGTTATATTCTTGCATAAAAATTACTTAAGCACAATTTTCAAAAGTTAGGGGACCAATTCACAAAATTTACAAAATTTTACCTAAGTCCTTAAATTATTACTTTTATCATTTTGGCCCCAATTACGCTTGAAATTGAACGTGGGCTAGGTCATATTGATCAAATAAGGCCAAAAGGATTATATTGAATCAAATTGAGCATTCTTGGGTAAGAAAATGGCCAACTATAAAGGACATTCTTGCAAATTGGGCCAAGAGACTTGCAAACTATGGTCATGGGCTTAAAGTAATACATTTTAGCTTGGTAATTGATAAAAAAAAAAAATTAACCAAAATTGATGGATCAAAGCACTTATATCAGCTACCAAAACTCAGTCCACGATTTGGTCTCAATTCGAGATTGTTGAATAAGCGACTTCATGGTCCCATCATATCCTACTCAGCTGCCCAATATGCCTAATCTTTTGTTGAGGTGGAAGAAAATTATTGGGTGTGCAAATAGACAAAAATTAGCCAGGGACAATTTGTTGAAGGGATGTGAAAGTTATTGCCAAAGCAACTCACTCAACAGTTGTAGAAGTTTGAAAATTTTGGCCAAGTCAAAGAGTTAGTGAAACAATTCGGTTGGTAAGGTTGGCATGTGGGCAAGAACTGACCAAAAGCTTGCTGAATTTACTGAATAAGCTCTTTGAAGAACACTCTTTTTAGGGATAAAGAGTTCGAGACAAATGAGTGACATCTGAGGCAAAAGATGACTTTAAGATTAAGATATGATATGTCTAGTTGAAGTAGGTGTCATTTGTGTAGGCGAGAAAAGTCCTAGAGTCAAGTCTTGGAGGGTAACAAAACTTTCATGGATAGCTTTCTTTTTTGCAAATCTCATTTTCTAGTTTGAATGAGCAGCTTCCAACCCTTTAGAGGACAATTTCTTGGCTTCCTTAGTCAAGAGTCACTTCACGCAACAACTAGAAAGCAAGGTAAAGATCCCAGATGTAAATTTGTTCAATTTTGACTATGACCTAACCATGAAAAATCAAGAGAAAAAATCAGCCCAAAAAACTGATTTATAGAATTTTTGTAAATGTTGAAATATCTTGCATATTTGACTTGCTATGCTCCTTTGCATGAATTATTAGTCTTCGTAAACTTGATGAATGTTATATGGAGGTACAAATGCTACTTAGTCCAACTTGGTCTTTATATCTCTATGTGAACTATGAGAGTAGTTAGAATCTAAAAAAAAAAAAACAAAAAAAAAAAAAAAAAAAAAAAAAAAAAAAAGGAAGAAGATGAGTAGTTGCAAGCGGATGAGAGCTTAGCCTTCGCTGTTGCCTCCTCAACGTCGCCGGGAAGGGCCAACGACAATGAGGGGAGAATTAGCTAGGGTCGCGGAGCCCTAGCCAAGGGCCAACCACTAAGCCTCAGCGAGTAGTGGCCCTTGGCCCAACTGGGCGAGGGTCGCCGACCCTCACCCAATCTAGGGGAGGGCTGCGACCTTCACCCCAGATCTAGGTAAGAGCTCGCAGGCCCTCACCAATGGTCCACCAGGGTCGCCAGCCCCTGACCAAGGCTCAGCGACCCTAGCCGACCCTCCCCCTACTGTCGCCAGCCTTTCTCGGCAATGGTGGGGAGGCGATGGAGAGGGCTAAGCTCTTAGCCACCTACAACTACTTATCTTCTTCTTTCTTTTTCTTTTTCTTTTTTAAATTTAATTTAATTCAAATTTATATTAATTATCTAGTCATGTTAGCAAAACGACGTCATTTTTGCATTTGTCTAATCACATCAGCGTGCAAAACGACATCATTTTGCATTTGCTTCGCCAGAAAAACGCCACGTATGCATCTTGGCCGGATTTTCTTGCTATTAGCACTTAACTGATCCATTTTACTCCCATTTTAGTGCTTAAGTGTTACTTTCTTAACTTTTGGCACTTAAGTGTCCCCTGCTAAGTTTTGGTATTCCAGACATCCGGGCCTCCCTACAATGGCTAATCTTCTAGATCATTGACTGATTTCTACATCACCACACAACTTTGCATTTGCAAATGATTGATTAACACACCTAGCTTCATATAATATGCAGCCTCTTCACTAGCTAGATATCAACTAATCACAAGTACCCCCTGGACCTCCATATGTAAAGCTATACCCAAATCCTTCTTCGGGTATATACATGTCATTTTTTAGGCCATAAACGTTCGACTTGTCCACCCACTCAAACACGGCCAGAGGAGTTTGGTTTCTGTTGGACCCCGTCATGTAATAGATCTGGCGGAAAAACGCGGCGTGGTCGTACTTGCCGTCCGGCATGTGCCCGCTTCCCAATGGAGGGCAAATTTTTGTTTTCCCGGAGAATCCTTCTCCTCCCCAGGACACTCTCTTGCCACCGTCGCCTAAGTTGACGAACAGCTCCTTTGGCCATTACCCGACGGCGATGTCTCCGTTGACAACGAGCCACCAATTCCCGGTACCAGGGTCCTGCTCAATATGGACTCTAATCTCGTACTGTTGTCCGCCGTATGTGGATGTCGGAGTGATGGGACTGTTAGGAGTGAGTGTCCTATGTATTTGCACGAACCCTGGACACAAGATGTTGAAGCACCCATTGCGAAAGCCATCCCCCTATTACCCCCAAAGTATATGATCAATTTCAGAAATTCACGACATACTTAGCTTATTGCACACAATTTTCATTCACAGAAGAAATCACAATGATGGCACTCTTGGGGTTTGATATCTTACCGTCCAGTACGTAATAAACCGTGTGAGACCATCACCATTCACGCCTGGATAAACCTAACCAGATAAGACATGGAAAAAATTGTTCACGTTTGATAGGAAAGCAACAGAGCAAGTCGAAAATGAAAATAAAAACAATATACATGTAGCACAAACTTTGAGATAATTGTCCAAAAAGTTCTAAAACTATTGTATAGTTGGCAAATCATCAAAAAATTTAGGACTAAATTGGTAAAATTAAAAAGTTAAGGATTGAATTAGTCGCCGTACAATAAGTCTAGGACTTTTTGAATGATTTTTCTCACAAACTTTTAAGTCTTCATAAAAATCTACATTGACTGTTGAACTCTATTCCAACACAATGAAAGCTTGAACTTACTGCCCATCCTGCATAGATCGCGCTCACATGATCCGTCGGACCATTTTCGATGTGTAGTCTATGCGCACTGAATTGATCTTCCACGACTGTCAAATTATAGACGGATAGATGTGCATCGACTCCGTATTTGGTGTCCAGGTCGTCCACCAGTATAGAAACCAGCTGCCAAAACGAATGGTTGACTTTGATTGAAATTAGATCAGTTTATGTGAGCATACGCCAATGTACTTACACTAAACGACATCAAACTTACATGATGCGAGGGAACATCATTGTCCATTCTAACAAAAGGAGAAGAGTTATTAAGGAGAGATCTAGCCCTTATTAAGTCTTCCTTTCGAACTCGAGGTATCGGCACAGTCCCAGCAGGACATGGTTCCCTCGATCCGAACGCAACGAGCTTACCGACAGGGAAAGATGTTGGCGAGTTGACAATATGCGCGCTCGGCTTTCTCTACAGGAAAAAAGGCGGACATCGTTGAAAAATTTGTAGTGTAAGCTGTGCGATAAATTAAATCTACATTAAATGCAAATTTTTTCGCGTTTGCTAGCGGGAAACCATAGTTGGAAGAAAATGAGAAAAAATACAAGATGCTCATATTTAAGACAATATGCTAAAAACATCCTCTGAAAAAAAAAAGAGATAAATTAAGAGAACTAATGGTTTCTTACGCAATGTCCTTAGTTTAAAAATGGACATGTTTTCTGCAACCAAACACATCCTTAAAACTTTTTCTAAAATTATTGAACTATGGTCAGAATTCTATTTAGAATGTGACTTAGGAATGAACCCAGGTTTTATCGCACGCCATTGGGTAGTATTAAACTAGCTGTTCGTTCTATCCTTAATGACTTAATAAGATCAATTAAGTCCTAAATTTTTTAATTCTGGTCAATCAAGTGCTAAACTTAATGCTGGTGGAATTTTCAGTCGAAAAATGACAAATGGCCACTTAATAGAATTCACATCACTTTTGTCGGACACAAGATTTGACCATAATTGATGGATGAATTGAAAAGTTAGGTAAATAATGGATCAAAATAGAGCGCTAAGGACTCAATCGATCAACGGACATCATATTTAAGACTATTGTGCTTATCAAAATTTATTCAACTAGTGAGTTAATGAGTCAAACTTTTAACCAAACAACTAGTTATAAAAAGAAATATCTATGACACCAAATATGGAATTAGTCACTGTAAACACCAAATTATTTTTTTTTTATCTAAGACTTGACTAAAATTGACTTGCAATAAAATTTCATTAAAAATTCAATGGAAGGAAATAATTGGGTCAGAATCAAAAGCTTTCCCCTAATACTCAATTTTCCCAAATCGAACAGCCAAATCTCAAGATATTAAAACTTTTATACGTGGTCCTTCAATTGTGAGTGCTAGGAATTTTCTGGTTTGATCTAATTGATTAATTTCACATTTAAGACCAAGTCACAAATTTTCCATTCACCCAAGAAATCACATCCATCGGATTTTCAAAACAATGTTTTCCAAAATCTAGTCTTAACTTTTACATCATAGCCCCTTGGAACATGTCGGACAAGGAGGATGCTATAGCCATGATTGAGAAAAATGGGAAAAAGCATTTATGAATGCCTAATAAGAGGTTTCTCAGTTCAATCTCGCATGTGTTACGCTTGTCAATAGGACATGGGCCATAGTAAATGATTTAAAAGGAGGGAAAGAGTAATAATTCCAGTTGGTTATGGAATTAGAGTAATACAAGCAATGAAAACAAAATGAGATTTTTTAAAATTTATGGAATATAAGAGAGGAATTAGATATCTCAGCATATTTATTCTAATTTTAACACTCAATTATCCATACATTCCTTCGATCGAAGAGTAAAGATGCATATTTACCTGAATTCTATGATTCTTCAGTAGAGGATGATCAAGCGATGGTTGTTTGTTCCCATCGATACAATCAATTGTTTCCCCTTCCTTAGTCTTCACAAAGGAAAAGTGCAAGAAATTAGTATTTTGGAAAAATCCTTCACGTCTTCAAACTCAACAAGAGCCATCAATTGTAACCCAAAATATTTTTCTTTGTAAAAATCTTCAAAATGCAAGATGCTGGAGATTTCAAACAAAATATGACTTTCCTTCACATTTTTATAAATTGATGTTTCCATAGTATCTTATCATTTATTTCTTTCATCTAATAGCTTAAATATAAATAGGTAACAATAATCTCACAAAAATTATAAGTCCCACAAACTCCTACCCTCTCTTCTTCTTTTTTGCTTTTTCAAATACAAGATTAGTTATTATCAAAGTTGAATCTCCAATTATTACCATTTATAAAAGAAAAATCATCAATCTGGGAAAACATCTATATCGCTGAGGAGGATAATACGTAGAAAACATCAAAATAGCTAAGAAAAAGATGATCGAAGAAGCAAAATTTGAATATTTGAAAAAAAAAAAACGCATAAATCCTATGGTATTATTCAACTAACACACGTTCAAGCTGGCCAATTTGCAATAAAAAAATTAAAAAAAGTATATAATTACCACAAACGTCCTGATGGGTGACTTATTCATAGTCTTCAGTTGTCTCTCTAACTCCAAATCATCTTGGAAAATGCTGGTCTTGCCACATACAGTGTAAACGCTGCAAAAAATCAGATGCCCTAATAGTAATTTTAAAGCCATGGAGAGTTTCTGCACTCTTCTTTAGAATATGGATTTAGCTACCAGACAGATTGTGTATTACACCTATTTATGGAGTGAAGTCCTTCTGAAGGGCTCTATGCCATGAAAGTCCCAACATTGATCCAGTTACTTAATCTGAACCGTTCATTCCATTGCCCATCGTTTAAACTGTGAACCTCCAAAGCGAATAGATGTAGTCCTGAGCACTGATTGTAGTGACAACTCAGTTTACTAAAAAGATCAAATTTCCTTTTTAGTTCATTCAAAACGAGGCATTTCATTCATTAAACACCAAAGGATAATATAGTTTATGGGTTTCTACACAAAAAATCCTATAAAGGTAATGGTGGCTCTGAGGATGATTTTTGGGGATCCAGCTTGTTACTTGATTTGACTAATGTGTTCTAGAGACCAACACAACTAAATTGGACTGGGGCAAGCTGCTCTTTACATTTTTCAATGATGGGTCATAGCGCCCATGGGCTTGGCTCTTGGCCCACAACCACATGCATTAATGATAAGCTAGCCGGGGCGATCTCCATGTGCAGATCAGTTCCCCTCCTAAAATCACCATCGACTTCCAAGTACAGCAAGACAGATCGCAGAGCTAGGGCTTCCACTTCAAGTGCCGATGCAGCGACTACTTTATCGTAACTTGATGGGTTAACAAATCAACGAATATGAGCAAAATAAGATACATTGTTCCTATTCATGTATCTCATTAATTCGTGTATTTCTTGAGTTTATGTATTTCTTGGATTCATGTATCTACTTAATTCTTTATTCATGTATTTCTTGGATTTTTGTATCTATTTAATTATGTATATACTAGATTTTTATATCTATTTATTTCATAGTTCATGTACCATTTTTGTACATGAATTTGAAAACTCTATAAATAGATTTCAAAATATTCATTCTGACAAGAAGCAAAAATCACCAACATTTTCTCTCTTCAAGTTTCCTCTAAGTGTGCCGGTTTGAAAATGTGTTTTATAGAGTCCTATTCATATAGTGCTGATACCAACATGTTCGAGATGTTGTATCTTAGGAGGCGAAGTTCGTGAGCTACTTAGCACCATTGGCAGGAACTAATTATCTTTAGGCAATTCGATTAACCGTACCTCACCCCCAATTCTTGTATATTTTGTTGTCACTTTTTCAATAAACTTTTTGGTTACAACAAAGAATGTTACATATTTTCTCCCAATACGTGTCTTCTTCTTCTCGTCCCCTTCTTTATTTTCCAACAATCTTAAGACGATTATCGTTCTCACCGTTTGTTTGTTTTATCATAAATTCAAGATAGTTTATAACAATGATGTCTAGAATATTCTTGGAGACGTTCATATGGTTGTTTCGACCTAAGAGGTTCAAACCTTGTTGCCTAGTGTTGTGGCATCAAATGCCGCAAGCCTTCATGCTGCTGAAACCATCTATGACGAACGAGAGACAGAGCAAGAGCACTTTTCACAAGGCAAGAAAGCAAGCCAGCTGTAGGTCAGAGGAGAGTGGATCTCCGGGTACAAGTCGCTTGACTAACATACCCAAAACTGTTTTTCAAAACAGTATAAGCTAAACGGTGTATGGTCCAATTTATGAAGGGATGGTTTAATAGACTTTGCCTAGTTTGATGGTACCACCTCCATTGACACTAAATGAGAAACCCGAAACATTCACTGGCATGGGTTTTAAGCAATGGCAAAAGAAAATGTTCTTCTATTTGACTACGTTGAATATGACCAAGTACTTATTGGAGATGTGCCCAATTGTTAGTCTAGATGAGCAAGATGTCACAACCCTCGAGGTGTTGGAGGCTTAGAAGGACAGAGACTTCTTATGCCGAAACTATATTCTTAAACAAATATGGGAGTCCTTAGAAAAGAAACACAAAACTGAGTATGTAGACACCAAGAAATTCGTGGTTGCCAAATTTCTAGAATTCAAGATGGTGAATTCTAAATTTGTCATGAATCAGGTCCAAGAATTGCAAATAATTATGAATGACATATTTGTTAAGGGAATGAAACTTAGTGAATCATTCCAAGTGACAACTATTATTGAGAAGCTACCTTCGGACTAGTCAGACTTCAAAAATTATTTGAAGCATCAAACGGAAAGAGATGAGTCATGAAGATCTCATTCTACGTCTCAAAATTGAGGAGAACAATAGGAGAAAAAAAAAATGCAAACATTTCTATGGAATTGAAGGCCAACATTGTGGAGCTTTCCAATTCCAATCAAGATATGACGAGGAAGAAACCCTTACTAGGTAAAGGCAAGCAAAAGGAACAATCTTAGATATTCCAAGGAATATGTTTTGTCTACAATAAGCCTGGTCATTCGACTAAGGATTGCAAGAAGCGCCCAAACAAAGGCAAGGGTGGTCGTGCGGTCAAGCAATTGCATTTGACAGAGCAAGAAGATGCTAAGAGACTGATTACTATGGTGATATCTAAGGTATCTTTGGTATCAAACAATACCGATTGATGGTTGGACACAGGTACCACAAATCACCTTTGTGTGAATAAACATCTATTCTCATCTTACAAGAAGGTTGAAGATGAAGAGAAGCTCTATGTGGCAAACTCTACAACATCAAATATTGTTGAGAGAGGAAAGGCGATCCTGAAATTCACCTCTGGTAAGGAAGTCACCCTGCTCAATGTGCTACATGTATAGGAGATTTGGAGGAATCTCATTTCTGGCATCATACTTATCAAGAAAGGTTTCAAAAATATATATAAATCTGACAAGTTTGTTCTTTCCAAAGGGGGATGTATGTGGGGAAATGGTACTTATACAATGACCTATTCAAGGCCAATGAGGCTAATGTTGATGTAAACGCGAAATTCTTCTAACCAAAAGCTAGTAATGAAGAAAAATCTTTAGCTTACATTGTTGTGTCTCCTTATCTATGGCATGGTAGATTATGATATGTAAACTAGGTACAATGAAGAAATTAGCAAACTTGGGGTTAATTCCAAAGTTTGAGTTGGACACCCATTACAAGTGTGAAACTTGTGTTGAGGCTAAGTTTGCTAAGAAATCTTTCAAATATATTGAAAAAACGAGTGAACCTCTACAGTTAATCCATAGTGACCTATGTGATGGAAAGTTTGTAGAAAGTAGAGGTGGAAAGAAATACTTCATCATTTTTATAGATAATTGTACTGATTTTGCTATGTTTATCTATTAACTAGTAAAGATGAGGCTATGAGTATATTTATTAAGTATAAGAATGAGATTGAAAACCAACTTGACAAACGAATCCAAGTGCTTAGGTCTGACAGAAAAGGAGAATATAGTTCTTCCAACCTAAAAGAGTGGTGTGCTAATTTAGGAATAATACTCAAAACAACTGCACCTTACACTATGTAGTAAAATGGAGTTGCTAAAGCGGAAGAATAGAACTCTTAAAGAGATGGTTAATGTCATGCTCTTGAGTTTAGGTTTACCTCAAAACTTGTGGAGGGAAATAATTTTAACTGCGAACTTTATTCTTAATAAGAAGATAGGTAAGACTCCATATGAGTTATGGAATGGAATGTTACCATCCCAAAATTTCTTAAAAGTGTGGGAGTGCTTATCTAAAGTGGCGATTTCTCCTCTAAAATAAACTTGATTGGGGCCAAAAACAGTGGATTACATATTCATCAGTTATGCTCAAAATAGCAATGCATATAGATTCTTGGTTCACAAATCTAAAAATGTGGAAATCCATGCCAACACTATTCTAGAATTAAGGGATGCTAAATTCTTTGAGGATATATATCCTGCGAAAGGAATTCAAGGTGAACCTTCTCAGAAGAGATCTAGAAAATCAAAATTTGAGAATGATGAAATTCAAGTTGAAGAAGCTGAATTTCGAAGGAGCAAGAGGTCACAGATTGAAAAATCTTTCGGATCACGTACATGTTAGAAGGTGAGCCTCAAACGTTTCAAAAAGCAATGTCAACTCCATATGCTCCTTATTAGAAAGAAGCTATTGACAATGAGATGGATTACATCCTAAGTAATCACACTTGGGAATTGATTGATCTTCCATTAGGAAATAAACCAATTTTATGTAAATGGATATTCAAAATGAGGCATACAGCTAATAGTTCGATAAAAAATATAAAGCACGGCTTGTTGCCAAAGGGTTTAGATAAAAAGAACGTCTAGACTACTTTGATACTTACTCATCCATAATATTAGTTAGAATGTTGATTGCTGTGGCATCGATATACAATTTTCAAGTACATCAAATGGATGTGAAAACTGCACTCTTGGAAGGTGATCTCAACAAGGAGATTTATATGGAATAACTAGAAGAATTCAATGTCAAAGGACAAACACACAAAGTGTGTAAACTTGTCAAATCATTGTATGAACTTAAACAAGCTCCTAAATAATGGCATGGGAAATTTGACCGTGTGATGATCCAAAATGAGTATAGAATAAATGAGTATGACAAATATGTGTACGCTAAATCCGCGTCAGTTGGATATGTGCTTATTTGTCTATATATCGATGACTTGCTAATCTTTGGAGATAACATCGAGGTTATCAAAATCACCAAGAGGGTTCTTAAGAAGAACATTAAGATGAAAGACTTAAGTGTTGCCGATAATACTTAGCATTAAAATTCTAAAGAATTCTGACGGTCTATGTATAACACAATCTCATTACATTGAAAAGGTAATCGAGAGGTTTAAAGGATTCAACATGAAAGATGCGGGTAATCATTTTTTTCCACATCTAACTTTAAGAAAGAATACTGGAAATAACATCAAGCAATTGGAGTATTCTTAAATGATTGGTAGCATCATGTACATCATAAATTGCACTACACCAGATATTGCGCACTCAATAGGGAAACTAAACCGCTATACAAATAATCTTGGTCATAAACATTAGAATGTGCTTTTGAGAGTGTTGGGCTGTTTGCTAAGAATTAAAGACAATGTTCTACAATATGGCAAATATCCAGCTGTTTTGAAAGGTTATTGTGATGCCAACTAGATTTCAAATTCCAATTAATCAAAATCGACTAGTGGATATGTCTTCACGTTAGGAGGTGCCGCAGTATCGTGGAAATCTTCAAAGTAAACTCCGATAGCGCGCTCTATAATGGAATTAGAGTTTTGGATAAAGCCGCTAAAGAAGCAGAGTGGCTTCGGCAATTTTTAAAGGATATTCGATTGTGGCCAAAACTTGTGCCTCCGATATGCATTCACTGTAACAATCAAGCAGCAATTATAAGGGCACAAAATGTAATAAACAATGGTAAGTCTAGATATATGCATCGTGGGCATAATACCATAAGGCAATTTTCGAATGGAATAATTTCTTTGGACTTTGTGAAGTCAAAGGAAAATATTATGAATCTACTGACAAAAGGTTTGTCAATAGAGTAGGTAAATTGTGCATCAAGGGGAATGGGGTTAAAAGTCTTAACTCAATAAAGAGGTTCCATGGTGGAAACCTAACCTACTGATTGGAGATCCCATGGACTAGGTCCAATAGGACAATGCAAATTTGGAAATTCTAGTGTGAGCACTGTCTCCCATTCCTATGATGCAACAATGCTTCCTATAGCATTTTAAGGGTACGCTATGCGTTTAATGATTCATATAACTTGGATTTCAACATCCTAATGAGGTATGATAGATATATTTGATAGGAATGCACATATATGGTGGAGCTAGCCGACTCTATGAAAATCTTTAAAGGCTGGATTTTTCAAAGCACGCGTGAATCTTGAGAGATTCATGGCCGAAAGAATAAATGCAACCAAAAACCAATCTTGGTTCAGAGATACTATGTGTGAGATCTATTGTCCGGATTTACACCAACAATTGGCGATTCAAGGTGTACTCCACCAACTAGTTAAGTATGTCCGATAGGCTTTCATTAAAGAAGGTTCAAATTGAAAACTACCTATCTTGATCTAGTGTATTTCCACAAGCACATTTAAAGTTCCTCAAGTCAAAATGTTTTGTTGATCCATTAATGTGGGAGATTGTTATAATTATGGTAGGTTAATATATCAACAAATGTAAGCAAAACGAGATACATTGTTTTTGTTCACATATCTCTTTAATTCGTGTATTTCTCGAATTCATGTAGTGTTGATAAAGGTGCTTTATCTTGGGAGGTGAAGTTCGTGAAGCTGCTTAGCACCGTTGGTATGAACTGAGTGTCTTAGGAAATTTGGTTAACCGTACCTTACCTCCAATTCTTGTTTATTTTTGTTGTCACTTTCTCGATAAATTTACTAGTTACAACAAATAGTGTTACGTATCTTCCCCCAATACTTGCCTTCTTCTTCTCCTCCTCTTCTTTATTTTCCAACATACTCTTTCAACAAATCCAGCAACCACTTTCTCAGCTGAGCCTTGGCAAATATTAGCAGCAGCAGCTCCCTCCCTCTCCCCTTCAACGACTGACCATCAATGTTGAACTTTAAGGCGCCAATTTTTGGAGGAGCCTGCGAATCAGGTCTGTGTTTTTTTGTTTTTTGCCCCTCTCGTTTGTTCGAGCTTAAAGTTCTTGTCTATGGCACATGCTTCATCAACTATCGAGCTCGAGTTTGGATTTCGATTCGAAGGTGAAGCCGTTGCGAGCCAGCTAAATTTTCTACAGTATCCCGGTAATTAGTTCGATTGAGGGTAAGCTAGTACTTTGTAGCATGGTGTCCAACACCCATCTGTTCATTCTAGAAATTCCATAGTTGTATATCCGGATTTGCAGTTGATGATCTAACCAAACTGCTTTTGTCCAGTCGCAAAGCAAGGGTAGGTGCTCCAAGGTCTGTGGGAATTGGCGGCAAATAGGGTAGAGAGGATCGGGCGCGATTGTTCGCTTGCACAAGTTCTTGCGAGTTGGTAAGTTTTAATGGCACATGCTCCAAATGAAAATTTTAATTTTTGCCATGGTGTTGAGGTTCCAGATTTTCTGCCAAAGGAATTTGGGAATATATGAGAATTGTATTCTCAATTGTAAGAATCTAGATTTTAGTTGACACAATGTATGAGAATTCTTCATTTTTAATCTAATACTTTCATGGTGAACCTTAAAGATCTTTATTTTTATCTAATGGAACATCGTTTTATCTCTTGGCGGCGGACTCTTCTTTCCCTAAGTTATTTTCCCTCAAAACACGTTCATTCGTCTCATCTCATCTCAAGGACTTTTTAAAAACCAACCATGCGTGACTGATTTATTATTTTATTTACTTCTATATTTGCATATAAAATTAGAATTTACTTTAATAAATAAAATAATGAATGACGTAATATTCATTGACTGAGGAGAAAAAAAAATGAGAAGTTGAAAACAGCCTGTTGCAATGTTCAATTTATGTCACTTTTATCTCTGTTATACTTTTGTCTGCTCATGAATTTCACATATATGAAAGAAAGAGGGCATTGAAATCCTCTGGATATATACTGACATCTTGGTGAATATTTTAACTTAACCGATAGCCATGGGTAAAATGGATTACTCCTTGCTCATGATTTTGCACTGACATTGACAATCTAAGACATCATGCATTAATTACATTTCATGTTTAAGAAAAAAAAAGTATGATTGGAAGACACTTATTTATGCAACCCATGCAAAACTCGTCTCAAAGAACTCATTTCAGCATATACCATAGTAGAAGACTACTAGTTGTCTGGAAATGATGTAATTACTGAGTTTTTTACCAACAATTTATTTCTCTCTTCTATCCGTAGCTCATCTACCAAGAAATACATGTTGACACTATTTGTCCAATTAATTTGGCTAGTTGGCTTCACGAACTGATGTGTTTACTTGTGCTTTAACTAATTTTTTTTTTTTTTCACTAATAATGAGATCGAGTACTCTTTGAGCACTCACCTAATTCCTACCGAATGCGATAGTTCCTTGATTCTGCACATTCCGATTAAACCCCGAAGGCAAATAGGTCTATGCTTGATGAGGTGGCTACAATAGAATGCAAAAATATTGGGATTCAAACACGAGCTTTGAACGAATAAAGCAAACACGTTACCTCTTGAGCAACCCTCAAGGTTTCAAACTCGAAGTCGGCACATTCCCAAGTGTCTTAAGATCTACATTAGAGAGCTCTTTTGAATAAAACCGAGAAGAGAGAAAATTCTTATGCCCTTTTTCCATTAAAAATTAAGCATGCCATAAGTATTGTCCTTTATATCTCTTTTTTTTTTTTTTTTTTTTTTTTTGTCAAACAAAACATTTGTAGTTATAGTTAGATTAATGAACTTCCTTTTCCTTGTAATATGGTTTTAGAACTTAATCTGAGGTTGAATTTACAGTAATACATGAACTAAATTGGATGGAATCAATTGATCGCACTCAATATATAGAAACTCCGTCTCGGTCCATGAGGTTAGTCTAATGTCTCCTGGGCCCCAAACTTTTAGATGCACCAAAAAAGAAAAGATTTAAGGTTGCGATGCTAGTCTTAGAAAAAAAGTATAACCTCAAAGTATATCACAAAGCGATGTTGAAATTCTTTCTTAAAAAGTTTACAAAATGTAATTTCTCAATTTGTTTCATATTTCTTTTGAAAATGAAAGGGAAATTTTAAAAAATTCTCATTCTCATTGTTTGCTATACAAATTTCTTAGAGAACTTTCAAACAGACAATTGCAATCTTTGTGAAAAAAGAAGATTCACGGTCGACAAAGGATTCGCCACTTGATTTTTGGATTCATGAAGTTGATGTTAGAAATTATGGCAAACTAAACTAGTTGAAATAAATCAAACAAAGTTGCAGTAAAGGTAAGCGTAAATTATAGGAAAAGCTCTGACGAATTGAAAGAGAAATTGTGTGATACGATATATGCTATCCTCTCTTCCCCTTCTGCTACTATTTATTCGTACTTATATACATCCTTGTGTCATGGACTGGAGGTTTCCGGACCTAACTAGCCGAAGAGTTACCCTAAATGATCGGCAAGCCTTGAAGTGCTTTGGGCTCTAGGGTCTTCATGAAGATTTTAGAATACCCCTAGGGATGGTATGGGAAATGTATATCTATATTCAAGATATTTCTTATACTTAATAAGATAGATGGTAGTATTGTATTTAATAGAATATATGATAGTTGGGTGAGTAGCTTTCCACCATCTGATCAAGGGGTCCGCAGTAGTAATTGGAAGGCCTTATGTATAAATAGGGATGATCTCCTAATTTGTATCACCCAATATTTGAGTAATAGAACTACATTCTCTCCTAGAGCTTCTTTCTCTAAATACTTTCTCTTATCCACACAAGAGCCAAAGGGAGCCAAAGTGCTGCACGGTTCGCAATCTCAAGTATCAGCCCGTGACACTTACACGTAATTACAGTTTAAATTAAGATAAAAAATATTACTGTTCTAGCCTAACTATATGCGAATTACTCGTTAAGCTACTGACTATGCTAATTATGCTGCAGACCAGCTCTTACCGGTGTCGCATGACCATTAACACCTAGTTGGGGCCATACAACCCCCATTATCGCATTGCCCTACCTTCATAGTCTCTCCTTCTTTTTTTCAAAATTATTTTTCATTTGATTTTTTAATACTTTTTTTTTTTTCATTTTGTTATTCTTATTGTAACCATCCCTATGATTTTTTTATGATTCCAAAACTGTCATTGATGTAATATCTAGTATGATAAATACAGATGTTTGTGGTGGTATCTAAAAATTGTGATGATATCCATGATATCTAAAGAGCTCGACAAAGACTAGCTATGGTGATAATTTCAACATAAAGTATATAAGTCAGATATCACGATGTTTTCATGATAACTTAGAAGGACCATGGCTGATTTCTTTAGTCTTTGAAAACTGATATGCTCATAAGTATCATTGGAAATTGAATCGCAAGTCATTTCATGTAGCTTGTCCATGGACAATATCGACATATCAATTATGTTGTGCATGTGCCGATCACAAGCAATAGATCATGCTAATAATATTGAGTCGTTGGTGATGTTGTTAGTACGTTCATATGAAGATGACCATTAGAGACAAAATTATAGCCATTGACAATTGGGATGACCATCGCAAGAGAAATGAAAATCGTTACAGAATCGTTGATAGCTTTTTAGTTAGACTGTTAGAGTATCCGATGATGGGACAGATCCAACAAACTCCATTTTGGGAAACCGTGTTGATGTTCGAGGAAAAAGGTTGTATGGACGATCCTATTCTTGGACAACTACTCCTAATAACTCTTAACGGCTCTTTGCTCCTCAATTGCTCCTCAAGGCCATCTCCTATGGGAAGATTGAAGATGTCTATGCAAAGGAGGATCAATGAAGCTCAAAGAGTTGCAACAAAAAATAGAGAAAGCCGACGGTGTCCATTGTTACTATATGTTAATCAAATTATATCTGTTTATCTAAAATTTCCAATGTGGTGTTTAGCTGCTTTGTACTTATGATACAAAAAAAAAAAAAATTGTGATAAAATCAAGTGTACAATATTGATAGCAGCACTTGAGTTCCAATAGTGTAGTCTATCACTATTAAGATCAATACTTACTGATTGTGACTTGTCTAGAAGATTATCAATGGGTTCCAACCCGCATTGAGGCTTCTAGTATGAAGAATGGATATAAACTTGGAGATAAGTATAATTTGATGTGATTGGTCTTTACTTGTTGGTTATCATCTATGTCTTAGCAATAACACTACGCACACTTGATATTTTCAGTTTGATTTGATTTCCAAGTGTTGGCTGTCAATTTCCACAAAAAATTTTTCATAATCTTTAAACAATATATTCACACCCTTCAGGTTCATAGTTACTCTCAACAATTTTCCTTATTTAAAAAAAAAAAACATTTTACCAGCACTTTGGCATTTGATGGAGACTTAACAGCTATGTTAGTGTCACAGGCCGATCGATTGGGATCGTGACTATGCGGCAACTTAAGATCTTTTGGATCGACTCTAATTGTCAAGGCGCCTAAGCCAAGCCTTGCTCGGATTGATCGCTCACTCAAATCATAGAGGGGGAAAGTTTCTAGAGAGAAAAGCTCCGGAAGATAAATGAGCCTTTGATTACTGAATGGTTGGATGGATACGAATGATTGGGAGGGCACCCCTTCTTATACTAGAGACCATCATATTACAACTATTGATCGAGATTTCATCTAGCAGACGAGATCGTACTGCCCAACCTACCAACTACCGACACTAAGGCTCTGTTCGTTTCGCGGAAAATAATTTCCAAGGAAAATGTTTTCCAGATTTTCCGGCGTTCGTTTCATGGAAAATGAATTCCTTGAAGAAAACGTTTTCCATGAAAAGAAAAAAGTCTTTTAAATTGGGAGAAAATATTTTTCACTTTTAAAAAGTGGAAAACATTTTCCTCAATTGATCTCTCTTATCTACACCTCTGCATATTCTCACTTCATCCTACCCTTTCTTCTTTTTCTTTTCTTTTTTTATTCGAATTATTTTTTTATTCAAATTATTTTTTAATTTGAATTATTTTTATTTTCTTTTTCTTTTTCTTTTTCTTTTTCTTTTTCTTTTTCTTTTTCTTTTCTTTTTTTTCTTTTTCTTTTCTTTGTTTCCCATCTTCTTCTTTCTTGGTTAGTCGCCGGCCGTCGCTAGGCGAACCTCGAGCTCGTCGATCTCAAGCTCACGCTCGTCGATTTGGTGAGCCTCAAGCTCAACGCTCGCGCTCGCCAATCTGGGAGTGGCGAGCATTGTGCTCGTCGGCGAGCTTAAGGCTCACTATTGGCCAGTCGCAAGCCATCGCCGGGTTTAAAAATTAAAAATAATTAAAATCGATCTTTAAAAAATATGAAAAATCCATTTTAAAAAATAAAATAAATGAAAAAGAGTATATGGAGGAAAAGATTTTCCTTATTGAACAACGAAAAATATTTTTCACTTCATTTTCAGGTTTCATCCGAACACCGGAAAAATAATTACATTTTCTTGGAAAATGACTTCATGGAAAATGTTTTTCAAAATCGCCACATTTTCCGCAAAACGAATGGAGCCTAATGACAGGAGAGTTCTAGACTTTGTCACAATTACCATATCGTCCGCCCTTAGAACGTTATGGAAGTTCTCTTGTGGGAAACCGAGGTCCTCCTCAAAAAGGCACGGTCCTTTAGCCACGGAAACCTCTTGACCATGACATTAGCATAATTGTTTGTTTCCCAATGAAAGGGATAATTTGAACAAAAAATTTTGGGGGATTCAATTGTATAAAAAAAGTTAATGACCCATTTAATTTTTTTTACAATAGTTCAGAAACCTCAGGTGCCTTTGTCCCTCATAAAAAAGATAATTCACGAAAAAGACAATTGATATCGAGAAAGGAATCGCCAATTCATCCTGGATTTGTGAAGTTTCCGTCAAAAAATTGTGGCAAACTAAACTAATTGAGCTAACTCAAACGAAGATGCAGCAGAGGAAAGCGTAAATTGAGGGAAAGTCATAACAAATTGAGGACAGAAATCGTCTGATGTGATGCCTGCTTTCATACGTACTCGCAGATAGCTCCTTACTTACAATTATACTTTGTAATGCAGAACAAAATGGCCGCTCCGGCATTTGTACGAATCTTCGCATTCAGGCTTGACTTCGGGTTGTATGCTGACTCTACCGATTGTGCTGCAGACTATCAATCAAAGCCAAATATAAAAAGCAGTTGACTTGTCTTAAAAATTATCACCGGCAACACATATTGTGATGAAAATGTTCTTTCTAAAATATGTCCAACTTATAAAAATCGGCCATTATTTGCTATGTTCTTTTTTATTTGCCAACACTCACGTAGCAATATCACAGCCTTCAGAACATAGACTTTAATCATTTCTGTGCTTCAGCTTACACCTACCTCAGTATGGATGATGGATAAGAAATCAAAGTCCATTATAACTTCTGAGTCTGAGTTACTCTAGTATCAGCACATAACCATAACCTACAAAGAGGTATCTCATTCAATCAATAGTCGATGTCGAATATTGAGGGAAGCATCCTTCGTGATCGAATACCGTCATGAGGTCCATGAGGCTCTTCAATGTTCTTTTCTAATAGTTATGTTCACTTGATTCATCGGTCATCAAATAGATAGAAGTCCTCAGTCGAAGAATCTTGGCCGACCTTAAAGAGTAGAGATGGTGAAATGGAAGCAAAGAGATGTGGGTCCTGCAGCGGTTTATCTTTCATCAGGCCGCAACGATTTTATCATATGGTTGCCCTATATTCTTCTTTTGCAAGCGGTCGAAAACTTGTAATCTTCTCATGTTGTGTGTCGCCATTGCTCCAGGTACTCTACCATGAGATAGTTTAACTACAATGCGATTCCCCGAGTGATGGAGGACTCATTGAACCCTGGTGGAAGTTGCATAAGAAAGATGTTAAGAAAATGAATGACAAAACTTGAGTTTGGTCATCTTTCATGCCACCATCTAGAATCTATCAGGAGATACTTCATGCGCTGGTGTGAGATTTGCTGTTTGTCGGAATGTCTTTTAACTTACCAGTTGCAAAGAAACCTGGCTGTCATTGGGTGAATCGCTCGAGTTACAACTAGGCGACGAGGGATTAATGCTTCTCTCAGCCAATGCTCTCAGTCTGTCAAGTTCGGGGAGAATGACTTTTGCGAGATCCGGTCTATCCTTCCGTCTTAACTCCGAACACTTAAGTGCCATTTGGGCAAAAGTCAGAGCCTCATTATAGGGCCAATCAGGCACCGCTGGATCTAGCATCTCAGCAAAAGTCCCCTTCTCGATTGCCCGCTCGACATGGTGGGTCAATCCCATGGGAGGTTTGGCGGTTAATAGCTGCAAAAAGATGATCCCTAGAGAGTATATATCAGACTTGACACCCAGCATTCCCGTCTGCTGATACTCGGGATCTATGTAGCAAAATGTCCCAGCCGTGGACGTCATGCGGTATTGTGTCACACTGTCAGCAACGGAAGGTGGGACCAGCCGAGCTAAACCAACGTCGCTGATCTTGCAGACGAAGTTGCCATCGAGCAGAATGTTTCCAGGTTTTAAATCGCGATGCACAAGTGGTTCAGGTTTCGCTTGGTGGAGGAACAGCAAGCCAGTTCCGATTCCTGCTGCAATTTTGAACCTGAGTTGCCAAGAAAGCGGCCTGGTATTTCCGCGACAGAAGAGGCGGTCATCTAAGCTTCCATTCGCCATGAACTCGTACACCAAGCATCCATATTCTGGACAAGCTCCTAGGAGAAGAACCATGTTTGGATGCCTTATGCAGCTCAACACCTCAACCTGCAATAATTGGCACAGAGTAGATAAAGAAGTTCAATGATCTTCATCAAAAGTAAACACAGTAGTCGAAGTTGAAAGTGGTTGACTGACATTATGTAAGCCTCTTCAAAGTTAAGACGATCTCTAGCTTAATAAACTTAATCACTATCAGTTGGATGTTTCATCTCCCCAAGTATTCTCAAATCACATTTTCTAGACCCAAATACAAAAATGGGAAATTGCTCGTGCATGATAAGGTTGATTACTATCAATTATGTCGATCATGTGGCAATATAACCCTTGTTGTTAACTCTTGCATTCACACTGCATAGTTTTTACTGATGACGTACCTCTTGCAAAAACTGTGATCTGCCTTGAGCAGCATCTGGTCGCAAGACCTTGATTGCAACTGACGTGTGATCCAAGTAGCACTTGTACACGGGGCCATAACCTCCTTCACCGATCTTGCGGGACTCCGAAAAGAACTCTGTGGCATTTTCGATCTCCTCAATCGAGTATCTTCTGTACCTGACATCTGACTGTGCAAGAGCATCGAGCACCTTTTTCTTCTCCTCGGCTTCTTTGATGGCTTTCATTTCCGCTTTCATCCTTTTCTGGGCTTCAAGTTCGGCAATCCTCTGAGCAGCCTCAGCTGCCTCCATCGCTGCTTTGGACTTGGCTTTCTCCTTTTCTGCAAGCGCTAAAGCCGCTTCTTCAGCCAATCGTGCCTCCTCGATCCTCCTTTCTTCTTCTAGTTTCCAATGCTGGAGCTCTTTCGCCTGGAAGGCAATCACTTTAAAGTCTTGAACAGGGAAACGTAATTCCTCCAGCAAAACTCGATCTGCCTTACCTTTTGTTTAGCAGAGAGAGCATCTTTGCAAGCTTTGCCGTACATTTCCATTGTCTGCTTAAGCTCTTGTTTTAGCCTCTTCATCTCGGCTTCCATATCATCCTGCAATTTTGAAAATCCTTCACTTTTGTTTCAAAATGTTTTGGACTACATCTCTCTTCTGAGAAACGTTTAATAGATCCTATTAGCATGTCACACTCATCTTGTTCTTACCGCACTGGGTGATGAAGATGAATAAGACCTCTCGCTCTCCTGTGAAATATGTGACATAGGCGACACTTCGCGAACTGTGCTGCTATCTACTGACCTCTGCGCCAGTAGAGCCGCATCAAAGCTCTGTCTGTAGTCTGTGTTGGAGGTGTTAGACAACCTCGGGGAGTAGCCACCGTCCAGATTGTCATAAAATGATGGGAACATTCGGTCGATACTCTGTCTACCAGAGCTGACAAAGGATATATCAGTATCCGGAGTACCAACCTCCCCGTACAATCTGCCGTTAGAACCTTTTCCTCTTGTGAATGGTGATCTGTTTGCAAAAGATTTTAGTCCTTTTTTTCCTCTAATTGGGAAATGGTCGTTTCAAATAAGATTGACTTACCTTATAAAGTCTAAGCTGTCATTCGACTTATGAGGCACCTCATTCATTGCCCTTGCAAATCCTAATGAAGAGTCCATCCTTAGATATCTAAAGAGGCGAGATGAAGGGGAACCAGAAACGAAGATTTAATGTGCAAAAAGGCTTACCTCTTATACTATTAGTTTGGGGGACACGCGGCTCTGATTGATGTGCCCGTGGAACCAATTGATTGTGAATTTGATTAGATAGTGGCGAGGCCATCGGAGCTGGACGGGTAGCCGACCGCATGGTTGTTATCTTCCCCTTCGTTATGACATAAACCGTACAAAAGTCCGGTGCTCCTTTTGCCACATTACTTGGCACATCTATCGCCTTGAAGGTTCTGTCGACGAGCACTTATCAGGCTATTAAGTTAATTCCTAAAATAATCACCATACGAAATCATTTTAACTAGGTATTTGAGCGTAGTTTTTTTCATTTAGATCCGTACCTCACATATGTAGATGAACATTGGTATACTTATTCAGTTACCTTTGTGTCAATGTCACAAGCATGTGTTGTCATTTCTTAGTAGCCATTGTTAAAGTGTTCGATGTAGTTGTAGAGTTGCAAGCTTTAGCAAATAACTTATTATCATCGCACTAAACCAATCCCATCTTGAACTTCATAGGCTTATGCCAATGCATATTTCTTTTGTGTTTCTGAAAGAAAGATTGCTATATATTCTTAACTTGTGAGAAACTTATAGTTCACGAAGGCCTATGAAAACACAGACGAAACGCCACACCAAGTTGCTTTTGTCTTGCCTGGAAGATAAGTGAATTGTTAAACAACAAAAGATGCATTTTGCGTGCGAAACAAATGCGAGGGGGTCATTGTATGTGAAAAAATTATCTGATCCGCTGATTATTCATGCGAGATCAATCAACAAGCAATACAAACCTTAGAAAGCCGGATTTCGATGAGGAACCGATGACTAGATTCTCAATGGAGTTGTGAGAAACATATTCGATCAATGCTTTCGCTACTTCCGTGTCTTCCAGCAAAACATCTTTGCATTGTATCTGGCATCAAAATGAATGTGTGAACACCTAACCAAACAGATTGTGCATTGCTGTTGTATTTTTTGAAGCAGTAGCATCTAACTTACATCCTTACGCGTGCAGAAGCATCGGAAGGGAAGAAAGAGTTCTTTAGGATCGAGCTCATATCCTGCCATATGAAGAGCCTTGTTGGCATCAAATAGTTTAAACCGACCCCCATAGATACCCGTTAAACATTGAATAATTAGAGGTGATTATCGCACTGAAAATCATAATCCGCGTACATTCGGCTTATACACATTGATCTCTCGATTTAGACATGCACATGCATCAGCTAGAAAGCTCATCGGTGCAATTCAACGTAGTTCGATGACTTACGAGGGGAAGGACCCAAAGGCGCGGCGGGGAGGGACTTGACCTTGACATGAACGAGGATGACGACTTGGCCTCTCTGGAGAAGATTATCGATGGCCCATTTGAGAGCATTCTGGCTACCCTTATCCTTATCGATCGCCACGGCCACCAACCCGCTCCCTCCCTTTCTCTCCGACTGTTCTCTCGCAAGCCACATTTGTTCTCTCTCTCTGTGTCTCTCTCTCTGTCTGAAACCCTGGAAAGTCAGCAATACGAAGATCGGTGCGCGATTGACATTGAAAGAAGACCAGAGCAGAAACCAAAACAGGAATCAAATATCGCTCTCGGCAAATAAATCGAACCTCCAGCAGATCACGACGTGCTTTCGCGTCCTCGACTCGGTGACGGCACTTTTCCGCCTCCTGGAGAGGCGAAAGAGAGATGACGAATGCTCGAACTCGACCTTTCTCCTGTGATTTCACCACGTTCTCTCGCCTTCTCCTCCCTCTTATTGATGACCCACCAATTTTCTCTCTTTCCTTGTTCTCTCGTGTTTCTCTCTCTCCTCGAATTAGGCAGCCGAGGCGTTAATCAGTTCAAATTAGAGAACCCTCTAACCTCCTGTTTCTCAATCGAGAGAGAGAGAGAGCATGCATTTCGGTCTGTTTCAGGTGCAATCAGCCGCTGCATGCTAACGCTGCATGTTCTCCGGATTAAAGCAAAGCATTCCCTTAAGAAGTTCGGCAGGTCAAACCTCGGGTGACAACTTTTTTTCTCTCGATTAGTTGACGCGACTTCATAGCTAGTGACTCGCGGGTTTGATGTTTTGTTGAAGTTGTTCGTGTCTTTCTAGGGTTAACGACAGAGCTGGGTTAAGATTGTTGATACATTTTCTTCATTCTTATCTCTTTTGTTTCTTTTCAATCACGAGGGTTTGATGCTCCTTTAGTTATGAAAGGTTCTTCCTTTTTCGGTGGAAAAAGGATCGGACACTGGTCGAGAAAAGGACGGTGTCATAACTTACAGCTTTGATGTCATAATTTTTCAATCAATCACTTGAGTACCCACGAGGAAGACTTTACTCAGCCGGATAATGCGACAAGGCATCAAAATGGACAGCACTTGTGCTAAACAACTTTTAGAAGTTATACTCAAATGATTAATTCAAAAGTTAAGGCGCTTTAGTAATCGATTGAAAAGTTATAACACTAAACTAAATGCTGCACAAATGTTATGGCACTTGATGTGTGTGTGTATATTCTTGAATGATAATTAATTGTTGATTATATAGCATAGAGAATTTTGAAAACATATTATTTCACAAAAAAATGAATGATTTGAATATTTTCCTAAAAATGATCGCTTAGCGAAAAAATTTTCATCGTCCACAAAAATGTTTGAGGAAATTTGAGAAAAAATGGTTAATACCATAAAAACCCCAAATTAGTACAGCTATCCCCAACTCATTTTTTAACCACCAAAAACCCCAGTTTTTTATCACAAACTAATTTTTTTTATCACAAAAATCTCAAACTGATACATTTGTAATAAATTTATCATCCATTAAATTTTCTCAATACCACGAAAAATCACAAACTATTTTACATATTTGACAAACAAAGAGTAAAACCCTAAATTGATAAACTCATCAATTGTAACATGTCATACAACTTAACAATTTAATGATAAAATTTAATAAAAAATAACATAAGGTAAATTTGTCACATATGTATCAATTTCGGGTTTTCGATAGTCGAAAAATTAGTTTGAGATAAATTTATCACAAGTGTACCAATTTAGGATTTTTCATTATTTAACCCTTAACAGAAACTAATAAAGAATAAATTTATCACAACTATACTAATTTGGGATCTTGTTGTCAAAAGATTAATTTTGAGTAAATTTACTATAAGTGTACTAGCTGGAAGTTTTTTGTGATCTAGATTAATTTGGAGTAAATTTGTCACGGTTGTACTAGTTTGAAATTTTTCATGGTACTAATTTTTATAGATAATAAACGGAGAGAGAAATTCTAAAGTCATGTTATCTTCTAATTTAATAAATGATAATTCATTCTTTTAGTGTGTGTTCGGTACGGACGGACGGAGCCATTAAATTTTTGTCTATACTCATAAAATCAAATGTCACTGTGAAATTATGCACGCTTTTTGTTTCACGTGTTCCTTCTTTTCCCACGGGGTCTGCTCCCTTTCCCATGGTGTCTAAAATTCACCCGAAAATTGCTCTTGTACGCTTCTTATAAACGAATTTTTAGCATGATTTTCCATCCGGCTCGCCTTAACTTATCTCACACCTAAAAAACTATATCTTGTGTTCAATGCTGATGTATAAGTTTATAAATAGAACTAATCAAGGGAAGAGCTTGTGTACGTTGTACCTGGGGTTATGCCTCAATATGATTCCCCATGACCATATCCATGATCATGAAGATATTAAATATTTGTGATATCAACTTGATTGGGTCTATTTAGGCTTTTGAGCAAACCTAAAAAGGTGGGTTGAGCCCGAGAATGAAATGACTTGTCCAAGCCCCTCCATTTTACACTTTAAGCGATCGGGTCTCGGAGATGCTAGTGATCCCAATGGCGTACAATATAATTTATGCGCAGAAATGGCCTCAACCTCGATCATTTATATTATATATAGCTGGAAATGATTACTTTACAATTCCAGTTACAAATAAGATCATAACAGCGAACTATAATGATGCCTTAAAAGGTTATCTATGTAAATATAAGGTGCACTATCAAATTATGTTGAATGGACACTATGGCAATATTAGATAGAGGGGTTTAAGTATCAAGCACATTGAACTTTGCAAAAGGGCATTATGAATAGTCATTGGAAAAAAGTCATTATGTTAGTGAGATATATCACCGGGTGATCTCTCCAATAGTAATTAATCATGGAAAAACCTCTGTAAATTTGACTCCTTTTATATGGAACTTCTACATAGTGACCCTTACTCTTGGAATAATTTCAAATCAGGGGTTTTTTCGTGTGCAAAACGGTTTGGAGTGGGTCATTTTTACACAAAAAAAAAAAAAAAACAAACAAACAAACAAACAAACAAAGGCTTAAATAGACTTTGTTTCAAATAAGATTTTGAAGTGGCCGATTTAGTCTCAAAAAAAACCACGATCTAACTGAATGGCCAAATCTTTGTTGGCCGATGAATAGACCATAGGCATCACACTCAACCAATAGATCAATTCCATTATACTTAGCATTATGCATGTGCATTCAACTATGTGTCACGGCTCAAGGCTCAATAACTTGATGCGTTCCAGAAGTTTCCCGAACGAAGGGCCATAGCCCATCCATGAGCAAGTGACCCTCTAGCTTCCCGAAGTTCTAGGGTTTTTTTGAGTGCTCGGGAATACTCATTGGAAAGGGGTAATGCAGTAATTGTACATCTACATAATGATTGCGGGAGATTAAACGCCCACCATTAGATCAAAGAGATCAACAGTTATGGTTAGCCCCGTACTTATATATATAGGAGCCTCTTTCCCCTACAATCTATTATCTCATTCACAAGTGAAGAACTTCTCTCTTTAAAGTTCCTCTCTATGATCACAGTGAGTCGAATGTGAATAAAACTAACTTGGGAAGAAATTCCTATGGCCGCACGGGTTAGGAAACGTTAGATCTATCGACCCGTGACACACGCATCTAGCCTCTTGCGCTTGATAATTGCAGGCACTTCATGTAAATCTGACACCAATATATTCAAAATGATAGACAGTTATTGAATATATTCCTTTTAATTATTAATGGACAAATAACATTAAAAGTGTCATAACTTTTCGTATGGTGTTCATTTTAATGGCAAAACTTTTCAACATATCACTTATGTGCTACTTTTGTTTAAAACGATTACTTAAGTACCATCACCAATTTGAATCGTTTTTTTGGGACCGATGTGGCTCCCGGCGCTTTCAATCCGCCGTTCAACATGTTTGCGCCAAATTTAAATCCTATTCAGATAAATTGAGCCATCTCCCCTCTTCTTCAAACCTTAATTCAAACTAAGACAACTTGGGGGTATATTAAGAGTTGAATCTTGTAATGAATAGCACGGCCAGCACAAGCAACTCAAGTTCATTTCAACAAAATCAAGATGAAGGCGAATTTTGCAATGGAGGGAGAGCTAACTGTGCCAAGAGCCAATCCAGTTCGACTTTTAGGCAAGTGCTGTCATTGTCGCTCTCAGGCATGAGCATGCCAATAACTTGTTCTCAGCCAAGTTGAGAGGCGAAAAGAAATCGGCTCAGCTAATGGAAGCAGCGCTAGCCAAGGTGCTGCCAACAATGGTGACTCTTTTGCTATGACCGCAGCCGAGATGTGGCAGTCAGAGAGTTGCGAGATGCTCGCAAGGAGGAGAAGGGCTCAAGTAACCTGAGAGAGAGAGAGAGAGAGAGAGAAGCAGCAGGTCATGACTCATGGCAAATGGATTCTGCAACAACTTGCACGGCGATGGATGGTGCTGAGCAGTGGCACAGCTTTGTGCATAGAAACGTCAAAGGGCGGAAATTGAAAATAATAAAAGGAAGACTCAAAAATAAAGAGAAGAATATTCTTAGTCATTGAAGTTCTTATGTTAATATGCTCCCTTCTTGAACGGAGTACATTTAAAATGAAAATCTTAACTCCTAAATGTGAAAAAGCAAAAAACTAATCCAATTTAAACGCTTGAGATTTTGAGAGCAAACATGAAATTTAAATGACAAATGCACTTAGATTTAGCTAAACATTGACTAAAAAAGTTCATCAAGTGTGATTTCTCTATGAAATTACTCTTCCATAAATATTGGAATATTGTCTCAAGTCAACATATAAATCTTCAACAACATGGTAACAGACGATTGAAGAGTAGTGTCGAGCAGCGTAGTCAGCCCATCATTTGGTAACCGAGAATAAGTCATCCTCCGTCATTGCCCTAGAAGAGTACAAATCTCCTTCGCTGGCGTAAGAAGAGGACTCTTCATCGCTATCCCTCTCCCTCAGCTCCTCAATCCTCTCCATGGCCTCCCTCAAGCTCCACCTTCTCTCCACGTCCCACTCGCAGCAACACATGCCGATCTTCAGGAGCTTCAGCATCTCCCCCTCCCCGCTCTTCGTCCCTCTCATGTCCTTGTCGAACACCTCGCCCGTCCACTCCTCCCTCACCACCGAGTTGACCCACGTCGCCAGGTCGGCGTTCGCCCCTTTCCCTTGCTTCAGATAGTTCGCCGGGAACTTCCCGGTGATGACCTCCAGGATCAGTATCCCGAGACTCCACACGTCAGTCTTTTTGGTCGTGCGGTCGCTGTGGTTGAACTCGGGAGACTTGAACGCCACCATGAATTGTTGAGCGTGGTCCTTGTTGATCACGGGCACGAGGCCGTAGTCCATCAGGAGAGGTGTGAATTTCCGGTCCAGAAGAACGTTAGACGACTTGAGGTGACCGTGGGGCAAGGAGAGGCCGGGAAGCTCCTTGTAGAGGTATTCGAGACCCTTTGCGACTCCCTTGACGATCTTCAGACGGGTCGGCCAGTCGAGCCCAGGTTGTCCCGGACTACGATTCGCTACAATAAACCAAAGTCATATACTGTCAAGATTTCATAGGATAAAATACATTTTCAACACTATCTATTCAAAATACACATTTATCACCATTCTTAGTGACTACATACATCCGTACATAAAGAAATCAACTGTCTGGAGTGGCCTATGTAATGATAATCCGATGTTCATCGAGATCCAAGAAGACAAAAAACTTTGGTTCCACCGTACATAGTAGACGTCAAATAAATTTCTAGTTAATTAATATGTTTCTCCTAGAGGAATTTAATAAGTAAACCTAATTAATGCAACCGACTACATACCATGAAGATGACTGGCCAAGCTTCCATTCTCAACAAAATCCGAAATCAGGAGCTTTTCCTCTTTCCTGTAAAAGAAAGCTACTAGAGGGAGCAAGTTAGGGTGAGACAAACTCCCAAGCCTCCTCATGTGCTCATAGAACCCCTCCTTCCCGAGCTTGTTCATTTGCCTGAACCGCCTCACAACGACCGCCGGCCCGTCCAGCAGCGCTGCCTTGTATGACGACCCAAAGCTCCCGCTGCCCAGCACCTCCGCGGAGGCCCGGAGCAGGTCTTGCAACTCGAATCTCCCCCGGTCGCTCCTCACGAAGACCAGCTTCCCTTGGTGATCTCCTCCTCTCTTCTTCATCTGCGGCTGCTGGTTGTTTATCTGGGCGTCCGTCAGGCCGGCATCGTAGGCCCCGAACCCCCTTTGAACCTTCATGGGGTGGGCTTCGTGGATGTTCGATTTCTTCCTGTATAGGATGACGCCGACGATGAGCAACGCAACGAGTGCGACGCCGACTCCGATGGCGATGAAGGGTAACTTCCTCGATGATTTGCACGGGGGAAGAGGCTTCCCGCACAAGTCCTTGTTCCCTGCTTGATCACACAAGAGTTCGTTAGATGTCTCCGCTCATTAGGCTAATAAGAAACTGGTTTTCACTTCATCCATTACGTCTAACCATGTGTGAAATTGAAATCGATTTTGAGACTTCTCATATCTCAACCGTACACATGACTGTATGTCAAAGCTTGTGAAATATAATTTTGTTTCCACCGACAGTGTACAAAATAAATACCAAAGAAAAATATTACACGATATATATGTGCGTGTGTGTGTGTGTGTGTATCAATAGAAAATAAATACTAAAGTTTCAAATGGTCCGTCAAAATGCAAACCGAGTTTGATCAAGTCGCACCAAATCATTGTCATAAGGCCCACAAGAAATGCAGCATCGTTAGGTGAATTGTCGACTTTGTCAATGAAATAAATATTGAGATATTTATAAGCAATAAAAAAAGAAAGAGTGATTTATATATATGTTGAATGACGTGCGATGCATGATGTGCTTCATGCGAGCATTTGGCGAAAGCGTTATATATAATCCAAGATCACCGAGTGATCTTAATCATGTCTATTAGCAGTGATTCTGTAAAACTTTTCACGTAATCGTCATATATAGCACAAACAGTCTAGACCATGAATAATTTTCTGTCGATAAGACGAAAGTGGTTACTAAAACACTAAAGATTTTTCCTTTTTGATAATCCAAGATCACAGGACGGAGATTTGGCTATCTGGAAACTCATGAACTATCCTGAAAAACCCGTGACACACAATTGAACTATGCAAGTAACCTGGACACGTAAAAGTTTGAACGAAATGGATGGTACTCGAACCGGAGACATCCAATTCCTAAGTCGAAAATCCGCAAATACCCTAACCAACGGCCTCGTCTACAATCATATTGTAGATGGTGTATGGCACAAAAGTCGTTAAAAAAATGAGAAAAAGTGATGATCACCTGCGAAGTAGGAGGCGTTCATGTTGCTAAGCCCCCGAGGTATCTCCCCCTCGAACTGGTTGTCGGCCAAGTTCACCATCTGCAGCTCCATCTGCGGAAAATCCGGTATCTTCCCTCCGATCTGATTCCCGGCGAGGCTCAAGTTCACGAGCCTTGGCAGCTGCGCTAGCGACTTCGGCATTGGCCCCGTGAACATGTTGCCGTCCAGGTACACCATCTTCAGCGCCCTCATCCCGTCGAACGTGTCGTCCGGGATCGGCCCCGCGAACCGGTTGCTCGACATCGTCACCGACTTGAGCGCCGGCAGCTTCCTCACCTCCGGCATCGGCCCCTCGAAGCTGTTGCCCTTGATGCTCAGGATACGGAGGCTGGGCAGCTCGGCGAGCGAGTCCAAGTCGAGGCCGCCCCCGAGGCCCATCCCATCGAGCCTGAGCTGCCACACGCTGCCGTTATTGCACCACACGCCGGTCCAGCTGCTGCCGGCGACGGTACACGGGGAGTCGGCGGAGCCGTCCCAGTTGCTCAGCGCGGTGGCGTTCGAGAGGGAGCCCCTGAACTTGATCAGGCTCTGGGTCTCGCCGGCGCCGCAGGTGACGAAGCCTTGGGCGGCCAGGACGAGGGCCACGAGCACCACCGCGACGGCGAGCCGGCGGGGTTTCTTGCGCTCCATGGTCATGAAAGGAGAGAACGACCGTCGTCGACACGCATGAAAACACACGATCTTTGCTAGGGCAAAGGAAGGGGACAGAGAAGGGGGCGAAGGGGGAGAGGGCTAAAGACGTGGAGAGCAGATGGAAGGGGACAAATGGAGGGGGTGACACTGACGATGCATTTGCTAACCACGAGAGCTGCTGCTTAGCTGTTCCCGGCCGGCCGAGTCTTGACAACTTCAGATTTTCTCGATTTTCTTGACTTTCTTTATCTCTTTTGTATATGGTTTTTAATGATTCTTTCTTTGCTGGGTTGTGCGAGGAGCATTGTATCTGTCGCTTTCTTGTATTTGCGGGGGAGTTTTGTTGCTTTCTCGATCGTCCTAAATGCACGTCCAAGAGACCACTTTGGTTAGCTTTTTCGGACCGAGCTTTGTAGCTGTTTTTTTTATTACGGCGGAGGTAAATGAGCTTTGCTGAGTGCCAGCGGTGGCTGACCTGGGGTCTATACATTTGTAGCATATCGATTTCCTGGTGCGGAGGAGATGCTGCTTCTTCCGTCATGGGCTGGAGGGGATTTCTCCTCTTTTCGAGAATTCGCGCATTGGGAAACACGTGCCATTCTTGCTTACGCCAATTGGGACCGGTAAGTCCTTCGATTGGTTCGCGGAGGACTCCTAGAGATTGCATTTAATTCAATTTTTTCAAGTGAATTTCAGTTTTCAACGCCCCTTAAAAAAATGTTAGAGCAAATAGACAAGTATTTTGAAATAGTTTTTGGCCAAATACTACCCTTCAAAATGCTAAAAGCCCAATACTGCACATATCCAGCATTTCAAAGTAGCATTTGCAGAATGCTAAAACTAAGATTAAAATATTTTTCCTTCCAAAACTACTCTCCTGAATTCTTTAGTTTTTCGGTTTTGCCCCCTCCTCGTAATTGTTCATCTTCTTCATGTGAGGGCGATTAGCAAGACCTAATTTGGGTGGCAAAAGACCGGCGGACCGGTGAGGTTTGCGCAACCTAGGCAACCTCCGCCAGAGGTTGCACGACCTTAGGCAACCGCCACCTTGGTGTCGCTCGACCCTCACAACTCAAACGGCGATCGCCTAGGCCGAAAGTCACGTAAGGTCGAGCAACTTCAGCCAACGGCCATCGATGCTAGAATTGGCTCATTGGTGGCCATAACCCTTCACCGAAGCCGGCAAAAGGTTTAAGTTCTTTTTTAATAAAATATAATATAAAAATACAGCCAAAGCCTATTATAAAAGATTTTCTTACCAAACACTACTTGAAACCAAAGTCTTTTTATAAAGAGTTTTTTTTTTTTTTGATGACCCGGGAACAGTCGGCCAACAACCGGCGACGCAAACCCAAGACGACGCTAGCGCGGGGACCCACCTCCCACGGCGCACTTAAGTTGCGCAATTGCGCACGCAGAGAGAATCAAACCCCCCAAGCGGGACGGGGAAGTCCGCCCGAGCCAATGCGCCCACAACAGGGTGGGTCTTTATAAAGACTTTTTATCAAACACAATTTACATTTTCCCAAATAGTTTTAGTTTTTTAGCATTTGCATTACACTCAAAGTCCCTTTGCAAAGTTGAAACAAACCCACCCAATGATCTTGCTGGGCTTTGGCAAGGCTTAAGCCTCCACCTTCCATTTATGTCATTTTCACATAGATTAGAGACTAAATTGGATATTTACCAATTGTTCGAAGACAACATTAAATAAATTAAAAATTCAGAAACCACATTGCATAAATTATAAGTTCATGGGCAACATTACACATCAAACCAAAATTCATAAACGGGAAAAGGACACTAATAATTTTATAATAAATTGATCAAATTGTAAGATTTATGACCAAATTGACACAAATGCAATAGATTTATGATTTTTGTAGTAAATTTTCCTTTGGCAAATTACCTAAAAGACTAAATTGCCACGTGTACAATAAGTACAAAACTCTTTTGTTAGTTTTTTCCTATTGTTGGGTGCGATTGTTCGTTAAGATCGAGACTGAACCATAATGGAGGTAGCTCGAGCTATGGTCAAGGTGGTCAACGATTTCCACGAGACGCTACCGGACAGAGCAAGGCCAAGCGCCGCCGGAGACGGTGCAGACGCGACTGATATAGGATGGAGAGTTGAGTTTTGACAACAGTGATCGAACCGCTAAAGAAAGAGAGGAGGGGGTGGGGCTTGTTTTGGTTTTCCAGAAACTGGTTCCTCCAACACGATGGAGAAAACATGACCTTTTGTAAAAATCTCGCCAAGTCCAGAGAAGACTCTTGTCCGTCGGATCTGTAAAAGAACGAGATATTAGACGTCAAGATTCTTGCCTCTAAATCATTTCAACATGTCAAGCATCTGAATGCAGAATCCCAAACTATATACAGGCATGCAACAACTAGTCGCATCCTTTGACTTGAACTACTTCACAGAGCTGGTTAAGGTTGCTTATGATAGTTCCAAGGCACGCAATAATCTCATCGCCTTGCCCTCTGATGAACTCAGTTCTCGAGTTCTCGATGCACTCTTGATCTGCCAGACCCCCATTTGCGATTCGTTGGATCAGCTCCGCATTCTCTCGCAACGTCGAGGCCATCATCTGCTCCTGCTCGTCTTCGCTCGTTTTCCCTGATTCTTCGAAGCCGCTTTCCTCAAGCTTCTTTCCACCGGGGTTCTCCACGGGCGTCACATTGGCATCTGCACGACAGGCTTGAGGCCTTTCTTCCAGTATATTTTCACTGCACTTCTCCGGGACGTCGCGTTCCATAGCATTGTCCTTCAATGGGCTCGTAGTTGGCAGTGCTATAGTGATATCTTTTAATGGGCTCGTCGTGGGCAGTCCTTGCACGACGATTTTTGGGGACGTAGACACGACGATTTTTGGGGGCATAGACTTCTTGCTTTTCTTGTTTCTCTTGCTTTTCAGGCTTCTCCCGCTTTTCCTTTTGGAACCTGATCATACCAAGTTAAAGAAATGAACTACCATAACATGACACTACACGACACGTGAGGAAACAAATAAAACAGCACAAAGGCTTTGACATGGTAGAAACTGCTTTAAGTTTCATACTCCATGCACACACCTGAGATATTTTCACCGCACTTCCCGGGGACACTGGATTTCGTACTTTTATCCTTTAATGGGCTTGTTGTGGGCAATCCTTGGACAATGACGGGAGACTTTTTTCTTTTCCTTTTAGAAACTATTGGCACCAGATTAAAGAAATGACGTCACTATCACAACAAATCAGAATGGGAAACTAGTAAAAGAGCGTAGAGGCTCAACACTCCACAAGCACTGACCAGAAGAATGATACAAAGATAACTAAACAATTGCTGGCATTGTTATCAGAATAAAAGCATCATGCACAATCTTTCCAAATCAAGATGAGGCCTGTCAAGCAATAAAAAAGACAATAACTGTGGCAAAATAAATAGCAAACAGCACAGCAGGGCCAAACCCGTGATAACACGTAAACTGGAAATTCATTAATCACCTGACAGTAACTTCACTTGAAATGCGTAGCCTAACTTCTTTGTTTGGTGGCAATGGCGTGGTAAGAAGTATTTTTCAGGTCACAAAACAGAAATTTTCATGAACGATTCTGACACCAGAGTCCAGGTATTTCAAGATCAGCCATTTCAGAAATTAGGCTCCTCAAATTTCGGTTTTGTTTGGCTTGAGTATAACATAAGCCTGCATGGCCTACTGCAATTGCCTCTATTCAACCCACAAAACCATATTCAACATAAACTCTCAGGTAGGCTGCCATTTTACTGAAATCAGTAAATCAAATTGAATTCAATCCACATGACCACCCCATTAAGGAAATTTGTATGACTTACTTGACTTTCTTTTTTCATTCAAACAATTTCATAACATCATCTAAGCAGCTCTGTCTTATAAATGTGCTAAACAAAACAGACATAGGAGAAAGCTTTGGCTTAAGAAGAGCCACAACTTAGCATCTTATCTTACAATCTTATAATCTTGCAGTATACAGTAAAGTTGAGGTATCCAGAGAAAGATCCTATGATGCATTGACACATGGCACTGCACCCATGCCATGCTCAACTGTCCTTGCTTACTTCTTCAAAACGTTTTGACCTTTAATTTTAATTTAACAAATAAACTAACTGAGAGTTATCTCAATCTACCTATCAATGTCAACTATGTTTTACACCTAAATAATTTGCATGTGTCGACCAACGAGACCAACTTTGAAAGGAAAACAAAAAAGATAAGATTTACAAACACACAAGTGCTTTTGCATATATAACAAAGACAGTTTGTTAACCACAAGTTTCAATCAATTATATTGGACCCATTTTAAAAGTCAAATTACTTCATAAAAAAGATGCATACGATTACACCAGGATACTTAAATGATCTATACAAGATGTGGACTTGCCACAAATTTAGATAGATCAAAGAGGCACATTATAAAAACTTCTACAAGCTCATAATTCACTCATGGACATTCATCCTACCTCATCCATTGAGTAAACAACATTGGCTATAACTAAATCTATATAGATAACATCACACATTGTGATACTTAAATTGACTCATCAGTTGAGCAATGTAGATACATGACGTCTCTCATGCCTGTCCATATAGTACTTAAGACCCATAAATTTAGTGCACGCGTCATCAAAACTACATGAGCTCATAGAAATAGAGATATTTAAAAAAAAAAAAAAAAAGAACCATGGTTCCATAGATATTTGTTATCTAACAGTCCAGCACTGCAAATTCACTAAGTCTGTTAACCTTATCTAGAAAGTAAATCAAACCACCATAAATTTTAAGTTCGTTTCATTGGACTCATCAAAATTCAGGTAAGCTCATAAATTCCATGATATGTGTACATTTGAGTCCTTGAGCTCATTCATAGAGTACTTAGTTGTTCTATTAATACATTTGACTCTCCAATCATTCAATCTCACCAAGTGTAGATGCACCACACCACTCAAGCTCATCCATGGATTGCATGTGAACATCATTAATTCAGGTAGACAGCAATAGAACACTTTAATGTACTTAAATTATCCATACATATTTGAAAGAGTGACGCACATTCAAAAATTGAGATGAGACGCACAATAGTTCGACTCTTTCAGCTCAATACAATTGAGATAGACCTAACATAAAAGTTTGACTAAAGCAATAGTAAAGATGCACAAAATCCCTTGAGCCTATTAATATAATAAAAGTGACCTTATATCTTCCACATAATGGATGCTGAAACATCATAAAACTCATATAAGGTCATACATCCAATGATTAAATCTAACGTTGTGCAGGCATAGGGACACTTAGGCGTACATGTACCAGCACATCCATGGAGTAAACAAGATACACCATAAATCTAGATACATTGGATTGTATCCACGGTAATACTTAGTTTGACTCATAAATTCATCACTGCAAATTTACAGGGTCACTTGGGCCTATTTTTGGAGTACCCTATGTCCACCGTAAGTATTACACCCATCAGAAAAATTATAATAACTCACAGATGTAATTGTGTTCAAATATACTTTGCATTCTCAAGTCCATCTACCAACCATATTAGATAGTTCATAAATGATCATGTCGAGTGCAACACAAAACTAAAGTTGGCTCATAAGTTCAATGATTCATATAAAAACAGTCTCACAAGTACTCTCAACACTTATTATCACCTATGCATTGAACAGACATGCAATAGTTAATAGACATTTGGCAATATGATATCATATGGACATCCCTCAATTGTATCACTTAAACCCTATTAATCATAATTCTGTCGGAATGAGCCAGCAAAAGAACTGTCAAGAAAAATTCTTATTGTGTTACATGTTTTAAGAACAAAATTCCAGAACATGTAGTTAAATTATTATAATCACATAGTGCAAAAACAGCAACTTAATTTCAACCCATACTGCAATTATTGATGCTTGATGTATAGGATAGAAATATTGGAATTAGACAAGAGGCATAGCAAGTTAACCAAACTTGAAGACAGGAAGCTTCAGCAAGCAAGAGATAAGTAAACAATTAATGTAAATGGATATGGTATAATTCATTCTACAGCTAATGCTATTTCCAAAATCTGAGGCCGAATGTAGTGTCTGGACCAACAACCTGGTATATGCAAATCTTCTTTACACATTGCTATTTCCATCTATGGTAGTACCAACCACATAGAATCTCCACCAATTTCACCTAGAAATTAGTTCGCATGATGCAATATATGTGAAATGTCAAGCATGTAGGTCCGGTCACTTCATAACACATTCATAGCCTTTTGAAAGTTTTCTAGGAAAAACATCTTTCTAATTTGCATAAACTATCCATACCTCACTGTGACAGAGTCATGTTAATTTCATTACGTCCCTAGAACATTTCAGATTAAAAGTATGACCAATTGACCCAGATTCTGCTGACAAACAACCTTGAATGTACATACACATTTAGTCCTCTCACAAGTTCGATGAATGTGGAGCACATCAACGATTCCCACTTGGAATGGATCTAGACTCAATGAAATAGAGTCAAGTTGAAAATATATAAAGTTTATGCAACTCCAAAAACACGTAAATGACAGAGAATCAACCGTATTATTACACCATAATATATCAGACACTAGACGAGATAATACATTAATTAGCAAAGATGTAGGCGCTCTGTCTCGGGATGTACAACTTAGTAACTTGACCTTCATAGTGAGTGTCCATTATCGATCAACATCTTGAACCGAAAAGATTCTACTCTGACCAAATTAACAGGAAAAGATAACAAGTTGGAACTAGTTCATGTGCATCCATAGACTGTCTTCTGGATTAAAATTTATGAATTTCTCAATTGACCTTTAAACTAGACAATTATCAGTATTAAGGAACATTTAAAAGTTGGAAGTCGCTTTGACCCTTTTGGAGAAGTACGAGATAAAGCCTAAGGCCAAAAGAAAGAAACATAGAAGGACAAAAGGAAGAAAGGCAACTGCACAATGGCTCACATGCATCAAACAGTCGAACTTATTTATACAGACAGTTGGGAAAGCTGCACACGTGATGTAACCGTTATAGCTCAAAGAATGAAGTTATATTAGAGGTAATCAAATTGAAGACTCACATGAGATCTTTATGGAATAAAATCACTACTATAATACGAACCTCCAGCAACTATACCAAATTTTTCAAAAGCATAAAGTATGATCAGCAGATTTTAATGTTACTTCTAAAAGTTACGTAAAAAGCAAAGACAAAATTACCAGATTCGGACACAGCAGCTTCAGCCTCAAGTGTGTCACCTTCTGCTTCTGAATCACTGTCTGGCTCTGTATCTGCACTATCTTCCCGCACCATAAGAAGATTATTGATGGCCTCAAACAATTCTCTATCGAAAGTCTCAGGAAGGCCCAAAACCTTTTTTCTATCATGTCCCAGAGACCAATATGAACTGACGCCCGACCGTGACTCATGCTGCTTAACCCTTCTGTACTCAGCAAGCAGGGATTCCCATTTCCTGCGGCACTGACTCGAAGTCCTGTCTACATCCAGCACGGTGCAGTTCTCTGCGATTATTTCCCATTTCTGGTAAGAAGAGAGCGCGTTCAAGCAATCCCCTTCGACCACCGCAATCTCATTCACAAGAATTAGCAAATCGCCAGCACTCCAGTCCGGAGCGGCCTGAGATCGCGTGTGCCGGGGTCCCGAACCCATTTCCCGCTTCATCACATGCTCGGCTTCTTCCTTCCGAGGACTCCACAGACCAACCAACTCTCCCGGGCTACATGCACATACCCGACATTCGGCCCACAGGAAAGGGCACTTAGAAACGACACAACATCAAATGATTACACGCAAACAGCAATTCACCGAACTAGCAAAGCCTCGGACGCAATCGAACACAGACCCCATGAACCAAGCAAGGAAAACATCTGTGAAAACAGGGAACCCACAAGCATCTTCCGCAGCCCACTCCGATGATCTAAACGCTAATGGGTTCGTCCAAAAAAGAACAAGAAACGTGAAAACAAAAGTGCATATCCGATTCCACGTACAAGACGACTTCTCAGCGCGATCGGAGCCATCGTCACTCAAGAAACCGAACATGCAAAGAACCCAAGCGAGAGAGCAAGGCGGCAAACGGAGATCGATCGAAAGAAGCGAAATTGTGGGGTTTCGGGAACGAAGATTACCGAGTTGGTGCCGACCCAGTTGAGACGCGACGGCACGGAGAAGGGACAAGCCTCTCTAGGATCCTCCGGTGTTCGAGAGTGCCGACGCTGCTGGCCGCGACACCTCCGCGCGAATCCTGAACCGCGACGAGGGCGGTTCTGTCGTCTGGCTTGCTCTGGCCTTTGTTGGGCTTCAATGCCGACCACTTAGAAGACTTATGGGCTTCAAGTTGTCAAGAAAGATGGACCGGGCCCATTATTTTCTTTTTTTTTTTTTTCTTTTTTTAGGAATTTTTTTTTTTGTCAGAAAGTGGCAATTTTCATTATTAAGCCACTAACGGGGCCGTAGAAGGATCATAGTCCAAACATAAAATTAAACATAGAGTAAGAGGGATGAGTGACTCAATTCGAAGGGAGAGAGTTAGCTCGGTGGGCCTTGGCGACTTAATCCGCAGCCTAATTTGCTTCTCTTGCTTCATAATCCACCGAAATTCCTCCAATATGGACGAGGAGTTCTTTGCAGTCGTTGATGATTGAGTGGGCTACCCATGGACTAGTCTCTTGGCCCAATAAGCTATTGATAAGTAATAAATTATCTGAAGTTAAACCTTTTTCTTACATCTCCAGTTCAGTTCGTGGGAGTTGAGGGCTTCTTTTTTCCTTCAGCCAAAGCAGGACCTCACATGCAGCTAAGGATTCAACCACAAAGACTGAAGGTGCCTAGATCTACTAGGTGAAACCGTCGAGGAGAGTCCCTTCACTATTTCTGCACAATCCCACTACTGATCCGACCATGGATGAGCAACACCATGAGCAGTCTACGTTTATCTTGATCTCGTTTTTGGAGGTGGGTTCCATTTGTCCCTTTTCTTCGCTGCTATTGCTGAGTTTGTGTTGGTTGTTGGTCTACAGGTTCCATTTTTTTAACAAGAGGGTCAATGTAGTGGCTTCTTATAACATCCTCGATTTCGACCCTTATTTTGGCCTCAACTAGTAGGCCAAAGCCCAGTATGTCAAAGGTGAGACTTGGCCATGAGCCAAACCGAAGGCCAGTCATGAGTCAATTGGCCGTTCAAGGATCGGTAATCCAAGGTCTAGTTATAAAGTATTCGACTATGAAAAGGTTATTCGATCATAAGGATCGATCATGGGACGATCACGTATCATCATGGATCGACGGACGGTCATGGCTCGATTCCGTCCGATCATTACATCGATTGTGGGTGATTCCGCCCGATCGTTATGCTGGTCATGGACGACCATGAAGTGATCCCATGTGACCGTGAGTTGATACGATGGATCGTTTGATCCCACACAATTACATCACAATTGAGAATCGACCATAGATTGAATAAACTCAACGTGGTTCAATTTCGGACTGACCAAGAGTTGTGGTACATAACCTTGGACTAGTCACAGGACCGGCTACAAGACTAGTCGATTGGCCCAATGACTGACCACAGGACTAGTCAAGTAGAACTGACCCACGGGCTAGCCCACGAACCGGTTAGAGGACCAACCGATTGGACCAAGACCTAGCCAGCAAACCCAGTTACGACCCCTTTTCTCGATAAAGGGAATTTTGAACTCGGTTTGGCCAATCAAGCCGGGTTGCGTCTAGCTTTGTTTGGGCATGGCTTCGGCACAAACCTCAAGCCAAATAGAGTGGACTTGATTGACTCTGGCCCAAAGAGATGGCCTTCTAACTTGATATTTCCCATGGTGTATTTAATATTCTTGGAAGGTAGCGTATTAATGCATGATGACTAAGTAGGACACTTGGCACCATTAGTCTTACTCTTGAAATGTAATCATGAAATTTTGGATGGTTACATATTAAGAGAGGGTGAGTCATAAGCTCATTAATGGTGGGGAGTGACTCATGGCCTAGAAGAATGATGACAAGGGATCTTGAAGGTCAAGTAGGGCGCCACCCCTTCTCCTTAGGCTTGTTACTTAAGGTTTCATAGGTTTTGACTCTCTAATTTTACGAAATCCCTAGACCTTTTCCATTTTCCAATTTTACAGAACTCTTTGTACTTCTAATTTGGAGAAAATTCCTTCATAAAAGTTGTTCTAAACATCTTGATATAAAACATACTTAAATTTTATATTTTTTTGAGGTGAAATGGTAGGGACAAAGGCCCAATCATTCACCATTTGGAACCTATCCCTTGTAATAAAAACAGCAACCTGATTACCTTCTCGATTTTTTATAAAATTTTCCCTTTCGAATTTGAATATTCTTTCTTCACCAAAGTTTTAAAGGACATCCATTTCTACAACATATATAAATTTCAAAGAATTTTGTGAAGATTTGGATTTCGAAATGAGTCTCTCTCTCCGACCGTTGAATCTACTCCACAGACGAATTTTTGGGTTGTGTTCAGTGATTTGATGCTCTTTCCACAGCATGAAAAACGTCATTTAGGGTCTTATCTATAACATATTAAAATTGTATAATTTTTCGAGCTCATTTGTTAAGGTATTGACGCTAATTTCGAAAATTATTCAAAACTATTTTCGCCCCAGGATAAGAGGGGCACACGCCCAACTTGGAAGGGGAGGGGGCTACACTCGCAACTTAAGGAGTAAGACCAATCTAAAGTCTTCTTAATTTAGGATAAGGATGCATTAAATATCTTGGACTCTAGTTCTTCAATGCCAAGTTGAGGTGTCCATCAAGGGAGTAGGTCATAATGCCTCATAAGCTGAAAACCTGGAGAGCAAGTTTGTAATATGAAGATATCTAGCCTAATAATTACTCAAGATCCAAACATTAAATGGGAGAGGCTTAGTCATTGGCTTAAATGTCCCCATAATAATTACATGTAATTATTTCATGATAACTCAACCCAGATGAGCAAGTGTTGCCCCTAGGAACTAAACTTGCCACCCATCTCTTTAGCTTGCCACCTCCTCAACCTAGATTGTCCATTTACATGAAGATAATTGGTCCATTTGGAAAGATCATCATGAAGAGTTTGCCTATAAATAGAGGCATTCCCTCCCCTCATTTCCACACCACCTCCTCTTCCTCCCTCACTCTCTCGACCTCACCCTCACCATCGCCCCCTCTCTTTCTCGTGACTACGCCCTCTTGCTCGTTTGTTAGCCTGCACGTTGCTCAGTTACCTAGGCCGCCCCTTGAAGTAGAGTAAGTATAACTTACTAATATTTGGCTAGGATGTTTTATTACGCTATTCCAAGCGTGTGACGAGTCCTTGACTAAAGTTGATTGACTTGTTTGTTGCTTAAAGTTTGGTTGTATTTGCTTGGATCAGTTTAGACATTGTTCCTTGATTGAGTTCGTTCCTTGTTTGATGAGTTTTGGCTCGTGCTTTGGCTTGAGTTGCTTGGAAGAAGCTTGGTTTGTTTGTTTATTTGATATGTTTTGGTTTTTGCTTTGATACAAACCTACTTTAAAAGCGTTTTGTGGAAGCTTGCTATTTCCTCACAAATCTATTTCAAACCATTTTCACAAGTGTATGTTTTAGTTCATGCCCCGAGCTCTAAAAAAAGGGCTTTGGCGGCCTTAACGTACGTGAGATCACGACGGATCAATCATCTCTTAGTCTTGGTGCAATATCAAGGCGTATCGTTCCCGAGCCAACTTTGATACTAAGTCGGAGAACATGTCACGACGGGCTAGCCCTTTCATGGTCTCGGTGCGATATTGAGGCGTATCGTTCCCGAGCCAAGTCTGGTACTAGGTTGGTGAACATGTCACGACGGGCCGGTCCTATCATGGTCTCGGTGTGATATCGAGGTATGTCTTTCCCGAGGCAAGTTGGGTACTAGATCGGTGCTCAAACATGTCGAATCAAGTCGCGATCCTTAATTTGTGCTCAGCATGCTTAACGTCTCGGTTTCAGTAAGTCATTTCACACACTTATGCATGGCACGCCTTCGGGCCCTTGAACTAAAAGTGAAGATAAGAACTGAATTGTGATGCTTAATGCATGGTCACACGATGAACTAACTTCTAGCCATCAACTGATGGATTTCGATGACGTTGCCCGACGAACTCATCGTCGGAGGACTGCCGTCACCCTTAGATTAGGGGACGTTGCCTGATTAAGTTTGGATGCCCGACGGATGCATAGTCGAAGGACCACCGTCACCCTTGGACTAGGGGACGTTGCCCAATGGATTTCGGATGCCCGATGGATTCCGAAAGAGTCAATGGATTTCGGTTGTTAATAAATGAATCTCTATGCATGAGTTCCTTACTTTATGAAATGGATTTTGGTTATAATGCATATTATTGAGTGTGGTGTAAGTTTCTCGTATTATGGAATGGATTTTGTTTTTATTTGTATAATATTGAGTGAGGCATGAGTTCCTCATGTTGTGGGTGAATATTGGTTTATGCTTGCATACTGTTGATTGATGATTCCTCATGCTTCATCCAAGACAAAGCTTTTGTTTTGCTATTGATTTGTCATTGACTGATGCTTTGGATGAGTTATATGCTTATTGATAGGCAAGGCATCTTCCTACCCGAAAATTAATGGGTTTTACTTACTGAGTCCACGACTCACCCAATTGTTTTTTAGAATTGTAGGCATTAAGGTCTCCCACTAGTGTTGGAGTTGCAGTCTTGCTAGAGGAGATAAGGTTTACCCATCCTTTGGAGCGTAGAGCATGTAATGGTTGTAAATATGACGGCCTATGACATAGGGGCCTGTAAATGTTACTAATGTAATTGTATATTTGTAAATGGTTTTTTTTTTCCTAGTTGTTTGTTGTTGTTCGGGTGTTGTATGTATGCTTCCGCATGTGCTTAATGAAAAGATAAAATGAACGGGATGGCGATGTGCTTGGGACGTCGCAAAAATAACCCTCGTCGCTTGAGACCCTGGAGATGGAGTTGGGGTCGTGACACTTCTTCTCGCGTGGCCCTTGGATCTTGCGGTCGACCTTGAAAGACTTGGACATTTCGAGCTTTTCACAGCTGCTAGAGTACTCCAGCGATGAGGGCCTTCCAACGTGGGTCAAATCTAGAGGTAAGGGTTTCATGGATCCACTTATCGATGCGTGTGATATTTGTGGGAGAGGTTTTCACTTGCAAAATAGGGTCTGACCAAATATACTTTGTCCAGTCAAAAGAATGAACAAATGCTCCGTCGTTTCTAGTGCTTTTCCACATAGCCGACAAGTCAAGTCGGGTAATAAGTTTATTTTACAAAGGTTTTCCTTGGTAGGTAATGCATTGTTGCATATACTCCATAGTAGAAACTTAATTTTGGGGAATGCTTGAAGCTTCCATATCTCATTCCACAATGATCTCAGGGTCTGGTAGGATGTTGATGTGTAGTTTACTGCTAAGGGATTGCCCATTTAGTGAATTCTATTCTATCCACTTTTAACCTGATAAGTTCCTGAGCTATTTGCTGTCCACAGTAGCCTATCTGGGCCAGGGTTTAGGCTTAGAGGAGTAGCTAATATTTCTTTGACTACACTTTCCTCAAATAAATCATTTAGTCACCGAATGTCCGATTCCTTGGAATTTTGATCAATTAATTCAACAACAAGGATAGAATTGGTTCGATTTGCAGGCCTGAAATCTTACCCGAAGGTAGCCATTTATCCTCTCTTATTTTAATCCTTCTCCCGTCGCCAACCTCCCATTTAGTTTCTGGTTCAATTGCATCTCTCCCCATCAACAAGCTTTTCCAACCCCAAGAGGATCGGGGACTGTCATAGACATTCCAAAATTGACTTCGAGGGAAATAGATTTGAGGACTCTACTCCATAATGCTTCCGGTGTTTGAACAAGTCTTCAAACTTGTTTCCCTAATAGTGCTTTGTTAAAATCCACTAAGTCTTTAAAGCCCAGCCCTCCACAATTCTTTATTGTTTTTAGATCTTCCCACTTTTTCCAATGAATACCCCATCTTGCTACATTTTGTTTCCACCAAAATGAAGCGATTCTCTTTTCTATGGTGCAACAAATAGATAGTGGGATTTTAAAAATGGACATCCTTTCCCGCCTTTGAAATCAACGTCTCTTTCTATCCTTCAAGTTTCCTTTCAACTTTAGCTAGAATCCAAGCAAACATTTGCTTTTTTGTTTGACCCCAATCATATGGTATACCGAGATATTTCCCTGTTTTCTCTATTAATGGAACCCTTAATTCAATAGCTAGATTCAATTTAAGGCTATGGGGGCAATCTCTCCCTACGAAAAGACTAGATTTATTGAGATTTATGGCTTGTCCCGAGGCGTAGCAATACTGATTGAGTATATTGGCTATATTCTGGGCCTCACTTATCATACCGTCTAGGAAAAATATTACATCATCAGCGAATAGGAGGTGTGAGAGTGTTGGACATGTAGGATTTAACCGAATATCCTCAATGCTTCCATCCTCTAGTGCTTTAAACATGAGAGAAGATAGGACATTTGCCATGATGATAAATAAGTAGGGGAGAGAGGATCACCTTATCGAATTCATCTTGTTGGCTAAAATACTACTGAAGGCTTGCCATTGACTTGAACTTTAAAGGAAACTGAAGAAATGCATTGCTTGATCCAATTAACCCATTTCTCGTTAAATCCCAATTTCAGCATATAGTCACAAAGAAAATCACATTCAATTTTGTCATAGGCTTTTTGCATATCTAGCTTGAGAATAGCCTAGAATTTACGCTTTCTCCTCCATACCCTTAGCTGATGTATCACCTCCTGGACTATGAAGATATTGTCTTTAATTTGGCGACCGCTTACAAAAGTACTTTGCTCCATAGGGATAATCTTTGGAAGCGATTGTTTCAGCCTATTTGCCATGACCTTCGCAATAATTTTGTAATTGAAATTGCACAAGCTAATAGGTCTAAATTGGGTGATATCCTCAGGGTTTGATACTTAAGGAATTAGCGTAATGTGCGTCATATTAATCTCCGAATCAAGTGTACCTTGGCTGAAGAAGGAGTTGACCATGTTGTATATATCTTCCTATATAATAGGCCAATGACTTTGATAGAATAGTCCATTAAGCCCATCCGGTCCCCGCGCTTTAGTAGCTCCTAATTGAAAAACAATAGTTTTTACTTCTTTGGAAACTGATTTGATCAAGGCTTCATTTATTTCCTCATTAACCACAGGTGAGCATTGATCTAGCACAAGTTGGTAATTTCTTTCCCCCACTGAAGTAAATAGAGATTGATAGAAGCTTCTGATACGTTGTTTAAGAGTCGATTGGTCCCTACTCCAAGTCTGGTCGTCAAGTCGTAACATGGAAATTTTATTTCGTTGTCTCCTCTGAACTGTCGTGGCACGAAAATATTTCGTATTTTGATCTCCCCATTTCATCCATTATACTCTAGATCACATATGACAGTACATCTCTTCTTGTCGCCATAATTCTTCTATTTTCGCAATAATATTTCTGTATTCCTCCCTATTTTCCTCCCTTGTGGTGCTATTGGTTAACTCGTGAGTCTCAACTTGAGTGGGCTAATCTGTTTAAGGGCATTTTGAAACTTCCCCTTACTCCATTTGCTCAGTTCAACTGTTACATTTCTTATTTTTCCTGCAAGGTTGGTTCGGTTGTTACTATCCACAAATCAAGCTCTCTTAACCACCTCTTCGCACTCAGAATTCTCGAGCCAATATGCTTCAAATCTAAAAACTTCTTGCCTCTCTTCTCATTTGGTTCTAGGGAAAGTAGAATAGGGCTATGGTCTGATCCTATCGCCGGTAGTGCAAAGGCCTACGTATTTGGGAAAAGTACTCACCATTCTAGATTGCAAATAGCCATATCCAATCTCTTCTTAACCAATTCATTTCCTTCCATATTATTTGACCATGTATAAGCACACCATTTACTTTCAATGTCCATCAATGAACAAGCATCCAAAAATTCTCGGAAAGCTGTAATTCGATACTGATTCACCTGTCGGCGCCTGATCTTCTCCCAATGATAGAGTACTTCATTAAAGTCTCCTAAGCATAACCAAGCGAGAGTGTTATGTAAATTGTTGGATTTTAATGCTTGCCAAAGTCTCAATTTTTCCTGAAAATTGGTAGAAGCATGTAGGAAGGATATGCGTATTGCATGACCACACTTTAAATCTTTACAATGAATGTCAATTAGCTCCCCCGAACTAAACTTCACTTCTACTTTGACCTCCTCGTCCCACATGAGTGCTAAGCCTCCCGCTATTCCCACCAGGTCAATAATAAAGGAGTACTCAAGCTGAAGGCGCTTCCTCATCCTCTCAACCACATAAGTTTTATTCTTGGTTTCCATGAGAAAAGCAAATTAGGCCTTTCTTGAGCCACTAAGGCTCTAAGATGCTAGACTGTCAAGGGTGTGCCGAGCCCTTTACAATTCCAGCTCAAGATCTTCATCTGTTATTTGGTGGCTTATTAGGACTAGTCACCAAAGCCCTTACTTTGACCCCTTCCCAAGACTGAATTGGGGTGTCAAGAAGCTGTTCTTCATCCACTAAGAAGATCAGAGAGGATTTTTTCTCATATGGACTAATACATTTTTGTTTTTTGGCCATTGGAGTTTTATACCCTGCCTTTTCCTTCTTAGTTTTCCCTAACATCATGTTGTTTCCTGCTGAATAAGGAATTAATGATGAGGTATTTTATGGGCTTTTACTGCTGCTTATGGGCCCATAGTTTGCTCTTGCCGAGTCTTCCATAATATTGTTTTCAATGGGATTAGCAATAACTATTGCCTTTGCATTTTGATCAGCCTCTTCTGTTCGCAGGGGTTCTTCAATAACTAGTATGAGAGTTTTCAGCACCATATCTTCTTCAACATCCAAAGGTTCGACTTTCCCATAAAAAACCTTCCAGTAAAGGCTAAATTCTCTAACTTCAACCTTCAACCATAATCTAAAACGCCTTGGTTTGTCCTGGGCTAAACCTGATTCCTTGTAAGGTATTCCTGAGCAATAATTTGCAGAATGCCTTATGCGACCACACGAATAGCAGAAGTGTGGAAGTCTTTCATATTTAAAGTAACCACCATTTCTTCCCTCCCATTTAATGATCATTCCTATTTTAATTGGATGAGATAGGTTTAGCCGCACTTTCGCCTTTCCATTTTTCCTCATACTATTGTTCCTTGCCTCCAATTTGACCTCCTCAACATCCCCCAATTTAGAAACAATAAGGCGCACTAAATCTTCAATAATTCTAGCTCGGGGAAGACCTAAGATGTGCACCCAAAATGCATAATGTGTGAATTCATAGCAATGTTCAGGTATGTTTGGATCTCCTTCTTGTAAAACAAGTAGGTTACTTGCAAAAGACCATGGTCCAGAATCTAAAAATCTTCTTTTCTCTTCAATTGATCTGAATAGAAAAGAGAAAAAACCAGGTTCTATCACCTCACATTTTATTGCATCTATCTTCCATGTTTTATGCATTGTGTTAAGAAATGCTTGGAAATTGACATTTGGCTTGGAATACAGCTTTCCATAAAGAGTGAGCTCATGTTCATTTTTTCCTTCCTCAGGGATTTCGTCACCTAGGTCCATGACATCTTCTTCAAACTAAAGCATCCCCCAATTTAGAAACAATAAGGCGCACTAAATCTTCAATAATTCTAGCTCGGGGAAGACCTAAGATGTGCACCCAAAATGCATAATGTGTGAATTCATAGCAATGTTCAGGTATGTTTGGATCTCCTTCTTGTAAAACAAGTAGGTTGCTTGCAAAAGACCATGGTCCAGAATCTAAAAATCTTCTTTTCTCTTCAATTGATCTGAATAGAAAAGAGAAAAAACCAGGTTCTATCACCTCACATTTTATTGCATCTATTTTCCATGTTTTATGCATTGTGTTAAGAAATGCTTGGAAATTGACATTTGGCTTGGAATACAGCTTTCCATAAAGAGTGAGCTCATGTTCATTTTTTCCTTCCTCAGGGATTTCGTCACCTAGGTCCATGACATCTTCTTCAAACTAAAGATTACCCATACTCCTACATAAAGCTGCCAATCTGAGTTAATTTTCATCCACCCCTTCCATCTCTCGAACAACCAGGTAGGGTCGGCTAAAATTAGGTAAGCATTTGGATAAAGGAGTGAGGGGAGCTCTTAGGTGGATAGGCGGTTGTGTACATCTTTGGCTAATTGTTATGTTTGTTGGGTTTAGGGATGGTTTTCCTGGGATGTGGGTTTTGGGCAGATGTGGCTAATCGAATGAAGAAAAAGCCGGGGTCGTAGCTTTAGTCACCTTCCTTTATCCACTAGACGCAGAAACAGATTTGCTCCTCAAATAGAACACCACCAAAGCCACAAATCTCAAACAGCTTTCTATTGGGCATTTAATCAAACACATGGTGGGCACTCACGTTAATGTGACTTTTAGGAGCTGTAGAAACCTCGCCTCAAAACCCTTATATTACTCATCCACTAAGCTCATCTAGCAATCCCGTAACATCTTCAAAGGAAGCACCGCACTCCACTTTAGAGAGGAAGACGAGAACTAACCTCGCCAATCGAGGTACAGCTAGGGAACCACTCAAGCAATGGCACACCAAGCCCCAACATTCGGTGGCATCGCAAGAACACCAACAATTCGCTGTTGAGGGAGCGAGAACTCCAAAGTAAAGGGATTGACTCCAACAAAGGGAAAGGAAGACTCCCACAAGAGGGAGCTAGTAGCTCTCATGAAGGAGAGAGAACGCAAATGAAAGGGACTTTGACTTAAAGCGTATTATGTCATTGACGGAGATTCCCAGGGAAATTTTGTTTAGGTGCCAAAACGTCACACGCGGTCGTCTTTTGTAATATCATCCTCTTTTAAGTAATAGCGTGCAAAAGTGTAATCAATTAACCAATTATTCCTTTACAAAGAAACTCGTATGAGTATGGTTAATGTAATTATATTTCTTTTATTTATACCACATTTTAGATTTACAACTTAACTACATTGTTCGAGCAAAACATGAAATACAAAAGTTCACGGAAGGATCAAGGCTACCTATCTCCATATTACACTATGCTCTAAAAGATTGCCTACACAAAAGTCTATATTGTTATCATGGATCGATAACTTCACCCTTCGTTATGTCACCAACATCATCAATATCGAAGCCCCTCAACAGGCCACCAACTCTCAATCGAGATTCTTGTACCATGCGACAAATCGATAGGTACCCACTCAATGAAAATCATGTCCACCCACATAGTAGAACTACACTTGGTTTATACTTGGTTTATACTACTTTAGACTCAAATACAAACACACTCTTGTTAACACCCTCGTAATACATGGAAGTTTCGGAAAGCAAAGGTGGGGCAGGTCCATCCCACACGTGTTGAACAATTTGAACAAGCGATTGCCGAAACCACCTTGTAGCTCTTGAAAAGGAAAGCTTAGATTTCCATTTCTAGGATTGAAAGGCGAAAATAGTTTCTTCTGAAGTTTTAGGGAGGTAAAGAAAATTCTACCGCCAAGGTAAGAGGAGTTCTAAAAAGAAAACTAACCAACATAAAAGTGACTGCTCTGGTGCTGACATGCTAGCTGGAGGTGTGCATGTAGATTACCAATTAGATGTGGCATATTTACAAGGCTTTATCTAGTACGTGGCCAGATGGAAGATCTAAGAGGGGATGACTTATTACGAGGACAAGTAGCGTGTAGGTGACTTAATGAAAGAAGTTTGTGAGTAATTATGGCAATAGACCGAATTCTTCTACCTTGGGAATCATTAGTGTAAGTAATTAACCATTAATACTAATTAATTAAGGTTTAAATGATACAATCCATGACAACCCGGATTCAGGATTGCAGGTAAGTCTACGTCGAACACTTGGAGAATTTCGATTTAGTATGTTTATTAAATTTTCAATTCAAAAAATATTTGTCCCCATTGACAACTAAGAAAACTATAAATTTTACCGTTACTTTACAACTTCAACGTGCACGTTAACGTTTGTCAATTCAATTCAACACATTGAACTGGGGACAATTATGTTCATGAAAAAAATCATCATCTGTACCTCATAAAATTTACGATTCAACTAAGATTTCTTTGTGTCCACCCAAATTCTAAACTAAATGATACTTAGCTTTGTGATGTAAATATCATTATAGATATGGAAAAATTCAAGATGTCACATGACAGATTGATAGCTCGCACACAAACGGTGAAGCGATTGCTCGAATAAAGGATATCTCGACCCCATCGGAGCTCGGCCGTCGGCACGCCAAATCCAAAAGAGTGCACAGATCTTTCTTTTTTTTTTTCTTTTTTTTAAGGACGGTGAAAGCGGGATCTGGCTCACCCTCGCGTGCGATTATGAGTTATCGCGATGGGGTTAAGGCACAAATATAGAGCTAACGAGCCATCACCTAGATAATCTCTCGAGGAATGAACAGATCGGATCGAGTTCGATCGTGTTGATCACACATTATTTATAAGAGCAACTTACGCCTCTATATTCGCGAGGTAAAGCTTATAAAGCGAGATACGATTTGCCCTGATGCTCAAGTTTAGGAGCAAACCCACGCCTCAAAAGTGGCCTTCCTTTTTTTTTTTTTTTTTTTAAATGGCCTCTATTTGATTCCTTAACTAGATTTCATGTACGCGTGGGTAATTGAGTTTTAGTCACGGGTGCAAAGTCATAACCTAATTAAAATTCAAGACTTTTTTTTTTTTGGTAAGGTTTTTTTTTTTTTTTTTTTTGGTAAGGTTAAAATTCATGACTTTGATTGCACGGAAAAAATGAAGTAATGGACATCACATTCTTTTTACTACTCTAGAAATTTTAACGCAACCATTTTGCTATTTTTCAGTAAATAGAAGCAAATATTTGTTTGACGTTCAAATAATAAAAGAAAATCAGAGATGTATTCTAAGCTTCTCGAGTAAAATTACGGATGAGATTGGTTGTTGTGCAAAAAGGAAGAGACTCTTCGTATGGCAGTGGCAGAGTTTTTGTGCATTTTCGTTAACCCATGAACAGATTATCTATATAGACATATAGATCCTTGGATCTTATATCTCAATCGGAAGAGAATCAATAAAAAGAAGAAGAAAAAGAAGAAGAAAGAATTAGAATTAATCTATATGTTTATCAAAACAAACAAAAAAGAAAGGAAAGGTGAAACATTAAGTAGGGATTAACTAAATCCTCCAGAGAGCTTACTTAACAATAAGAAAGAGGAATCTCATATATATATTATGGAATAAGGTTTGATCCTATCGATGGGGATTCCATAAATATTCTATTCAAAATATATAAAGTTCTAATAATTGGAAAGGTTTTTTTGGAGATTGGGTGGTGGGATACATAGAGTCGGACTTTAAGTGAATTTATCAAATTCACCTGAAGAAAAGTGGCTAGTCAATTTCTTTGTTTTATCTTTCATCCTTTTTCTTTGGTCGATTTTACTTCTTCTTTTTTCTCCTTCCTCTATGCTTTATATAAGAATAACTAAGTTATGTAAGAGCTAAATGGAAAATAGAGACAAATGATATATAGATAGATTTTTTCTTTAATTAAAAACAAAACAAAAGCCGACTCAATATCACAATAATTTTCTTACCTGAGTATCTGATAGCTTAATTTATATAATAACTAATGGACAAATAAGAGAAGTAATTCAAACATTTAAAAAAAAAAATTGGAACCCATATGCACGATTAGAATATCGTAAAAGGATAGCAAATTTGCACAACGTGATGCCTATTGGAAAAAAAATAGTAAATACGCTTCCTATTATCGGCAAAATTGTTAAAATTCACCTATTCGAACTAATTAAATTACATTTCATTTTAGGGCTAATATCATGAAGGACTTGAAAGTAGTATACACGTGACAAATTTGCCCAAAACTAATTTTTTGACCATAAAAAATCTAAATTTGTACATTTGTAATAAATTTACACTTTATTAGTTTTCATTAAATTTTACCACTAAATTACTGAGTTGAATGACATGTATACTAGTTTTTTGACCATCAAAAATGTAAATCAATACACTTATAACAAATTTACATTTTATTAGTTTTCATTAAATTTTATCGTTAAATTATTGAGTTGAATGACATGTCTACCAATGTAGTATTTTATCCTCTGTTCATCATAGATATAGTGGTTTGTGATTTTCGTGGCATTAATCCAATTTAATATAAATTAACCAAAGGTAAATTTATCATAAATATATTAGTTTAGAATTTTTTATGGTCAAAAAATTAATTTGGGATAAATTTGTCATAGATATATTAATTATGATATGATAAAAAATTAGTTTATGATAAATTTATCATAAATATATTAATCTGAAACTTTTCGTAATAATGATCCTACGTTTTATTTTATCTTATAGAGCGTTTTAAATGACATGAAACTACAGATATAATGTTGAGAACATCTGGTCTGTTCTTTTTATTGCGTCGAAGGTGCCTGACTAAGCGCCAGATTGTACTTCTTTGAACGCCACAATTTTCGAGAGACTTTTGAAACAACAAACATGAATAATTTTTTATTCACTAAACGTAATATATAGATAAATATATTTACTATTTTTTTTGGTCGGTAAGAATTATGTATAGTATATGTACAGTGAATGGATGACAGATATGACAACCTACCCACCTCAATTTCTTCGACGGCAGGCCGCACGTTGCCACTTGTTGACATGACCTAACAAAATCGTGAATTAAGAATAAATCACTAGAATTCGTGCATCTTAAGTCTGAGTCAAAGAGTTTGACCAAAAAAAATAAGAATAAGAACACCTCAACTTTGAGATACTTGGTCAATATAATTTTTCAAATGATAATTTGAATATCATAACTTTCAAATAAAATATTCTTCCATCATAAGTATTACATTACGTCAGATTTTACTAAAAAATATGATACACGAGTAATCAAACTACATACGAAAAGCATGGCACTACAACGATCAACATGATCCTCGATTGAGCATAGTATGAAAATGACGGCATACGGGGTTGTCCTAACATCTTATTAGCCGGCAATAGACAGCTTCCTTTTTCCGTTTAAGTAGGAAATGAGAATTCAATTTGTGAAAAAGTAAGCCCGAACAATCCTTTTCGTTGCCTAATGAAACCGCAAGTAAAATGAGTGAAGACCCGATTTCCGTCCACATGCAATGAACCTCGTTTCCCTCCCAAAAGGGGGCAAAAAAGGGGGATTACCTGCCTCCACGCTTTCGAGTCTGAAAACTGCCTGGTCAGTAACTGTGACCTCGCAAGTTGCAACGCGGAAAATGATGTCGCTGTACCCAACAACTTGGTCCAAGTTCTTTCCTCTTTCTTGAATGGTAAAACTTGTCCAAGTTCAATGTACCTGCCTAGGCCAAACCTACGTGCCATGCATGATGACCATGCCGATCACATACCATGGCATCCATCACATTTCCCATGTCCATAAGTTTTTCATTTAATGGTTGTTGAGCAATTATGGTTGAGGATTTTGGAAGTTAAAGAGAGGAGGGAGGCAATAATTATAGCTGAAATATCATGTATGCAATGTGAAAAGGGATTAATATCGTTAAGAATTTGAAACTGGTACTCTTATCTATATTTATTCCAAACTAAGTTTTTTCTGACAAAAAATCTCAAATTGTTACACTCGACATAGATCTATCATTCGCTAGTATTTCATTAAAAACATACATGTCAATGCATGCAGATTTTTAACGTCAAATTCGTCTTGCCATCGTCTGTCATATCTCAACATTTACGCTTTTTGACATGGAACCATAATAAATGTAGATTTGAGCCACAGGTACTAGTTATGGAGATACCCATTTGGGATTTTTAATCGACCAATCGATGTAAACTAGATAGTGCTAGAGTTGGGAGAAGTACGTTAGAAGTGTCATATCTTTCGCATGGCACTCATTTAAGTACTATATTGGTATAAAGTCAATCACTTGAATGTCATTTCTGACAAACTGTCCTATGTTGATTTTTTATTAATTTTCCATTTTGACATGGAACTTTTAAAAATAAATTGAAGTTTAATGTGAAAAATTTGTCTAACATGGCAAAAGTATAACAAACGTTATTGTTTCTTGCCATTTCTTTAAAATCTTCCCTAATTAGATGACATGTACAACGCTTTGTGTCTAAAACTCAACACCACCACAAAAATAGCAGCAAGCTCTTGTTGAACCAAAGTGATCTCTCTCTCTCTCTCTCTCTCTCTCTCTCTCTCTCTCTCTCTAAATTTACGGTCTTCTCTTACACGCACTCACTTGCTCAGTATTATCCTCTCTCACTAGATAGAGACTAGAAAAGGAGACAACGTGAAAACAAAAATTAGGGCTTTGGTGAATCTTGAAGTACAAAGACTAAAGTTAATTGATTCGTTGTCTTGCATGAGACTAGGAAGGGCACACTCTTCTCTTCTCTTACACATACTCACTTGATCAGTATCGTCCTTTCTCACTAGACAGAGACTACAAAAGGCGACAACGTTAAAGCAAAAGTTAGGGCTTTTGTTGAATCTGGAAGGACAAAGACTAAAGGATTGATTTGTCGTGTTGCGTAAGGTACATTTGTTATCTTTTATCCACTGACCGAAAAAATCGATGATTGCTTCATCAATTTCATGCCGTGGTCAAGTAAATGGTTTGTTGTGGTCGCTACTGTTTTATGTCCTCTCTCTCTCTGTCTAAATATTCAAAGCTTTGTCTTCTCTTCCATTACTTGCACTTGCTCGCTCTATATCATCCTCTCTCACAAGATAGAGACTAAAAAAGGCACAACATGGTGGCAAAAATAGGGCTTTTGACAGCTTGGAAGATAAAGATTGGAGGTAAGTGATTTGTTGTGTTGTGCGAGGTACATTTGCTCTCTTATGTCCACTAACTGACAAAATCGACGATTGCTTAGTCAATTTCGTGTCGTGATCAAGTAAACTGTCTATTGTAGCCAATGCTTTTTTATGTCCTCTTCTTGCCAATTTTAGTAATTAACTTATATTATGTCATTTTGTAGGTTAGAAAAAGAGGAGCAACTGAAGAATTTTCTCAAAGTTTGGCACTACAAAAAACACATGGTGCAATTGACAAAAGGCTAAGGGAATGTGGCTTCACAGACGTGAATACGAGCACAACAAGTTTGAATGTAAGTTTTCAAGGTGCTGTTAATTTAATGTATGTCATTTGATTGACATGGTAACTAATCAATGTTACATGATTGCAGCCTAGGAGAAGGTCTAAGGTGACCAAGTCGAAAATCGGTTGCATGTAGAACAAGAAGTCAAGGGCAAGCACAGATAAACAACCAATGGTAACTTGAGCGAAATCCAAGAGGAAGCAATCAAGTGCAACTCCAAAACCGATGATAGATAGGGTAGTTCAAAAATAGACACCAATAAAGACCCCAATATCGAGTCCATCTCAATCAAATGCTCTCGAAGATATCACTGTACATCGATTTCAGCATACTGCCACAGCGCCAAGACCAAACACCAAAAGACACGAATCTCCTAGCAAAAGAAACATCGAAGGATGTGCCCACAGTTGCGATTATGAAGAAAGAAAGGATCGAATCAAGTCAAGAGTCCATCAAAAAAAAAAAAGGAAGTGAAAAGGAAAATGTTGTTTAGCTTGACTGATTGGAGGACCTAATGGGAGGGTTTATATGTTTTTTTCTTTTTTCTTTTGCTGAGTGACCATGTTTGTTTTATGTTTTTGTTGTTAGGTGTTTGATGTTCTTGCTGCATTTTAGTTGGTGATATGTTTAGTTGCAATGTTGTTCGATTAAAATGTTAAGAACGTCATCCTACAATTGATGTAAGGATGTCATTATTTTGCTAGTGCAGAGATTATCCTTTGTCGATGCCCAGGTTGTGGAATAATGATTCTTATAAACTGTTATAGGATAACAAAGAATGAGAGAGACTTATGGAATCTTGATTAAGTTATTATAGGATGTGTTTAAGAAAGTGAAACCAATAACTTACTTTTTAAAAAAGTTGAGAAGCTTAAGTTGCCACTTTAAAAAATCGATGAGCCTAAGTGTTTACTTTTAAAAATTTATGGCACTGAAATGCCTACTTATGAAGTTATTGAAACTTTTGCTATCCTTCAACATCACACGTAGAAGTGACATTATTTGCCTTCTCAAGTGCTTACTTATGCTGTAAATTAATGTCAGTCCGCTTTTTCATTGAATAAATCGTTAATAGCACTCAAGTAATCGATTCTTTAAATGAGCGGCACTCAAATGGGCGAAAAAAAATATTATGCCACTCAAGAAAACGTTGTATAAAAGTTATAACACTCTTAATGTATTTATCATCGCAATAATTTGTTTTTTGCAGATGGTCTTTGAGGAGGGCTCGTCTTCGTGGGAGAATTTTGTTTGAGATCATCTCGTTGGAGGGGTACTCCTATTTTCTTCTTTGTAGCTTCGAGGATGTGCCTGCCCTTTCTTAAGAACGCGGGCACTCCTTTTCGCAAAATGGCCTTTGCGATTGCCTATGGAAACATTTGTCTTTTTTTCGTTTGCCATTGTGAACTATCTTCGAGATTTTGTTCCCAAAACCTCTAAGTTTGTGCATCCACTGAAAAAGTTCTTACGAAAAATATGCTCCGCCTTGGAAAAAAGAACAGACCGAAGCAAAGCGAAGTGCGAAAAGAAAAGTTACAAGACTTGCAGCCATTGCTAATCACTTCTGAAGCAAAAGGAGTTCTATAAGCATATGCCACTGATATATACCAGGCGGCTGTTCTCTTTGAAGAAATCAATAGGAAAAGTCCTGTTAGTGATATTATAGATTCTTAAGATTTTCCATAAAATATTATCCTTTATGTTAGAGACAAAGTATGATATTATTGTTGATTACTTATATTAATCAAGATTGCATGAATATCTCATTTGATTGTGTATATCTTGATTGATTTATGTTACTTTAGATAGTTGTCTCATAAAGTATACATATAAACTAATGTAATGTTCATTATAATATATCAAATCATACATAAATTCCTTAAATCTCTCTTTCACATTTTTCTTATCTAGAACAACATGTTTCTAGGAATAAAGGCAAACTCCCGAGAGTGATGAGGGCAAGATGTATCGAAATAGGATCTGATCAAATTGCTTTGGACTATAAACCTATTAAAGTCTAATATTAACGCCAAAATAGGATCTAATTCCGTTCAGATTAGAATAAAACCAGTTCATCCCTTTAAGAACTTGATCAAGTCCTAATAAAAAATTAGGTGTCTATACAGAAGCAATTGCCTTTTCAATATAGGCCCACATTTATAAATGTGTATCTACTGTCTAGGGCACATAATGAAGCAAAAGAGGCCCACTTTATCTTGGTCACTGATTGGCTTCTCAACAATTTTCTTATCTTTAACTCAAGGACAAGGATAACTCTTTATATTTATGTAAATAGGCCACCTGCAAATTTCAACTATATATATGATTGAAAGGGAATGAAAATTTAAGTTGAAAATGCCTGAGATTTTGAGATTTCCTTCCCCTTATTTCTCATAAAAAAATTCTGCTTTTCTCTTCAATTTTTTGCCCCTCTTTCCCTCCATTCCCAAGCTATTGCAAACCTACAACAACTTGATACAGTTTCTTTTCAAACACAAACAAAAGCATAGTGCAGAAAGAGTATGCTAAAACTTACCTCATCTATTATGTGGTCCTTTTCACATTCTCATAAATGAAAAACACGTTTTCCTTCTATCCCCCGCCTATTGGTTAAAAAACTCATTTTTCACAAGTAGTGCGAAGAATTTGAGATGTGTAGGTAAAAGTGGATTTTGAGAAATAATGATCGATCAACTGAAGTTTGGAGCCCACGTTTTTATCTAGCATCACTAGTCAAAAAGATAATTAGTCATCCACAACCATCAATTAATGATTCCTCGAAAAGTTATACCGTTGAAAATGAAGGGATTGTAACATAAATAATCCTTGAATTTTGACCTAATTTGCAATACAATTGCTAACTTTAATTTGTTCATTGTGGTCCATAATTTTAGCCCATTGTGTAATGTTGTTCTTGAAATTTTTAATTTGTTCAATATAATCCATAAACTTATGGTAAATGATCAAATAAATTCCTAACTATGTGAAAATATATCATGTTATGATTCTATTAATTTAGTTCATGGATAATATTGAACAATTTCATATAGCCCAAAGACTAGTTCGAATATGTACTAAAAGTTGAGAGACCATATTAAACAAATTAAAAGTTGAGAGACGATATTGCATTTTTGACTAAATTCCAAAAACCACATTAAATAAATTAAAAATTCAAGGATCACATTACACATTAAATTAGAGTTTAAGAATTATTTGTGTCATTTTTCAAATGGAATGAATAGAGCTAAAATCAAACCGATTCTCCAAATGCCTTTCTACATATTCCCGGCTATTCACGAAATATAAGAAGGAGAAGAAGAGTCATCTATTTCGAGAAAAAATCCAAGAATTTCTTGGGACATCTATCGTTTACACACGAGTAGAAAATTATAGTTATGCGTTTTTATGGAGATTTTGTCACGAAGACTCCTTGGGGATTTAATAAATAACAAATAAGAAAATGTCGCAATTCTACGGTACATTGGTCGTACTCGCAACATTACCAATACCATCCATGCATTGAAATTTATTATATTTTCACTGATAAGTATGCTTATTGAGTGCTCTAAAACACTGCTCATTAACAAATTCTTTTCATTAAATACTAGCACCAAGATCTGATGGCGCGCGCACATAACGCGAGCATCGAAACTAGCATTGCTTTTTAACAAATAGGGAGAAAATAGTGAAAAGATTAAAAAAAAAAAAAAACTGCTTGATTCTATGGATCATTCATGACAATGACATGACATGGGGCACATGGGGGCATGGCATGGCATGGCATGATGGCATGCAAATCGCAACCTTTTCCACCCCATGAAGGGTCGTCGTCCTCATCGCGTACAAATAGCCTTCCTTCTCCCCTCCGCCAACCCCTCTCTCTCCCAACACCCCTCTACGACGAGAGCGCACGCACGAAGTGAGAGAAAGTAGAGAGAGAGAGAGAGAGAGAGAGAGAGAGAGCGAGAGGGAGAGCGCAGCCCGAGATTTCTAAGTTTTCCCGTGAAGCTAGAGGCGCATTCCCTCTGCCTAGCTCCTTCCTCGAATCTCTCTCTTCGCTTCTCTCTCTATCCGCCGTCGCCGTCGCCGTCGCCGTCTTCGGCTTCTTCGTCTTCTAAAGGAGAGATCCCCTGTGATTTTCCGGCGGACCCGTAAGGACCCGGTACCCCTTTTGCTTTCTCCGCGGCGTTTTCTTCGGTCCCGCGATTCGGGTCGGCTTTTTTGGGTTCTGGGTTGTTCGTTCTGCTGGTCGATCGGTAGTGATTTTCCTGCGAAGCGCTGTTCTGGGTCGCTGCTTTTTACGTTTCACTGGCTAGATTAGATTAGACATTGCTTGAGCTCGTACGGGAAATACTGGGTTGCACCCGATGAGTCGATGGCTGCCGTTCGGCTCCATCTGAGGCAGAACGTGTTGGTTTTTCTCTTTGAGATATTTTCCGCAGGATCCTGGCCTTTTGTGGTGAAGCTGTGTCTGGGCGAAGCGACAAGTAGCTTAGAGATTGTACCTTGCATTGATACTTGAAAAAAAATCCAGTTTTTGGTTGCTTGTGAGATTTGACGCTTTCCCTTCGTTTGTCTCATGTGTTTGTCGATTCTGTGGTCCTCAGAGCATGTGTCGATTACTGGATTTGTTTGGCTTTTCGAGCTTGCAGGAGCCAGTAAATTGCCATTTCCAATTATTTGTTTCACCGACCGAACTTTTGAGTCTAAAAATTTAGGCAATTAATCTCGAGGCTGAATTTCTTGTTTCTGTTCATGGAGTACGCTGCAGACAATGTAATTAGTTATGACCGCTCGAGAAATTAATCTTGAAGGCTTTTTTAAAAGGAATCGGTGTAATGTTCAAAATTGGAGGTTGATTGTATATATCTTATACTTTGGAAGAATTTTCTTGGCTCTGGTTGACAGAAACCTTTCTTTGGGTGGTCATTGCCATAGTAGGCGTAGCTCTATTAGTTTTTACAGGACCTCATCTTGTATTTTGCACGGAGTTGAGAAGACTTAAGGGTGCAGTTAAAGTTTCCACAAGGATCTCCATGTTGTCATTCGAATATTTTTCTGCGAACCCATTTGGTGTTTGGAAGTTTGTCTTCAGTGTAATGACCTTGGGATTATTTAGAGAATGGTGACCTACCCTTTTGGTCTGCCAAAACATACTCTAATGTTTGATGGTTTGAGCATTCTGTCTTGAGTGTTGTTTGTTGAAGGACTAATAACTGGAGTTTATTTGCAGGGTCTGCAAGGATGGTGTTTTGGGTTTTTGGTTATGGTTCACTGGTATGGAACCCTGGATTTGAGTTCGATGAGAAAATTAAAGGCTTTATCAAGAATTATAAGCGTGTGTTTGATCTTGGTAAGCCTTTGTTGATTGCAAAAGAACCATTGCATCCTTTTCAGAACAGCTTTAACTTGTATACCTGCTTACATACCACCGTGCATTGTTAGTAATTTGAACTCTTGATATTTTGTTGCAACAGCCTGCATTGATCATAGAGGCACACCTGACCATCCTGCTAGGACATGCACTTTGGAAGAAGCTGAAGGATCCATCTGCGTAAGTATACTGTCCCTACGAAATCCAATGCATTCTCATACGGAGTTAAAGTGACAATCGATATAGAGCTCAACATGAAAAGGAAAATGAAAATGCTGTGCTCATATGCCATTTTCATATGAATAGATACTGATTCTGGTTATGGAAGCAGTTGCCTTCTATGTTTTCTGATAAACTCTCCTTTGTTCCGTTTCTCCTTATTTTCAGTGGGGTGTTGCGTATTGTGTGAGTGGTGGCCCTGAAAGGGAAAGAGCAGCAATGGAGGTTTGTCCTCACAACTTCCATATCATTCAGTTTTCCCCCCTTTCAGCGTTACCATGATTTGCAATGTAATTGATTCACACTGGTGATTGCTATGACCTTAAAATTTGTTGATCGATGAAGTCCTCCATGGAAGACCACCTTTTACCCTTCCATCTCCCCACTCATGTTGTCATCATGGTTTTATTATTTTTTTTATTCTGTGTGTGTACGCGCATATGCGCACGCGTGTTGGGCAGGATGAAATAGATAGAGTTGCATGTTAGTAAGTCAGGTTATATCTGGAAGCACCCTAATAATAGCATTTTTTTTCTTTTTTGTTCACAGTATCTGGAGCGCAGAGAATGCGAGTACGACAAGAAGACTCTGGTTGATTTTTACAAGGTAAGGGTGTTTTACTTCAACTGTTATCATGTTTTTTTTCTGATTTTGTTTTTTGAAGTTGCACAATCTCTGCTCTCTGTATCTGGATTCTCCTAGTACACATCTCACTGGAGCATGATTCTTGAAACAGGGAGAGGATATGTCACAACCAAATTTGCAAGGAGTTATAGTGTAAGTATCTCTATTATGTCTCTATCTCTATCTCTATCTCAGTTGATGCTTGTTGAATCCTTTCTTTTTAGATTGTATATTCATACTTAAAGAAGATGCAATTCTTGGGGCAGTATGTGTCTTGTTTCAACTTATATGCTATAAGTCTTCGAAGCAAAACACATTAACTATGTCACAGTTATATGACCGTAGAATCATCTGTTTTTGCAGCTTTACGTCCACTCCTGACAAAATATCAAACAAATATTATCTGGGTCCTGCTCCATTGGAGGACATGGCAAGGTAATTAAAACGGCAAAGTTTAACATGTTACTTTCTGTTAGGGTTCCGACATTTTTATTAATCCCTTTCTGATTGTATTGTTTAGGCAAATTGCCACTGCTTTTGGACCTTGTGGAAACAATAGAGACTATCTGTTCCTATTAGAGAAGGCCTTGTTTGATATTGGTGAGCATTCATGCACATGCTTGAGCTCAAACAGCAATGCATTACCATTGTTCCTAGCAGGATCGAATTTACTGATGTTGGGTAACTGTTGGACAGGGCATGAAGATGATCATATTATTGAACTCGCAAACGAAGTTAGGAAAGTTCTCGGGACTGTTGGGAAGATTGATAAGAAGTTGGTTGGGCCGTCCCACATCCCATTAAAGGACAATGTTCCGTCCCTGATACTGCGTCCGCTTCAGGGAGCCATAGCCACAGACTCCTCATGAAGTAAAGCCGACAATCGGAGATGAGTGTAGCTCAGAGAGGCTTTCTCAACCCGATTACTAATGTCTTCACCAACTCTTCTACACTCTGAAACTGTTCTTTTGTATTCTTTTTAGCACTCAAATCAGACTTTTAATCTTACCACTATGTTAACATGCCTAGGTTAGGCCTAATTTCTGAGTACCGAGGTTTAGGAATCCAATAAACTCAAATTATGGACCACGGAGAGAAATGGTGGTCTCATAGAGTACGCATTAGAGTGTTACAATTTGTTGTAATGCTGCCGGGAATGTCCTGTTTCTGTTCAAGCGAATTGCGAGTGTCTTCATTTTCATTTCAATCCTGGAGTCTGTTCGTGTTGCCAGGTATTGCACTAAATTTTACATACCCAACTGTGCAATATGTCTAGTCTCCTCTTTACTATCATATTTCCTGGAACTCTTCGCATTATCTCGTGACGAAACATGCAAATTCCGACGCCAGCGGAAATCCTAACGTCGGTGGAATCGTATGTGGGAATCTCGGGTTAAGAAAGGGACAACCCTCGATATTGATTAAAGAGTCAAGGTGACAACTTACAGGTTTTGGGCACTAAGCCCACCCAAAAATTGTTAAAACCCATTTTATGAAGTTGGAATAAGATAGATTTATTTTTTAACAAGCTTAACTTCCCTGTTGTTTTATATTTTTGTTTATTTTGTATCAATATTTACTTTGAGTGATTTTGTTACTAATGCTATTTTACCATAACTGCCATTCGTCTTGATTTTTTAAGAAAAAAGCAAAAAAAGAAGAAGGAAAAATGGAAACCCATTCCCACGTAAACTTTGGAACTAGACTAGACAAACGCGTAGGTTCTAGACAAATAGGGTAAATTCTAGTTTCCAAAAACCAGGAATCAATTAGGTCTCAAATTTCAGACCTAAAACCTACTCACCTGAAATCAATAATTTCTAAATTTTATATGGTCCGACCAAATTTCAACCAAATCTCCACCCACATTATGTCACATCACTTTTCAACAAGGGAAAAATTCAAAACGAAAAATTTTTTGATAGGAAAATTACAGAAAAGAACAAAACATGTGGAAAGGGCCTCATCAGGGATCGGGATGTGTCCATATATGCAGGGAGAAAATTTTAAAAAACAAAATCATAAATCTATTATATGGATGCCAATTCCATTATAAGTTTTTCAATTTAGCCAATTTAATACTAAATATTTTGACAATTTATTAATGTAGTCCTTCCGAACAATTATCAACACGTACGCTAGCCGTCAATCCTTACATGCGGTCGAGCCCTCGCCTATGGCTAGTGAGGGGTGTGCTAGCCAGCCCTCCTCAGCCAACAGTGAAATTTATAAGGAAGTTTGCAACAATGGCCAATGTTAACATTAGCGACGCCATATAGGATAATTAATGTTTATGTCAGTGATTTATAACCAAAATTGACTGAAATAACTACATTGGCAAATTGATAAGAGATTTAAGATTAAATTGACCAATTTAAAATATCTAAGATTGAATTGGCAATTGTACAATAAATTTAAGACTTTTTCTTTTGGTAATTATCCCTTTATGGAGGTAGCCACCATTGCCAACTTACGTTGCTAGCGAGGTTGCGTGGTGGCCCAATCGTGCAACGGTTCTATTAATTACATCTTTACATATTTCTTTTATTTTATATTTTGTTGCTGGACAGATTTGCCCTCAATGTAGAAGGAGGAAATTAATCACGTGACAAACAAGTGACAGGGTCTTTTGACGAAATATTAGTCTGAGCTGAAGTTAGGAGGACATCAGGACAGATTTTAATGATTCAAGAGGGATATTGTGGACCTTGATAGGCCACGGGGAAACTTACAACATGTGCCAAGATCTAGAGGCAAGATGTGGTTTTTTTTTTTTTTTGGTCGGAAGATAGTTTTCATTACTAATTTGTTGCTGAGACGCAACTAAATTCGGAATCATTACATCATAAAATCCATAAGACTCTCTTGAGTTGAGCCAGCAATACTCTCCAATCCTCCAAAATTGCTTCCACCGTCCATGGGCTCGATACTAAGCCCATTAAGCTCTACCACGGATTTACTGTCAATTTGTACTTCCATCTTGCGGTTCAATTGAATCTCTAGCACGATTGTTAAAATTTTTTAATCATTCTAATCAATATGTCTAATCTAGCAGTAGAAGATCTAAGGACCTCAGGTACAATAAAGTGATAAAAAGAAAATTCAGAGATTGGTCGTGTACAATTGCTTAGGGCAACTTAAAATGTTTTCTTCGTATGATATTACTTTACTATAATTTACTCTTCTTTTTTTTTTCGTTTAAAATTTCCAACTCCCACATATTCCTTCTATAAACAATTAGGTTTTCTCAAAACATGTAAATATGAATTTATTGAATCAATATGCAATTTTTTTCATATTTTTTTATAGGGTTAATAAAAAGAGAAAACCCTAAACTAGTACATTTATGACAAATTTATCATCTGTTAATTATCGTTAAATTTTATCATCAAATTGTTAAGTTCGTTGACACATGGTAGTTGATATATCAATTTATGGTTCTTCGTGATAAAATTCGTCATAAATATATTAATTTGAATTTTTTAATTGGGAAAAAATTAGTTTGAAATAATTTTATCACAAATGTGACGTTTTTTATGGTATCAATTTTTTTCTTATAAAAGTAGGAATTGCTTTTTTCCGATTATAATTTCATAAGAAAAACCTATTTTTTCTTTAAAAACTTATTCGTCCTCATCAAACACGTTTGAAAATTCAATGTTAGACAAAAAATACAATAAAATGTATCAGCAAGAATAACAGCATAAAACAAGCGAAAATAAATTAAAAAAAAATGCGAAAGTCCTTTTTTTCCACCCAAAAAAAAAAAAAAAAGCAAGAAGAAGAGAGAAAATGCATTTTTCACAATAAACCCAATCTGACTTGCGCAGAACGCCAGCGCAAGTCGAAAAAAGGGGTAAAGCCAAGCCAAAGCTTCGACGACCAGCTGCAGCAGAAGGAAGGCAACCTCGAATCCCTTTGCCCGTCGCGCCTCCCCTAGGGTTTCCGATTCGACCCCCCTCGAAGGCAATGGAGCCCGGCCTGGACGAGCCCCACTCGATGGGCACCACCATCATCGGCGTCACCTACAACGGCGGCGTCGTCCTCGGCGCCGACTCTCGGACCAGCACCGGTAAATCCCCCTCGCCGCTTCCCGCCCCGTGTCGGGTGGGCATTCTTGGGTGATGGGTCGTTCGTGGGATCTCTCGAATTCGTCTGTATCGTGTTCTTGATGGATCTTGATATGCGAATCGATTGCTTTTTCCGCTGGGCTGGCGGTGCTGGTGAACTCGCGTTCGATTTTGCTGATTCGTTTTGGGTTTTTTTTTTTTTTTTTTGTGTTTGCTGGTAGGGATGTATGTGGCCAACCGGGCGTCGGACAAGATCAGCCAGCTGACGGATAATGTGTACGTTTGCCGCTCGGGATCGGTGGGTTCTTTTCCCCCCCTTTTCTCTCCGGGACGTTGAGTTTTTGGGTCGATCCGTGGTACCCCTTTTGCGTCGGTCCGCCGTCGGAAGATTTTTTTTTTTTTTGATGTCGGAAAGTGGCTTGAAGTGCTTTCTTGTGGAGAAAGATTAAATCTTGCATTGAAATCTAAATGCGGTCGTTCCCTGTTTCCCTGAATTCGCAATTGGTCTGAAATTTAAGCCGATCATTACTCCGTCTCTTTATAAATGGAGAATTATCTCTTTTGGTTGTTGTCGTCGACCGCTTATGGGGAGGAGATAATCTGAAAGATTCACTTTCTGTTCTTTGCAGGCGGCAGATTCTCAGGTTCTCTCTGACTATGTCCGTTATTTCCTCCATCAACACACGTGAGTTATCGTTTTGTGCTTGCTCTCCTGTACATCATTTTTGCCCTTAGAAGTTGTTGTTGGCGCCTTAAGACTTAAAAGTTGTGGCTTTCTGTAGAACATCCGGATATTGCTTTGATGCATATATAATGAAGTATTGGAATGTGCATTGAAGGATGTTCATTGTTCATGGTGTGATGTATGCAACTTATTTTCAGCATGCCTCATAGAGGGAGCTTTTTTGTTCTTTTCGCTTCTGCAGAACTACAGAGTTCTTGATTTTGTTTACTGTCATCATTTACTCATCCTAAAATACCTCCCCAAAGTGTCCTTCCTTTTTGTTAACGTTGACTAACTATTCTCGAATGAGTGATTCCTGGTTTTGCGGCGTTGACACAATTTGACCATTGTCATCAGTCAGTACTTGCATATAAGGCTAAGTTGAAAAACCCTCACGTAGAAGTATGGAAGTTCTTTTCTTTGTCATGAGTCATAGCTACATATTGATGTTGAAGTGGATGAAATACTGATGGGCATCTTGGAATTTTCCTCCTCCTCCTTTTTTTTTTTTTTTTGGGTAATCCAGCCAGATACGGTTGTTATTTTAATGGCAGGCTGTCACTTTCTGCATACGTCAAGTTATTCACATTCTTCAGTTTCATCTACTGATATAGAGATATAGAGATATGTTTGGTGGCTAGCAGTTAATTCGCTGCATTTTATATCAGTGTCGAGTTGGTAAACATCCTTCAGTTTTGTTTGATGATGCAGAGTTATTGTATATCAATTTCAGTTTTCCACAAATGCATCAATCCCTAATTTATTTGACAGTTCGAGTTCATGTGTATGATCTATGATATGGATTTTATTGCAGTGTAATGATATATTTCTTTCCATGCAGTATACAGCTGGGTCAGCCTGCAACTGTCAAAGTTGCTGCAAATCTTGTCAGGCTGATATCTTACAATAACAAGGTGCATACTTTAGATCTTATTGTATCTTTGAGGTTTCTTGTACTAGCATTGATATTTGCGTGGACACCCTAATTTCTAAGTTCCTTATCATGCTGAAACATGGTGTACATTTTCATTTTCCTTGAATGAATACCTTAGTTAGCATCAGGCATTGGTCGCGAGAGTTAATTTTATGCTAAGATGATAGAGGTGGCAGGTTATTGATGAAATGCAGTGACAAATTTGAATTTCTGAGTGCAATTGTAGCTTGCTTGTTGGTGCCAAATTGATGTCCAGCATGCATATATGTGCGGAAGCAGTGGCATTGGTAATTGATGAATTGTAACTTAGAAGTGTGCTAATTATTGTATCACTCCTGCTGCATTGTAGGGAAAATTCTTTTTGATTTTTCATTTCAAGGACAATAAAGTTTTTGGTTTTAATTTTAAATTGTCCTTTGTCAATTCATATACCTCTTCTCTGTCTATTAATTTATTTGGGTTTTTCACGTATTAACGTATTGGAATATGATTTCCATGGGCTGGTTGGAGAAACTAGGTGTTCTTGATGATTAAGCCGGTTCAGTTTGACACTGACTCTGCCAAACTGAGCTCGAGGCATGACTTATTATTGAGGTCCTTGGATCTTGCCATCTGCGTGGGATTGCAGTCATATTTTGTTGATGGGATGATGTTTCACAACTTCATATAGCCATACAGGACATCATCAGCTCATGAGTGCATTCTTTGATCAGTTTTGTGCTAAGCTGCTGTGAAATACTTTATGCTTGAGAATGCTAGGATAGCTTATTTTTCTGATAAATCATTTATAAAGGTTATCTAGGATGCATTGGTATTGGCAGTATCCTCCAAATGTTAACTTAAAACATGCTTGAAATGCTTGAGTCTACTCTTTTGAGCTACTTCAGTAACAAAGCTCTTCTTTTGGTATTACTTAACTGGAGTTGTTAAGTGAAGACGTTATGTAAGTTGTTTGACTAGATTCCAATGTAGTTTGGGGACCACCTTGGATGAAGACGTCAGAAGTCCAAACATAGTACAGATTTAACAGAGAATGACTTTTTAAGTTCTTTGATTTTTGAATATGGATATACATGTGGAAGGTATTTAAACAAAAGAAAATAATTTGTACTAGTTTTAACTCCTTTGTGGATTTTGTCATTAGACTTCGATATTCCTGATTTGAACATGAGCAACTACACTTGCTAAGATTGAACTTTTGGGAAATGGCAGAACATGTTGCAAACTGGACTCATAGTTGGTGGATGGGACAAGTATGAAGGTGGTAAAATCTACGGAATTCCTCTCGGTGGTACAATTGTAGAGCAGCCTTTTGCTATTGGAGGTACTTTAATATCTATAATTGAAATGACTTATTTTTTACTTAAAATCGCCAATGAAAATGTGACAGTGTTAATGGACCTAATTTCTCTGGATTGCTAAACCTATGAGAAAAACTTTTACTGTGTGTGACATGGCCATTTTGGCAAATTGCATTTCTCCTTTGATAGAGATTAGTCAATTTATCAGTTTTCGTGGTTGGTCAGTCTAATGAGCTTGGAATAGGAGCGGCATGTTCCACCCAGTTTCTTGTGCCCTAGGTTGGAGGGGGATGCTTTTCTGCTTTGTTGCAGGAGTGGAGGTTGTTTTGTGGTTTTCAAATTTACTGCTTTAAAGAAATGTCATTTCTGCAATTCCTTCAAATTCTGTTCTGGATTTATAGCTTATCGACTAGTTTGATTCCTTTTGCTGTATCCAACAGAGTCCTATCTTCCTGTTATTGGCAGTTCAGGAAGTGAACTTCACTTCTTTAATTATGCTGTTTATTCTCGCTTACATTGGTGGCAGAGACTTCTAAGAATTGTGGATGCTCTAGTGTCAAATTTCAAGAGTACAATATATGGAAGTTGTTATCTTGTCTCTGCATAACCTAGATGACTTCTTCAGGATCTGGATCCAGCTACTTGTATGGATTCTTTGATCAAGCTTGGAAAGAAGGGATGACCAAGGAGGAGGCTGAGGTATGTAGATGATGATGAACCAGTTCATAGCTAAGCCTTGAAATTTGGTTATTTCATATGCAGAATCGCATGTTGACAGAGCATTGTCACGGACATTCTCATAAAGCTAATTTTTTAAGAGTTAATTTGGCTACTGTTGTTTTTTTTGTCAAACGAATTCTGAGATTGCTATTGAGAGCTGTTCTTTTAGTTGTGTATTCATGATCTTAATTGATGAGGGATAAAGGAAAAGCAGGTAGCCCATAAATAAACAAGAGTCAGCAAAAGATAATGAGGCCTTTTGATTTGTCCTCATTTTCTGCCCTCATCCTCTCTTAGTCCCTTGCACTGCCCTTTTGCAGCAACTGGTGGTCAAGGCTGTTTCCCTTGCAATTGCACGAGATGGTGCTAGCGGTGGTGTTGTTCGCACTGTTATTGTAAGATTTCTTCTTCGTACTTTCAACCATTCCAGTTAAACTCAACTCTTGCAGAGCAACTGCAGCCCATTTGCTAAAGAACCCTTCTTTTCGTTGGTGCACTTTCAGATAAATTCTGAGGGAGTGACTAGAAACTTCTACCCTGGTGATACCCTTCCGCTGTGGCACGAGGAGCTGCCACCCCAGAACTCTCTGCTGGATATTCTGAGTGCTCCTAGCCCCGAGCCAATGAGCACTTAAATTGGCAGAGCGCAGGATGCAATTTTTAGCCTATGTCGAATCTCTCTTTCCCTGTTGTTCCCAAAGCAGGATCTATGTGCAACTCTTTGCAGACTGTATACAGCACCTGTCGTTAGCGCATGGAATATCTTTTACTGTGTAGTCTCATTGATGATTAACTCCATTCAAGTTGCTTAGCTGCTGATGGCTTTTGTTGTTTGCGGGTTATGATGACTAAAAAGAGAATCAGTGAATCAAGTAAAATGAATGACATCATGACCGGATTTGATTTCTCCTGACAAATGCATGGTCTAGAACGTTTCATTATTTCTAGGCTTAGAATATGTTGAACAGTGAAAATATTACTTATTTTTAGTTTATTCAAACCTTTCCTGATGAAAAGCAATGTTTGGTTAAAACATGACAATCTTTTTTTCTTTTACGACACTTACATTAAACAATGCAATTAATTGTATGTAAAGGGCGAGATCGAAAGGAGAAAATTATGGGAATCAGTACATTTGTGTTAATTTTAATGAAATTGATATTAGAGTTTGGATCCATAGTTTTTGGTAATATCAAAACCTTTATCAAAAGCTTGTTACTTACGAGCCAGCTTTTAAATTCTAGCAAAGCGGTTCTTAGTGATGTCGAATGTGCTTGGGTTAATATCATAGAAAGCCCTAAAGTGGTATATTTATAATAAATTTACCGCAAACTAATGCTTTGATCATAAAAAATCTCAAATTGGTACATATTTGATAAATTTTTCGTGAATTGATATATTTATGACTAATTTACTTACTATTAGTTTCGTTTAAATTTTATTGTTAAACTACTAAGTTAAATGACACATGATAGTTAGCTAGTATGTTAGTTTGGGATTTTACTTTCCGTTTGTCACGTTTGTATCAATTTTATGATTTTGTTGTGGTATTAAATGGGTATATTTGTCACAAATGTATTGATTTGGATTACAAATATTAGTTATAAATAAATTTGTCACAAGTGTGCCTATTTGAGATTTTTTGTAGTCATTTAGGGTAATTTGTCATAAATGTATTAATTTGGGGTTTTTCATGATAAAAAAAATTAGTTTTAGATTAAAGTATTACATATGTACGTTTTTCATGGTATTAACCTAATATAATTTCTAGAAATCTCAATCAATTTTGTAATGAAAAGGAAGCGCTTTTAGATAGAAATGATTTGTAATCTTTTGGCACCAAATTTTTCTTCAATTGATAAAAAAAAAAATTATAGACAGGCAAATCAGTTTTCTGATTATGAAAAAAAAAAAAGATTCTGCTTTCAAGATAATAGGTTGTGTTAATTTTAATTTTTGAAATAATCAAATTATATCCGTGGCCGTCCAAACGGTAATTTCAAGTGAAACTGTATTTTGCTTTAAAAGCTAATAGTAATTGTTTCTATAAAGGCAACCAATCAGCCTCTAACAATCTTTCTAATCCCTTTTTTTGTACTGGTAGATTTGGAAACTTATCCTCTTTTTTTTTTGGTTCGTTTTCTCGTTGGATAAGCTTCATTTGTGATCATTAAATTATAGTTAATTTTAAAATCAAGTCACTAAAACTTAATTTCGATAATCCGATGTACCAAAATTTTTCTTCCTTAGTGTTGCACTTTTTAAAATAATCCAACTGATTTTTCGGCTCGTGTCCTAATGACATTAGTATGAATCACAATAATTAGATATATCATTATTTTGCAAAAATAATTCAATTTTTTCACATCATATTATGCTATTTTTACCCAAAAATGGGTTCGAATGGGATTGAGACCTACCTCGACAACTATTGGAGTGGGTGAGCTTGTTATTGCAACTCTACCAAGTACAAGTGAGGAAGCCTAATACCAATAATACATCTAAGTCCAGGTCTGTCTTTCTCAAACTAATTAAGATTTCTTGGGATTGAGAATAGCATGGGGAATCGAATTCAAATTTGTGACCTTCAACTTGAAAATTAAGTCTTGAATCACCGTATCAATCATTTGGTGGGTTCCCAATTAGAACATTGGCACTTAAAGAGAAAATTGATTTATGATGATTCATTGTAATCAATATAATAATAGCCGTAGAAATGAGATAATACAGTGCACTAGTGCACCTTAAAAATCTCTTGCCAATATCTAGACAACGGGAACATTGTCACCGACCTCACCACTTTCATCGATTCTTTTAGCATAATGATAAACTTGATACCATAGATAGCAAACTCATAATTTATGGATATAACCAAAAAAACATATTACGAATGACGTAAAATAGGGGAGTTTAGAAATCCCTGGTGCCATGTCAATAAAAAAAAGGGAAAAAAAAAGGTGAGGCAACCTTCAAATTTCACTAAACAAATTATATAAAAAGATTTGTTCACATACATATTAATTCAATTCCTTTCTTTTGAACCCATATATCTTCACTAAAATTACGCGTGATATTTTGGACAGTCTTTTACTACCTAAAGATGTACCGTATATCCTCCAAAACATCTTAGGTCGAGGTAAATTAACACGAATTCAACCAAGTTGTTCCTCCTTAACATGTTGACTTTCAACCCCATTGACCAAATCAATGTCAACAGAAGTGAAAGCCCTTCCAGAGATAATTTTTTTTTTTTTTTTTGCACGAAACGGTTGAGGACGCTGCTATTTAAAAGAAAAAAAAGATTAGAAAAAAGGAGACATCTTTCGTCGCTTGAAGATAAGAGAGAGGGCTTCTTTCATCAAACTGGTCCGTAAAATCCGACTCTGCGGGTTGCAATGTAAAGTAAAATTGCGCAGAGAAGAGAAGCATTTAAGTAAAAGAGAAGAAGAAAAATGTAGACGGCAAATTGCCGCTTTTTTATTGACTTTATAGTCTCCATCCGATGCTTGGTATTTTAGAAGCAAATTCCATATCCTGCTTGAAGAGCAGCTATTCAATCTTTAAGCTGACACTTCAACTATTAATCACATGAAATATGATTGGAAGGCGCTAAGTTCATATCAAATGACTTTGAAGCAGTGACCGATTTGACTAGTGGAGATGTCCACAAAGGCAGAGGACAATGGACATCCAGCACAGCCAGCATATAACTATTTTGTACAGGCTGTTTAACTTCTAATATAGCCATTGGCTAACAAGAATCAACTGACTTGGCGGAGCTGCGCCGGCGAATTTTCAGGTACCCAAACTTCCCGGCACCAGGCGATGAACCCTCAAAAAGAAATGGCAGATATCCCGTGGCCTTTTTGTATTTCTGTTGAATCTGGACAACCAAAATCACGTTACCATGTCAATTGAGCTTTGATACATCACAGATTCATAACAGATAAAGATTTGCACTAAAATTTCCAGGTATTTTGTGGAAAATGCAATTGCAAAGCAAATGAAAAACATGATTGTTCAATGGAAAAAGTCCATGTTATTGAACTATAAACAACCTCAACCTTTTTCAACCCAAGAGATGCCCTTACTATGAATTTCTGGGCCACGTGAAAAAGCAGGAGCTGATAATTACATAGGTTTAGAAAAAAGGATTCCAACCATGGTTATAACTTCAAAATCAACTAATGGACACATTAAAATGTTACGAATTTGCATGACAAAAGAATGCATCAAAATATTCGACGAAACGGAAAAGGAATATTACTACCTCGAGAATTTGCTGACTGCTTCTCAGACAATTTCTGCCGACTACACAGACTGTACCACCAGAACCACCACCAGTAATCTTTGCTCCATATAAGGTTCCATCATCATGTTTGGCTAGTCTGTTATGCTGCATTGCTTGGACCAACCGTACGAGTCTATCTGTTCCATCCGAGCCAAGTCCACATGCACTATAACTATAGTGACACTGCAAAAGAAAAATTAAGCTCCAGGGTTAGCCACATACTCGCTGAATGTGATTAAAAAATTACCAAGCGGAAGCATCAAGCAATTCCATAATCCAGAAATGACATGAAGTCATTTGACACCGGTCCCCGCACAAAGAACCATACACCACATTGACCATGGTAATGAAGTGCAACTCTAGCTAGGAGCATGTGACTGCTATCTGGAACTCAAACCAAATTAACAGGTCCCATGTTGATGGTGATTTATTTGCTTCTTTAGCAGCAATACCATCCAATTACTCTAGAAAGTAGTCAGATCATGCACCAGAAACATAAAAGAGTAAAGCAACCTCGTTTTGTATGAAATGCTAGAAGAACAATCCCATCACCAAAGAAACAATCTAATGCCGTAGAGACAGGAGGCTATAAAACACAATTCCAAAACAGGACGTCTTTTACCTGAAATATGCATCATGATTTTGCTTATGATACATGTTCAATAATGAAAATTCCTTATTCTACTTAGTACCTTGACAACAGAATTAAAACTCTTCTATTCTTTCATGAAAATTCATGTTTGAGGGTCTTCATTTAAAGACAAACTGATTAGCCTAACAGACGTCACCACATTCTCTCTTTTTTCGAGTTTTGTTTATTTAAATGCAATTCAACAGTCAAGGACATAATCAACAAGCCATGCACTCTTGACATTCTTTATGTACCTGATATAGTAGTTCTCCAAGTGCCGTCAATTGCTCATCTGAACTTGCAGATGTCAGCAAAGCTTTGAAAGCCTATACACAAATTATCACAACAGGTTTAGATCCACTCATAAGCAAAAGCTTAAACAAGGGAAAAAGTAACAACAGGACTTCTTCAAGTGATTTCCTTTAGTGGCTATGGGGGATACAAAGTAGAGAAACAGCCGAGTATCTACATAAGAAATCATACTTAAAATTTTTGTGTAACTGATATTGGTGAGTTTTACATCATCTTGAAACTTCTTTCTGTGGTGCCTTATTAGTGAGGGTTAAAATCAGGTTCCTTTTTCTCCCTTTGTCTGGCTGATAGCAGAAACCAGAAAGAAAGATACTAGCGCAATCAATCTTCATAAATGAGGAAAGATGCATCTGAAAAGGTCAAATCCTTACCTTGACCCGGAAATTTTCAAAAATGGGGTGTCTAGTAGAGGCTCTCACTCCATAAGTACACTTGTTATCGATAATAGTGACCGCATCATTGTGATCAGCATATTTTTCCACAAATGTCTCCCCCAAAATGGACTCAGGAAGCATACTGATGTACAGAGCTTCATACCTGCAGTTTAGAAAGAGGATTGAAAAATTAGGGAACAATGGTGACCAAAGTTTCTATTCATTCTATAAGCATGTTATCACATTTGAAGGACACCTGTGAGGTGACAGGTTGCATAGATAATCTAATGAAGCTTCAGATTCAAGAAGTTCAAGACCATCCTCCTCCAGCTCATCTTGGTTTGTCCCATTCCCATTCGACAGGGTCCCAGACAACATCGTGCTTGCTGTGGACTTTATCATCCTTCGACCCATGAAGGCACCAATTCTGACAGATCCATAATCTGCACCTCCGACACTGCCAATAGAAAAGACCAATTTATCCAAAGCTAAAACATTGCCAACTAAAAGATGAAAAGAACAAAAACATAACAGAGAGCAAACTCACACAAGCTACAGACAACCATAAGCACTGATTAAGGGTGACATGGTGCTTCAAAGGAAGGGCCATGAACATAGTAGAAAGGTTGTGAGCCACAGGAAAAAGTGGCCAACAAATGAGGACCCAAAGTCATTCTTCAGGGAAAGCCAAGGAGCTAATCCTACTCGTAGAGAGGAACGAGAAGCTATGAAATAAGGGTGCGTGCAAGAAGGGAAAATGTGCACATATTTTTCAAGTTCAGTACTGCATTTTTAGAAATAAAAGATTCTAAAATGAAACTGAAAATGGGATTTAAAGCCTTTTTTTTTTTTTTTTTTTATTTTGGGGGGGGGGGGGGTGGGGGAATTAGCTCAAGAATGATTTAAATGCAAAATTCAATCCTGATCTAATGAGGAAAAAAGTAAAAACACTAGAGAAGAAAAAAACTAGAATTGAAACAATCTGAGCCAGTGATAAGAAAGCAGATCTGCTGTCAAAACCCACAATTATGAACTGAATTAAAAGACAACTGGCTGATCAGACAAGAAACAGTACATGCTTGCATCAAGCAAGGAGGCTGGGAGTGATAAACCAGAATGAGAGAATTAAAAAGAAAAAAAAAAACCACACAAATTATACCTGTGACGAATTCCTGAATCAATTCCCCAGAATCGGACATGACTGGGAATTTCTACAAGTCCAATTACCTCAGCAGGCTGCACAGCATAATTCTCACATCACTTTTCATCCAACAAGCACAGGAGACCTTTCAATCAGACCTGAAAATCTTACCTGGCAGACCATGGCAAGAAGCTTGTTTGCTTCACCACAAGCAGAAGTCATCTGGTCCATTACACCACATGGAGCTCCAACAATGTGGTTCTCTACCTATTGCATATGTTTTCCAAAATTAAAAGAGGAGCCAAAAGATACAGAAATAATGACTTAAACTAAAATCAAGAAATTGAATAACAAATTAATTTGAAGATTGTTCTGTGAGCCACACCTTCTGGCAAAGTAAAGCAAGATCCCGTGGGCTAATGTTTAACCCTGCCATGTTTTAGAAGATCATTAAATACATTAATTCATACAAAGTTCAAAATGGAATATGGTGTTGTGGAAAAGCTGAAGAGTGATGCTACAGATTGCATAAACCTATCTTGCCTTCTTTATTGATTCTCTCTCCCTCTCTCCTCAAAATCCTTAAAAATTTTCAATTTAATTCTGCTCCATCACTACCAGATGTCAGTGAGATCCAATTATTCAAGTATTCTCCCAATGTTTTCAACCATGTCTCCTTGAATAGTTCCTTAACCTCTAATTCTCATATAGTTGTGTCTTCTTATTTAAGCATTTAAAAACAATTGTATCTTTCCTAGTCCTTTTATCCTCAAATAACAGTCTAACAACATATTAACCAGACTAGAGGAAGCGGGAAAACAAGCATAGTTCAACAGGGAAGTATTGGGATTCAAACATGTGACCTGTGACTCTATTACCATATAAGACATACCATTTTTCTCAAGATTAATCTATTAAATGGGGGAGACCACATGTCTCTAGGCCTGCTATGAATACCTAGGTAAGAAATGTTGAACTCTTCACCAAACTATTATGTGCAAACATGGGTACTTCAAAGAAATTTTTGAAAGTTGTTTTTATCCATATTTTCATCCAAGATCGAAGAGGTCTTGGATTTGGTTCCTTGACGCCCTTCACCTATCGTAAGGGGAAAAAAATTTCTCATCCAAATGAGATGCCGTCAAGATAATCATCCATTGAGAAAACATAAAATCATCGACATTTTAAGTGTAATCATATATGACACGTTGACTGGAGGAATTTACCATGAGCGGCAGCTATAGCAGACATGCTAGCAACCTCAACAGCGGCAGATGAAGATACACCTTTGCCCTCTGGAACAGCAGATGAAACCTGAAAGTGAAAAATTCTATCAGTATCTGGATAGAGAAATCAGCATTGTGTAAGAATATCATATACTTACGGATGATAAAATATTTATCAAATAGCAGTATCATAATCATAAATCCCAGGAAAATCAGAAAAATAAGACAATTTTACCACAATAATGACTAATAACAATCTGAACAAACAGTTGACATGTGTCATGTGTACAATACTAAGTCAAGAACACTTGAAAGGTAGTAAAAGTCTACAATAGTCTAAACAGCGTAGCAGGAGACGCATGCAGGAGAGGCATGTAAATCTGACACATGCCCTAGTAAATGTACAATTCTAACGGTCAAAACTATTTGCAACGATACAGTGTGTTATAGAAAATAACACAGTAGCCTCTATACTTCTTAGTAAAAGATTAAGTATCCATGCTACACCAATGAAATGCTTTTGGTCATGGAGTAATAAAAAAAGAACTTCCAAACAAGGAAAGCTCAAAAGAAAGTTGACAACAACCATGATGGATTATGCCCAGAATTATAAGCTGATTCCAACAAACTAATGCGATAAATAAAAAAGAGTTAGCTATGCCGAATTAATTGTCATGCTTAAGCCCTGAGATGCCAAGAGTCAGGTTTGCAGAACTTGAAAATGATAAATGACTCAGGCATGTTCATATGCATGGACTTGAAGGACTGACAGATCTTCCACTTATAAAGATGGCTCAATAGAGCAAAAAAATAAGAGAATGGACATGAACAAATAAAGAGTAGAAGAAAGAAAAACTAGCCGAGAAAACACTCAAATGGTCAAAAAACCATATGTGACTAAATATATCTTGAACAGATGTGGAGAAACTCCTTACAAGTAAACTGATACTGTCCTCAAAGCGTACACCCAACTCTGTCATTAGAACAAGAATAGTGCCAGCAACATAAGCTGCCCACCTGAAATGGGAATTTATGTGAGTACCATGCAGGTTTACACCCAAAAAGAAAGAAGATGAAAAAAGAAGAAGAGATCATATAGAATCTAAGACTCACTTTTGGGATGGATCACGGGCAAAGAACTCCTTTGCCTTCCCATATGAAATCGGTTTCCCACCATCCATAAAGTCAGACAAATCCATGTCAAAAGTTGGTCCACGATTGCTTAATTCTGATCCATATGATACCTAAGAAAAGCATTTTCAAAAGAAAAAGATTAAATCAGGTACTGCCTACATACAATAACACTTACTTTAAGAGTCGTTCACTTCAAAATTATAGACAAATTCCTAAAAGGCCAAGACTTGTTCTGTTCAAATTAGAGATGAAGTGCCAAAAGGCTAACAATTGTCCTATATAAGACAAACACAAGTCTCCTTCAGGTCCTCAAATGTAAAGATACATGTTAAACAACAAGTAGAAATTTGAAAAAAGGCTTTTATTGTCAACTGGAAACATACAATCTCAAGAACAGGAGTTGGTCCTTGTCCTCTGGCTTGTTGCCGAGCTAGAGCATGTTTCCATAGTCTGTGCCTGCTTGGATGATTCCTCTGAACAGCAACATGACAGGCTTCACGAATAGGCATCTGAATGGAGGAAGTGCAGAAGCATGTTATTGGACAAAATAACATATACACAATGCCTCACACTAGTCTACTCCATTGGCAAAACTTGCAGAAGTGGGGAAAAAGTCCCATAAAACTTGACATACAAACTTTAAAGTGAAATTCGACTCAAGAGAGTTACAGTTTCTAATGGAGTTAGTAATAGAGAAAAGGTTAGCAACTGAAATTAATACTTCTCAAACTTGGAGAGATCTGTTTTATCGAATGGCAGAATGGCTACAATTATGAGAATGCAAATGGTAGTGTCAAATAAAAAAGAAAAGGTGAGAAAAGAGAAGGATACAAAAACATCCAAATTCATCCATGCCTTGGCAAAATAAGAAAGTTCCCCAGCAAGCCACAAATAGATGGCATATGAAGTAAAAACCCATGATAAAACAACCACCTTGGAGCATGACCAAACTATTCATGCCATGACAAACGTTAACTGGAGAATGTGAAATTACAAGTGAGAGTGCTTTTAAGTTCTAGGTGGGAAATAGAGTGGTACTGGTAGGAAAACATGTCAACAGGAGATGAAGAAATTGTAACCAAACAGAAGGAAAACATATTCTGGGCATAGAGAACATAAAGTAACGAGACTCAAACAATAATGCATGCGCAAATGATGTTAGAAACATGGTCAAATTCAATACAAATTACGGGTATAGATTGACAAAACTATACTATGCTGAAAGCCAGTGAAAAAAGAAGAAAAGAAGACAGCGGTAAAAGGATCAATGCAATTATATCTGACGCATGTCCACTCAATTGAACCTAAGAAAATGAAAGTCAAAGCATTAAACAAAGGAACTTTGGCAAAGGGATGCCTTCCATAACTCTATCCCTAAGTTATGAAAGGGGGTATGTCCTGAGAAGGCAAGGCAAAGCCAAAAACACTAGCAGTATGGAAAGCAAATGCAAAGGACATCAAGATATTTACAAGGCCAAGCAGATGAGCAACACCCAAATGCTTTCTTGCTTAAACTGCAATTCACTACACGAATTGTTATTCATGCAATTTGATAATCTGCAATTCATTCACCAAATAGCCTCTCCCTCTATAAAACAACTATGCTTCTGATGGAAATCCTTAAACAATTATGAAAGATCATGAAGTCCTGCCCCAATTGGAACCCTTATAACGATTATGAATCATCATGGAGTCTAGCCCCAATTGGCATTTTCTCTATGGGCTGATCCACAACGTCCTTCTAAGATTGAAACAAGCAAGAAGGAAAGAAAAAAAACAGGTAAAGTAAAATTAGTAGAGCAATTCAAATATATGCACTTACAACTGGTGATAACTGAACATTCATAAACATCCAAGAACCAGCCACATTAAAAGCCAATTAATAGTTGTCATCTAAGCACAATTATTCTGAATAATTGAAAAGAATTTCAGCATCTGTCAATTTAGATCATCTATCATCTATCTATTATTAATGTCTAAATTGCCATGACAGATCTGGAAGTAGTTTTACAATAAGATAAGATCATATGTAATATTAAAAAAAGAAAAAAATCATATGAGAAATAGGATGTTCCTGAAATAATGCAAAAGGAACGCAACAAAGACCAATGCTCTCCTTTTAGCGAGACTCTGCTTACATAATTGAGTTAAACCATTGTCGGATTATAATAAGTAGTAAAAAAAGGACTTTCTAACCTGCAACACAAGGCTTCCTGAATAGTCAGCAATTCCACCCATTACATCCAACCTTCCAGGTGCTCTTGTGACAAATATTTCTTCCTGTTTAATTATTGTGAAACAGTCAACTCAAAATTACAACATTTGCCACCAAATCTCATGGAAGTACCAACACACTCCACATATAAAGTAGAAGTGAGAAAAATGTCAAAAAATGCCCATGATCAGCGTACAGCTCCACTCACTACACAAAAATGCAACTAAGCATCACTTACAAATTACTGAAACAAAAATCGGGACCCTTTGCAGTGCACCTCTTACTGACTTTTACGAAAATCAAAAGTCAGAAGGATCATGACTTTTGCCCTAATTGGAGAACTGACACACAAACAATTACCTCCCACATCACGCCAATGAAACCTCCCAAGAACTCTGACAAGTGTTTGATTTATCAAACAGGAAGAGGAATAAAAATGTAGAAACTAATCCAAATAAGATAATCAGACCTCCCAATTAAAGAGTGCAGCAGCTGCTTTACGCTCCCGCATCTGCCTCTTCTCTGGACTCTTTCCAGCTTCACTCACAATTTCTGACAAACTCTTCAAGAAACTCACTGTATCAGGGAGCCCATGATGATTACCGTGAAGAATTTCAAAATCATCAGACAATCTACAAAAGGTAGAAAAATCATGTCAACAACTGCCAACTCAGTCCAAAATCGATTTGAGTATATGACAAATGGTGAAACCAACTCACAAATTCATTTGGGAATTTTTCTCATTCATTCCAACTTCGGGTGATCCAGCACCGAGGCCCAGTTCATTTTCAGCATTTGCATACCAATCTGGGATGCATAGGTCTCTTCCAGGCATTCTTTGCAGCTGATACCCAAGGACTATAGCATCACGCAGTCTACTTGCTCCACTAAACTACATTGTGACAGCAAAACAGCAAGATTAATACCATGCTAGAGAAGAATAACCTAGGGTTAAGAAATAACAGTTCAATTAAAATTACTTTATCTGATGCATAATTTCTCCCAGCTGCTGTCTCCTGCAATATGTAAGCTGCTACCTGGATAATTGCATCACAAAGGATTGGAAACCAATTCAATTGGATGAATGTCATTGGTGTGCAGCTAAACAGATTAAAATGCTTAAAAAGCATCATTGCATTCAGCATTATAAATATAGTTTTGCTCTTTTAGCTTGACACAGGATGGAAGCCACAAAAAGTTGGAAGAAATCAAATACTTTGATGCAGCTAACAAGTTCATATTTGTTCAAACAAATGACTGTCTTTACCAAACTCTGGTAAGTAGGGGTGTTACATTTATCCTCAACTAAAATAAGAGTCCTAAAAGGATGAGGATTCTTCTGTTTGTTAAATTAATACTCTTATCATTTAGGATTAGAGAACTATTAGGATATTATCTTATTTCCTGTTTTCATTATGAGTAGAATATACTGTTTCTTGTATATATACTTCAACTAGGAGTAAGGCTCTTTCAGAGGAGTCTAATGTAGACTGGTATTTTCTTCTATTGATAGAGTTTATGAAGATCATTAGCAAGTTTTGCTTTGAATTGACCCCTTTGGTAGTGATGGCACTTAATTCCTCTTCCTTCTCTTAACTGTGATGCTTAAAAGAACCCTAAGCATGATGCTTTAGAAGGTTAAGGTATGATGCCTAAAGAGATTTACATGTTTTGAGTGGTCGTGAATTCCCTTCAAGTTCCCTACAAAGATGTAATGTCCTACCAGATAGTCTCATAAGTTCCAAAAATGTTACCTCGCCACCATTAATGCCACCTTCATAGCATGGTTTCAGACTGAGCGCGTGTTCAAGGTAAGGTTTCCAATGGCCAGTGAGTAAGTCCCTCCTAATCATCTCTACTCCAGATTGATAGTACTGCAGAAATCAATCCAAAAAGTGAAAAAAAAAAAAAAAAAATATCAAAGCATTCCCACTACAGATAAATATACATATACAGATGCAGTGAGAAGTACCTCCAGCATGTTCCTCAAGAATGGTTCTTCATTGAAGTAATCACGCCGCACAAACACAAATGGACACTTGTATGCTAAAGACTCGCTGACAGTACCATATCCAATTTTTCCTGATATAATGACAGAAATAAGATAACTAAGAGACGCAAAATAATGTACTTCAGATGCCAATGCAAGTTTCCCACTCACCAAGCATACAATCAGAGGCTGCAATGAGATCAGGTGTGTATGCATCTTTAGCAAGCTTTACAAAGTTCGGTGGAAGATTTTCCCTCTCAGATGCACCACAAACCTAAATCAAACATCTTATCAGTCATAAGAAGGTGAACTAGGGCCATAATGAAAGTGGCTTTTGCAAAACGTGGGCTCTAAAGGACATGCTACAGAACATACCAAGCACAACCAACCAGGAGGCAAGTACTTTTCCTCCAATTTCCAGCCTGATGGCTGCAGGCAAAGCAAATTTTGACACAAATGAATAAGAGAGCAAATGTTCAAGAAACAAACAATGCTGCTGATACAAGTAAAAATTCCTACTTAAAATTAGTGACATATCAGCATTCTCCAAAGCACAAATTGCTAATATATTCACACTATTATTAAATGAACACATGATGCAGAATATGTTAAATCATCAGATAAAAGATAAGAAGATCACATGAAACCTCAAGTTGGAAGTACTGTTGTCACGTAGTTGAAGAAACAGACCAGCTACAACTATCAATACTTCACCCTTTAATCTAGAGAAATTTTTCAGTCTCCAATTATTGTATCTTTTGTCTTCTTAAAGTAAACCAATCACTGCATCATCAGAGAGAGACAGACAGAGAGACAGAGAGAGACAGAGACAGAGAGAGCAGTTTCTTAAAAAATGGCTACCCAAATCACTGCAAGATAACTTCAATGACCTGACAAACACATGCCTATTAAAATAGACATATAAGACTATCAACCACCCAAACTAAAGTCACCTGTCCGCCAAAATTGAGGATAACTAGCTTCACATCATCCCCAATCCCAAGTTCCTTTCTCACCTACATTGAGATACAGCATTATACACTATATTGGACTAAAAAGGAGGTCAATTTGAGTTTTGCCGATCAAACCTCCTTACGGGATTTGTGCAACCTTCTGACAACCAATGGTACATCTATGACATCACGGAAAGCAGGCACTGTAAAATAATGGTGTATGTCAAGAAAAAATCACAATGTGGATAATGTCCAGCTGTAACTGAGATAAATAAATATTAACACCCATCGCTATGAATGATCAATTTAATAACTTACTTGGGCAATATCCCGGGAGCCGGATTAAGAATTCACAATGTGAATAGTCTTCTGCTATCTGTACAGAGTCATAATTAAGTGAAGATTAAAATTTCAAGTTCCAGAATTAAATTATCTCACTGACTCAAAATTCCAAAGGCAGATAAAACTTCGTGGAGGTTATGTAATCGTCACCTTCAGTTTCATATAATTAGGGCCTTCTAACTGAAGAATGGATATTCACAAAGAACTATATAGTCCACATTTAGTACACTTTGTTTTTCAACTCGGTAAGAAAAAGCCATCATTGTTAGTAGAAGGTTACTGTGTATGAATTTTGTTTCAGCAAGAGGAGGAGGAGGAAGAGGAATTCCCAAAAACGGAAGGGCAATCTCCCTCTCTCTTCAAAGTAATTAGAGGCTTAATTATGAAATTAACTAACTAGGGAAACGTTATTCTGCCTGAGGATGATTGAATCACTATATAGGATTGGTTCTGCAAAGTTACAGGTCAAGAGTAATTTTGATGCCCATGCCTCCAATTTTTACTTTCTTCTGTACAATTTATCTAACCCTGTCATTCAAATTAAAAAAGTAGTGGCACCATATTTCTCTCTCTCTCTATGTGTGTGTGTGTGTGTGTGTGTGTGTGTGTATAACACTAAAAGCTCACTAATATGAAAAGGCCAGAATTTTCAGCAGGGATCTCCACAAAAGATGAGCGTAAAGCAAAGAATCTGATTGTATATGCACAACATTGGTGATTCCAAACAAGCAAAAAAGAGGTGCTAAGAAAATTTTGTAATAAAATAAATACCTGCCAAACTATCTTACGATGATGATTTCCTGCGGCCATTACGTATTCCGCATAGATGAAGTCCCAACTGCACAGATCCCATCAGATAAAGATCAAATGGAATCCAAGATCCAAAGTTCATATTCTTTTTCATAAATTAGCATAATTAGACATGTAGAAACAGGTTTCACAGGAAAACTACGTAAATTACAAAAATAAGCCAATAATCTCTGATAAATAAGCATTAAATTTTCCAGAAAGTCCTTAATAATTTGAAGTGACCTCACACCTATTAAGATTGGCCAGTAGCTGATAGAGATAAGCATACCCCCAACACAGAGTACAAAGAATCGAGAACAGTAATGTAAAAACTTTAAAACCAATTACAGATGAATGCTCGATAAAGCAACTGAAATTTAACGTAAAGCAGGTAGCAGTCAGGGTCACCTGAAATTGGTGACGCAAACAGAGCGAATTCCAGCATCTGCTGCAGCACGGCATGCAACTGGAACAACATCTGAGACCTGTTCATTAGCCAAATTTCATCGTTACTGTTCCGTGATTTGTGGATGATCCAAACTAAATACTATCTTTAGAGAAAACAAGCAGTCCAAGAGCAGTCAACATTCAAGCTCTAGTAATCAGTTGAGTGATCAGAGATTGAATTCACACTCGAGGATAGATGAAGACAAGTCAGCAGGTTACCACTAAGTCAGCTTTGATGGAGTTCAGCCACTCTACTTCAGTTTCCAGAATAGAAGCACGAGGGACCACGGCCGTCACAGAGTACTAGGCAGCCACATTATAATAGAAGAGTAAGTGGTGGAAATGTAAAAACTAAAAACAACATATCATCAATTCTAAAAGCTACACCAGTACAGTGGCCCAAGAAAATACTAGCATCAACTCCAAATAAATGAACATAACTAAGAAAGCATCACACCTTAGGACGAACTCAGTGAGTTTTTGTACCTTTTCCAAGGAGGCGAGGCGATCCACGGTCAACGCATCTGCTTGAACTGCCCCACAGTCCAGTAGAACCTGATAATTTCACGGATTAAGAACAACAAGCTCAATGAGACAGCTCCTTTGAAACGAAGGTAATGCGGGACCACTAGCCTAGTCATGAATTTGCCGATACCAAAAGCTCAAAAGGATCAGGCAAACAACAGGAAGAGGAACTTGCAAACTAGCCTCTGAAATTCACGCAGCACCGCAACTTGTGAACCAAAAAAGAGAAATTCTTGCAATGGCTACTTATATAATCTCGTAAAGCAAAATGACTAGAGCCCGGGGTTGCCAGCTTTCTACAATCTCGTATTCATTAAGGAAAATGAAAACGCCAGAACCCTTCTCTTCATTCAAAAACCAAATTTTCTTTTTTCGTTCCAACAACATTCAATCTACCGAACAATCCGGGTCCGATCGCCGATCGAACACCCCGACAAACACGACCCCCCCGAACATCCCGGCCGTCGCCTAAACGCGCGCGCAAATGAGGAGCGGAGTCAACACCTTGCGAATGAAGAGCCTGGGAGACTGGACTTCGGAAGTGAAGACGAAGTCGGGAGCGCCCGTCACCACGTGCACGCAGTGGCCGGCGAGGATCAGGTGCCGAACGACCTGCCGCAAACCGCACATCCAAAGCAAATGATCACAAAAAAAAGAAGCAGCAGCAGCAGCAACAGCAGAGCTCCGGAAGCGAATCGGGGCCGCGATCGGCGGCGATCGGAAAAGAGAGGAGAGAGAGGGAGAGAGAGAGAGAGGGAAACCTCGACGACGCGGGTGGCGTGGCCGAAGCCGTGGCCGGTGACGTAGTAGGCGAAGACGAGGCGGTTACGGGGCGACGACACGCCGCTGGTCTCCTGCGGATCCAGCCTCATTTTCTTGCAAAGGCGCTTGCTTTCTTCTTCTTCTTCTTCTTCTTCTTCTTCTGGTCGTCAGGGAGAGGATGGGAGGGATTCTTGGTGGGGGATTTTGATGACGACGACGAGGACGACGACGGTGATGGAATGAGAAGCGACGAAAGAGGAAGGTCGCGATTGGATAGGGACGAGGACGAGGACGAGGACGAGGACGATGGCGCTTCAGAGTCGAGTCAGCAGCTGGAGGAAGATGCGCGTCAACGCCGGCATGACTTCTCTCTCTAGCTTTTCTCCCCGGGACGTTTGGAATTAGCCTGTTGAGTCGGATAAGGTTTTGGAATTATCTTAGAAAAATGATGTGATCTGAATTGATCTGTATTGTATCCGAGTCTTAATCCATATCTTTATTAACCACTTTCGGATTTAAGCCCAATCTGTGAAAAGCCGTGCTCGCCCGTTTAATTTGCCTTTAAGTCATTCACCTAAAGATAATATGTATATATGTGTGTATATATATTGAGTTGAAAAATTAAATTAACAATGTGTAAAGATGTTGGTAATTAAAATAAATAAAAAGGTAAAAGAAAGACCTGAAGATTGAAATACTTATAAAGAGCTAGGAAGAAAAGAAATTTTCTGACGCCTCGGTGAAATTAGTAGCTTATTCATGTCAAATGTAACTTTTATGAAGAATGATAAACAAATCATAATAATTTTCATATTATCATATGTATTATTGACATTTAAATATCGCTATTTTGTAATTCAGTAGCTTCTCTAGGTAATATGTAATTCTATAAAATCGAGTAGCTTCATACCCATACATGTTAAATAGAGGCATTAAATGGGTAAGATAGGATCATATGAGGATCGGGATTGCAAATGGTCAGTTCATTTTAACTCATTTAACCCAAATGGATCTATTTATATTTATAACCCTTATTCGACGTGACTGACCATTAAACCCATACTTGCCCGATAGACCCATCTCAACTCCTTCACTAAATTAATTGGCATGTGTTTTTATGTTAAGTTTTGAAGGCTAAGATCAATCATATATTTTTCATTAATTAAATTGGCATTTGCAATTTCTGAAAATTTAACACGTAGAAAATTGAAAAAATGAAAAAGGAAAGGAAAGGCATCGCTATTTTCTGCCTTTGTTTTCGGTCAAAATCGTCTCGTGGCCTACTTCCTTCCTTGAATGATGACAACAAAAGAAAAAAAATAAAGTTATTAAAAATACTAAAAAAAGGTCAACGTCGGTGTTGACGAAGTCATGTAAGATGACTGGTGTCCACATTGGATTTTTTGAGAGGCAAAGCAGTGATTACATTTAAGTGAACAATTTTTCAATTTTGCAACACTCAATTAAGTAAAAAAAAAAGTTATGGTATTCAAGTAAGTATCGTACGAAAGTTATGACACTTGCGCTATCTTACCTCCACTTTAATGACCCTACTATCGCTTGGCTGGAGAAAAAGAAAACAAAATAAAATTATTATTCAAAATTCTCTTGAATTTCAGAACTATTGCACAATCAATCCCAATCTTTCAGGAATCACGGATGACCCCCACGAACTTTAATACAGTTGTAAAATAGTCCCTAATTTTGATAAGATACATATTACTCCTAACGGTTCTCGTTGCAATCACTAGTTTTTCCGTTTGCATGAAAATGGACTAACTATTGTTTGTGGACAAAATAACCTCTAGATATTTGTAGCTTCATTAATCATGAATTCTCTTTAATTTCTCGACTTCATTGAACATAAAATAAAGGTTATTTTCAAGCAACGTTTGCAATTATATAGATAAAAAAAATTAGTGATTGCAACAAAAGATAAAAGTTCTGTGGCAGGGGGAGAGGGGGGAGAGGTTTATCTGCAACTTTTCAAACTTGAAGGATTATTATGCAATGGTGCTAAAGTCCAAGGGAGTGATAGTTTATAAGTTTTGATATTTCAAGGATTAATACCCAACATCTCAAAATTCGAGGGGTTTTGAGCAATTATACCTAAAATAAAATAAAATAAAATAAAAACACGTACGATACGCATTATATAGGAAAATTGAAAGTTTATATAGAAGAATCCGTCAAGTGATATCGAATGTATACATAAAACTTTTATATAACATGACAATAGACACGTATCTTGATTTTAGGGTGCTCGTGCATAAATAACAGTTATGCGGTCAATGTACAATCCAAAATTTCATTTATAAAAAAAATATATAACCAATCTATTTGTGAAGAGGGAAATTGCTTACCCCACACTTTTATTTGATTTATGCAATCTCATCATATTAGTCATAAACCTTTTAATTATGCTAACCAAGTCCTAAATCTTTTCATGTTTAGCTAATTCAGTCTATCTAGTTAATTTTAGCTAGAAATCGTTGATGTAAATACTGACTATCCTACGTGCCACGGTATGTGTTGACATAGACAATTTTTTTCTAGTATTTTATAATTTTTTTTAAATTTTTAAAATTTTTCCTTCTTCTTTTTCCTTCTTTACTTTTGGTTTTTTTTTTTTAATTGTTAAGGGCCGCTAGCCACCTGTTGAGGCCCGCGAAGCTCTTGCTAGCAACTGGCAAGGATTGTGGCTTTTGCTTGCCCTTGCTCATAGTCGGGTGAGGGTCTCAGTCCTTGCCTAGCTGTAAGTGAAGGTTGTGGCCGGCGGCCCTTCCAGCTCTTAATAATTAAAATAATAATAATAATAAAATATAAAAATTATTTATGTTTAACATCAATCATAACACATATGATGATTGATGTTGACGTCAATGATTTCTAATCAAAATTAGTCGAATTGACTCAATTGACAACACATGCTTAAACTTTAATTGATTAATTAAAACATTTATAATTAAATTGGTAAAAATATAATAAGTTTAAATTTTTTTGGATAATTTTATTTATTTATTCGATTTATGCAATTGCATCCTTCTTTGACACTTCGTTAAAGTTGTGACACTGAGTCGCCCATCCGCATAACATGGAAGGTCTACACACACGTCTTCCTCTACATCATCCCATACTATCGAAGAAGACATTTGATCAGGCTTTTATATAACTCTTATAAAGGGAGAAAGCCGACATTCGCATAGACCGGCACAAGCCATAATGACATTGATTATTCAAGGGACTTTTATTGTTCCTGAGAGATCGATTTTTATATTGTAACTTACCATAATCATGTGTATTTCGTGGGAATTCCTATACAAAATATCGCAACAACACAAAAACATAAATTTATGATTAAGAAATATCATTATGAGATCCGACAGTTATAAATCCTCATGAGGAATGATTATAAACGAAAGGAATAATATCATGAAAATCTCAAATTAATATGCTTATAATAAATTTACTTTCCATTAATTTCCATTAAATTTTCTTGTTAAAATACTGAGTTGAATAATAAGTGATAGTTGACGGGTACATTACTGGTTTGAACCTTTTATCCTGTTTTTATCATAGGTGTGTCAATTTGTAGTTTTTTAATATTAATTTTATTTAATAAAAATTAATGGATAATAAATTAGTTATAAATGTATCAATTTTGGGTTTAAGGTAAATTTATAATAAGCGCAATGTTATAAAGTTTTTCTTGTCATTAATCTTAAAAAAAAAAAAAGCATAAGCTTAATTACTTAATTGTTGATAGTACAAAAATAATTATTTCTCAAATCTTTATCATCATCGCAGAAAGATTTGAGTGTAAAGTCACATCTCAAGTACCAGAAACAATTCCGACAAAAAAGTACTAAGCGAGGAAAATATCTGGAACTCTTCATCTTCTAATCATGGTGCATGTATCGACCCAGATTAGACAATTTCTTTCTTATCAAAATCTATATGACTTCATAGTTTGCATCACATCTACCCAGATTAGACAATTCCCCTTTTTTTTCTTTTCCCAATTAATCAAAAAGAGATCAAACAAACTTTCAAAGAATTCATTAGTTAGCTTTGGCTTTTCCATTTTCAAGGGTATCATCGTTTCGTCAAGGCATGAATTCATACGATTCGAGGAATGAGGTCAGGTGTCATGTCAATCATCGCCATCTCAACTCTCCATGCCTCTGTACTCATGCGGATAATGTAATCAGGGCCTTGAAAATGGGCTTGATAAGGATGTTTCGATGAAAATTATGATTGAGAGCTTGAGAAGTAGTCCGCGAAATATTAAAGTTCTATGTCTTGCTCGATCCACATCGAGTGAACCCTACATCACCTCCGCAATGCTTGACTATGCTGCTGCTCTCATCTCTTAGCCTTCCTTTGAGCCGGCTTCTTTGAACGCGGTCATTTCATTCACATCCACAGCTGTATGGACTAGCAGACAAAACGTCACGAACTCGAGCAGACATCAAAAGAAGTCTAAACAAAAGCTAATTTTTACAAAGGACAGATGCCGGCGAATTCATAAAACAAAGAGCAGGGCTAAGCACAGTCCCCACCAACTTTGCTTTAACAATCAAAATAGGCAGGAAAAGTAACCACATAGCGAGAAATCACATCACACCAATGGCATCATTTGCCTTGTCCAGAAAAGTTCCATGTGTACTCAAATACAATTGTTAGAAATTAAACCAAATTTATCAGTGTTGATAATTCGACACCTAGATCCCATAATTGATACATATTTCGATGGTTTTGGATCACGCAACGAAATATCTTTCATCAAGTGTTATATGTTAGTTTTTATTAAAAGAGACTCAGGTTCTATGTTAATTTTGGACAAAGATGGTCAAATGAGAAAGAGACTATACACCATGTAATCCCGAATCTAAAGAAGTCATCGACTTAATATGAGCTTAATACCAACGATAATCAATGTCGAAACTTAATCAAGTGTCATATAAACTCACTTTAACATGATAATGAAAGTCCATTACAATTAAAGTGGTTTATATAATATTAAAGATGCTTCGACAACGTTGGCTATTAACAAAATGCCTAAAAAGCACTACTCTCTAGTAAGCTCAAGGACATAATGTCGGAATCTAATTGACAACACTGGATAATGAAGATAACACCTAGTAGACACGCTCTTAGATGGGTATGAGGATACAACATCGAAATCTAACCAACGACGTAGGATAGTGGTAACAACACCTAGTGAACACTCTTCCTAGATGAATGTAAAGACACAACGTCAGAATCTAATCGACGACGTTGGACGATGGTAACATTACCCAGCAAATGCTACTCCTAGATGCATATAAGGATACAATGTCGGAATTTAATTGACAACACTGGACAGTGGATTAGCACTGAAATCTAATCAACAACATTGCTCGGAATATAGACACTCATCGAAATTGAATCTAGGACAAGAATCTTAAGTTATAGTTAAACTAGACTAAGTAAGGATAAAAGCAAGATAACATAATTTTTTGTGTGTTGTTTGGGGGCTTTTATTAGATTACTTGCGGTATTTATAGCCCAATTTGGTAATCATCAATGGTTGGTTATTTCCTCATCAAGAGTCGCTCCATGTTCTATGTTAAACTGTCTTATCTATATTTAATTTCTAACTTGTTCGACAACATTCTCATGGCTTGTCCAGTAAGGATTAACCGCTCCTCTTGAGTTTGGCACCCTTTTAATTGTTTCCACCTAATTCCACCGTCAATATTGTAGCATCCCTTGGCTTTGACACGTTGCAACCAATTGTTTCATCATGGAATTATATATTTTGCTTGAATGTCCATTGAAATTCAGTCTAAGGATTCTCGAAATCCTTAACGACCCTTTGTTTTCGTAACCACTTATGGGTTAGGCCGATGTAAATTATAGCCCACATACAGCAACGATGGCGGTTTTAGAATTTTCCATTTCTTGTGACCAGCACATGCTTGTAAGGATATTTTTGAGTGTCAACAATACCGAAAACTACTCAGTACCCATATTGAAGAAGAGTCATAGTTATTGTGTTATCTTTAATGAGTCTGCTTGTATTTCTAAGTGTAATGATTGTTTCTAGAGATGTAATGAGATATGGTGACATATGATGAGATATTATGAAATAAGATGAGATATGATGATTGTTTTGCTAGTTTATAGATCTTATCCAAAATGCTAGCTATTTTTATGGTGAAAAGTAAAGGTCATGTAACAAGTTTATAAATAGGGAAGTCTTATAATTGTTTTTTGTTGAGGTGAAAAAAATCTACAAGCCTATCTATCTCCTTCTCTTCTTTGAGTGAGTTATGAGCGTTTCACCTTCAAAAAGATTACTCCAATCAAATTGGTGTCACAGTGCACGGTTTGAGATCATGGCCTTACTAAACAATCAACATCCTCTTTAATACCCTCGTCTTACCAAAGAAAATTATGGTAACTAGACCGTTAGAATGAAAGATTTACTCGACGCCTTGTGTGTGGGAACTTGTCAACACTGGCTATGATGAGTCAAAGGATGAAGATACCTTGAACCAAAACCGGAGGAATGTCTTGGAGAAGGTTCGAACAAAAAGATTAATATCCCTTGTCAATCATCCATTAAGCTTTGGATGATTCCATGTTTGAAAAAGTTTTGAACCCACTATTGCTAAGGAGGCATGGGAGATTCTTTACAACACACATCAAGGAGTAGAAAAAGTTCAGAAAATTCGACTTCAAACCTTGAGACGCGAATTTGAGATAATTCATATGAAAGAATTTGAATCAATTGCTAATTATTTCACAAGAGTTTTAGTAATTGTCAATTAGATGAAAATAAATAGAAAAGATGTTTTAGATGTTCATGTTGTCAAGAAAATGTTTCGGTCCTTAGACAAGAAGTATGACCACATTGCTGTTGCAATTAAAGATCGATGAGCTTTTGGGTTGACTTGGATGCTATGACAATCAATGAGCTTATGAGTTCATTACAAGCCCATGAAGAAAGGTTCAGAAAGAAAAAAAGTTGAACTAGTGGAGGAAGTTCTTCAAACATAGCTAATCATCCGAGATGAGAGGAAGCAAAGAAGAGATCCCATGCAAACTTGCAGGACAAGCCAAGATCGTGATCATGGTCAAGGCCAAGGTTGCTTTCGAGGAAGAGGTCATGGAAGAAATAGGGGAGATGTTGCTCAAAGTGATGTAAATATCAGTATCAAAGGGGTGTTTGTGGAGGGGTGTTTGTGGAAGAAGAAATAACTCAATAGGCCAATGATATGATAAATCTAAAATTCAATGTTATCATTGCAATAAATTTGGCCATTATGCTTCTGACTGCTGGAACAAAGAGAGTAGTGGAGCAAACAAAAAGACAAAATTGGTAAATGATGCCGATCAAGTTCTCCAATTGGCATTCAAAGAAGGTGAATGAGAATAAAATGATACGTGGTATTTGGATATTGGTGCAAGCAACCACATGTGCAGGAAAACGGAGATGTTTGCCGAGTTAGATAAGATTAAAAGGAAAGTCTCTTCCAATGATAACTAAAAAAATATTTATTGAAGGCAAACGTACAATTATGATTCGGTTGAAGAATAGTGCATGCCAATTTATTACTAATGTTTATCATGCCCTAAAAATGTCAGGCAATATTTTGAGCTCGAGATAGCTTTTGGAGAAATGTTATACTATTCATATAAAAGATCTTAGTCTTGTGCTAAGAGACATGAATAATAAATTGAGTGGAATGTGAAGATGTCGAAGAACATGATATTTATTCTCAATATAAAAAATGATATGTCATGATATCTGAAGGCGTGCATGGATGATCCTTCATGGTTGTGGCATTTGAGATTTGGCTATCTCAATTTTGGTGAACTCATTACAAGAAGATGGTTTATGATTGACTACATATTGATCATCTCGATCAATTATGTGAAGGGTGAGTTATTGGTAAGCATCCCATAATTAGCTTTCCAAAGGAAGCGACTTATCGAGTGAAGAAGCCCCTTAAGTTGATTCATTCTGATGTGTATGGCCTAATCACTCCTTACTTATATGGTAATCATCGATATTTTGTTACTTTTATTGATGATTTTACTCGGAATACTTGGGTGTATTTTTTGAAAGATAAAACAGAAGTGTTTGATACTTTCAAACAATTCAAAAACTTGGCTAAAAGGGAAAGTGGCTGTTTTATCAAAGTTTTCAAGATCGATCGTGGCGGAGAATTCATCTCAGCCACATTCAACAAATTCTGTGAGTGTCATGGTATTCAACTTTTTTTTAAGGCTCCGTATTTTCCTCAACAAAATGGCGTAGCTGAATGAAAAAATAGAACCATTCTTAACATGGTTCGGAGCATGTTGAAGAGCAAAAATTTCCCAAGGAGATTTAGGCTGAAGCTATTTTGTGTGCGGTCCATCTTAAAAATAGATGTTCCACATATGGACTCAAAAGCATAACTCCACAAGAAGTATGGATCGAAAGAACACTAAATGTTTCACACTTGAGAATTTTCAGGTTCATTACGTATGCTCAAGTGCCGGACCAGAAAAGATTGAAGCTGGAAGACGAGAGTAAAAAGCTCAGCTTTATCGTATATGACTCATCATCCAAAGTCTATTGATTATTTGATCATAACACTTTAAAAGTGTATATAAGTAGAGATGTCAAATTCGATGAAAATGGCACGTGGGAAAACAATAAAAAAGAAGAAGCAAATGCTTATGGTGGTTCCGATCAAACGGAATTGAAGGATAATTTTTCACTCTCTTCTCCAATATCTTATTCAAGTTCATCATCACCTACCTCTTCAAATGATGTCGATGAACCGCTAGTGCCAAGATCAAGGAGATTGTTTGATATTTATAAAGCTATTGATGAGCTTCAACTTATATGTCTTCTAGCAAATTGTGAACCACTTGTCTATGATGATGCAGCCAAAGAAGGAAAATAAAGAAAAGCCATGAATGAAGAAATTGATGCCATTAAGAAGAATCAAATATGGGAGCTTGCTAATCTTCCAAAGAACAAGAAATTAATTAGTCTCAAATGGGTGTACAAGACCAAGAAGAATGAAAAATGTGAAATGACAAGATATAAGGCTAGAATAGTCACGAAGGGTACAAGCAACAAGCCAGAATCGACTATGATGAAGTTTTTGCCCTTGTCATATGCATGGAAACCACTACATTGATTATTTCTAGTGCTACTCAAAACGATTAGCGAATTTATCAAATGAATGTTAAATCAACATTTAAAAAAAAAAATCCTTGAAAAAGAGATTTACGTTGAACAACTCGAGGGGTTTGTTGTGAAAGGTCATGAAGACAAAATGTTTAAGTTGAAGAAAGCTCTATATAAACTTAAACAAGCACCGAGAGTATGGAATTCTAGAATCGATGCATATTTCAAGGCGAATGGTTCTTTTAATGTCCATACTAGCATGCACTCTATTTGAAGAAAAAACAAGGTGATGTTCTACTCACCTGTTTATATGTTGATGACCTTGTTTTTAAAGGAAATAATCCGGCGATGATTCATGCTTTTAAGGCATCAATGGTGAAAGAATTTGAGATGACCAATAAGAGTCTCAGAAATTATTTTCTTGGGATTGAAGTGAAACAAAATGCTGAGGGGATTTTTATTTCCCAAAAAGGATATGCAGAAAATATCCTTGAAAAATTCAACGTGAAGAACTATACTCTGGTTAATACACCAATGGAGTGTGGAACCAAGATTTCGAAGTTTGATGATGGTGTCAATGTTGATTCAACTTATTATAAAAAAATCGATTGAGAGTTTGAGATACTTAACATGCATGTGACTGGACATTATTTATAGTGTTGAAATTGTGAGTCGATATATGGAGAAACAGAAGTCATCTCATCTTACAGTTGTAAAGCGGATATTTCAGTACATCAAAGGTACTACTTCTCATGGTCTACACTATTATTGCTTTGAATCCTTCCAACTTATAGCTTATTTGGATAGTAATTATGGTAGAGATATCAATGATCGAAAGAACACTACAAGCTTTGAATTTTTCTTGTGTGACACTACTTTCACATGGCCATCAAAGAAGCAACACAGTGTCACTCTATCGACATGTGAAGCTGAATATATAGCTGCATCATCATATGTTTGTCATGCAATATGGTTGAGAAGACTACTAAAAAATATTCTTATGGAGCTGAAGAAAGCGACTAAGATTTTTGTTGATAATGTTTCGCATTTGAATTGGCAAAAAATCTAGTTTTTCATGAACGAAGCAAACATATTGATATTCGATATCACTTCATTGAGAATAGGTTAAAGAAAATGAGGTTGAAGTGTTGCATGTGAAGACGGGAGATCAAGCAGACATTTTTACCAAACCTTTTAAGATCGATACTTTCCGAAATGTTCAAGAGTTTACTTAGAATGATTGATGGAAGAGAATTTGGTTTAAGGGAGAGTGTTAGAAATCAAACCAAATTCATCGATGTCGATACATTGACACTGAGATCCCAAAATTAATATCAAAGACTGTTCAGTATTCACATCGAAGAAGAGTTATAATTGCCGTGTTATCTTTAATGAGTATGTTCGTATTTCTAGATGTACTGATTGTTTCTAAAGATATGATGAAATATGGTGAGATATGATGAGAAATGGTGATTGTTTTGATAGTTTCTGGATTTTATCCGGAATGTTAGCTATTTTTATGGGGAAGAGCAAAGTCATGTAATAAATCTACAAATTGGAGAATTTTGTAATTATATTTTGTTAAGGTGAAATAAATCTACAAGCCTATCTATTTTTTCCTTATTTTAATGTGAGTTATAAGCGTTTCACCTTCAAATTACTTCCATCAACAATAAGAGATGGCACCATTCTCAGAAAAAAGAAAAAGAAAAAGAAAGCACCATAGCAAGATTAAAAAACATATAGAGCATGCAAATGCAATGACACAGACGTAGAGGGCCTCAATAGAAGGAACGAGAAATATCTCCAAGAATGACATTCCTGGTTTATTGGTTGCAATAACATATTGACAAATTCATTAGTTATAACTATATAAATTGATAATAGCAACACGTGATATAGAAGCAAAAGGCCATCTCTTTTCACATCTTCATCATTCTATCTGGTCACATGCTTCTTAAGTGTCATTATAATATACCTTAAAAAGAAAAATACAAGTTCAGATACACAAATACATATGATGTCGGATATTTTGTTTCCACATTTGTAATACATTTACTTATAAAGCTCAACAATAGGGTTGTAATCAAATCAAGTCAAGCAAATAATATGTAAAGCTCGAACTCAACTTGATGAACAAACTTATGACTCCTAAGTACCCACTTTTTAGACTTGGCTCTCGAAAGATACCCGGTCTGCTCGAAGTCGGATTCAACTTGACCTAAATATTGTCAAACTAACATGCTCAAAATTTCAAACAAGAAAAGCAAATCTAATCTCAAAATAAATATAAAATAAAAAAAGAAATTGATCCTTGTCTTCTCTTCAATACCGTGCCTACCCCAACTTCAAAGCCTCGGGCTTTGTTCATAATGTCTCCATTCAAACAAGAAATTGAACTTCCTCTGTTGATACATATAGCCAATGGGCCAATCAAAACAACTCCGAGAGTAAAACAAAAGGAAAGAAAAACGCAAGCCTGAATGTTTGAACTAAAAGAGAATCAACGGAGCAGAATTTCAAAATCTATGAAAACTAGCTTCCTACAATGTTAAGAAATCGTATTAAAAGAAGAGCCCTGACAACCAGAAAAATAGAGCCAAAGACAAAGAAATAACTAAAACATCTTCCCTACACGAATTTAATTATTTCATGTATATATTGGGAAATAGTATAGGCTATGTCACTGCATCTAACAAATGAGGTGAGAGAGAATATCATGGTTACTGGAAGAAGATATACAAGTCAAAACAAAAGATCCAAGCATTTAACTTGAGTTGCAGGCTAAAGAAATCCTATATAAAAGGATTAAAGTTGCGAAAGAAGTTAGATTTCATTATCCTGGTCCTTAATGCAAAAAGACTAATTTATATTCAAAGATGGAATAACCAACCAAGAAGTTGAAGTTGAATATTCACCTAGCCACTGCTTAATTAATTCAAGTTATAAGTACAATCCTATAAGAATGGCACATTTTCTAATTTACAACAACAAAACATGTGAGTAGTACAAGATTAGAAGCTAAAACTGTTCTATTCTAGTCACTCTTCATTCTTTGCAAGTGGTCTTATAATGTCTAGTTTGGTTACACCGATTGCAATGGACGGTATGTTTCTCGCAATTAAATTCCTCCACACATAACCTTTTCTTTTCTGGACGTCCCGGTGGTCGACAGAACTTGGGTGGTCGGACAACATAAACATATTGCAAAATCTCAGATCTAACACTTGTGAAAGCGAGTCTTGTAGCCAATGCATAATACCAAAACTTTAAATGAAAATACATTGAACGAGTACAGAGTTAACATCGAAACTGCTATAAACACCATTAAAACTGGAGGCAGAGTACTTATTCATTAAAATTTCAAAATCTAGAATTATATTGGAGAGAAAAGCTCCCAGATAGAAGATCGAGAGAGCAAAGCTCTTAAATCTAAAACTAAATTGAAAGAATTAGGAAAGAAACGAAAGAAAATAAAAGGAAAAGAAATTGGGAGGGGAGGGAGAGATCTGGGTCAAATCCCTCCACTTCGGAAGTGGAAGAGATGAAAAAAGGTTTACAGAGAGAGAGAGAGAGAGAGAGAGAGAGAGAGAGAGAGGCTTTGGAAAAAGTTGCTTGCTAGTTAAATTTGCACTTTTTTTAATGCTTGAACTTAAAATCTACTCAATCATATCTCTAAACCTCCAATTTAATTCAACTTTCTCAAAGAGCTTTGGAAAAATATGAAGTGTTTAGCAAGTGTTTTTGAGAACCCATTAGTCAAATGGCAGGATTTCAAAAGCCAAAAGCCCAAGATAAGTGGGCTTTTAGCATTTTTGGAATACTATTTTGAGGGTTTGATGATTTTTTTTTTCCAATATTGCCATCTTTGACAATTGTGTGCTCCACTTTTGCCCTCAAGAAGTACTGTTCATCTTCTTCCTTGGGCTCATTGGTTCATCGTCAAGGACCGGCCTTGGTTGAGGTTGAACATGTTTTTGAGCCGCTTACCGAAGCTATTATGGGTTGAGTGACCTAGATTTGGCCCTTCAACCACGGTCGTGTGACCTCAATGTTAGGGGTGAACATATCAGACTGACCGAACTAGGAACTATCCGAACCAGGCTGAACTGGTCGGTTGGGTTCGGTTCCAGAGGGCATCGATCTAGTTCTTCCATAAAGATGAAATCGGTGATTTTCGGTCTGGTTCTTAGTTCCAGAGGAAATCGGATCGGATCGGACTAACTTTCTTTTAAATATATATTTTTTATTTCTTAAAAATAGTAATAAACACTATAATAGTAACAACTCTAGTATTTTTTTTTAAAATTTTTTTGGCCTAATGATCGGTTTCTAATCCAAGATCATTTGATCCAGTCCTCAGTTCCTAAAATTGGGAATCGGTCCTTGCGGTCCAATTCTCGATTTCTAGGTGGAATTGGACCAAACTGGTAACCGATCATCCCTATTCAATGTCATGCATCCTTGGCGACCGTCTCTTGGGTTGCAAACGGTTGGAGCGTGAAGCCTTTCATCTTGCCAAGGTTGCAAATCACCATGGGTCTTTAGGGGTGAAACCCCCATATCTATAATCATGTGGACACTTCACCTTGTTGAGGTTGTAGACACCGTGGTTGCAAATCCTTGGCGTCATGCATCCTCAAACCCTAGATCGACATGCAAATTGTTGGTGGAGCCTGTGGTCAATGCTTGTGACGATCAACAGTCGCCACGATGTCGGCCTGTGGTCAACGTCGATGAAGCTCACCCAATCCCTTGCCTTTGCCATTGTTCGCCTAGATTCATTTCTTCTTCTTCTTCCTCTTTTTTTCTTTTTCACTTTAAAATTGCTTTACAAAACGGACATCAAATTGAGTTATCCAAACACTATGGCTTTTACAAAATCCCATTTTGTTTAAAGATACTTGGAGAGATGGTGCATTTCCCCAAAGTTGAACCAAACGGAGTTACATGTTATGATCATTGACAAAAAAAGAAGGTAGCATAAATTTTCACTTAAAAACACTCAAATAAATAAATAAATCCAAACGCTATGTAATAAACAAGATAATTCTGTTTTTCATATATATCTCGATTTCCCCCCTTCTTTTCCTAACCCACGACCCAATATGCGAAGTTCCGGTCTACGACCCGAACCGGGCCCAGCTGGGCCGGGTCCGGATCCCCCGAGCGTCTGTATAAATCGGCCCTCGTCCTCCTCCTTTCTACTCCTGCTCTTCCTCGCCGTCGGCTCCCTCTAGGGTTTCCAGCAACCAGCCGAATTCTCTCCTCTCATCAAGATCGGCTCGAGCGTGAGCTCCGAAGCTCTCGCCGATTCGTTCGATTTCTTTTTCCATTTTCTTGGGTAAATCCCACATCGATGGCGGCCCCTAATCTTTTTGCCTGGGGCTGAAGTTTGACTCTTTGGCTGAACCAGTGCCTTCGAGATGAATACAGCTTCCTAAACCGAAAGAACACAACCTCGCCCCCCCCCGACCGTCGTTCGCTACCATCATTTGTTCTAGCGGATTTCTCGGGGGGGAAGGCTGACATACACGCACAAGGCACGAATTTCTGTTCTTTTCTTCGTATTTCGTTTCGTTTTGGTTGGTTTTTTTGGGATTTGGGATTTGGGTTTTGGGGAACGAACACGAGCGGTGATTCAGGCAGCCTCTCTGGTACGGCCCCGCGCCGAGAGGGGCGTTTAACCGCTCGGACATCGACGCCTTTGGCTCTTCAGACTCGCTGAGACGGTCACGTCTCTGAAGCCGGTCTAGTAAGCCCAAGCACATCCTCGGTATGCAAAAAAGCTGCTGCGTTTCTCGGACCCAGTTCGACGTTTTCCCGATCGAATGGGTCCGTTCTTGTCGCATCCCGGCGTTCTTGCTGGGAATTTCCGACCCCTGTTCGTCGAGAAAGTTTCGATTTTTACTTTCCTCTCTTCATCTGAGATCTGGGATGCGAAAGTTTCTTGCTGGATCTTTACTTGCCCCTGTATATCTCCTCTTCGTTTGCACTCGAGATGATTGCTCTGTGTTAATGGTGCGTCTGGTTTTCGTTTGCGGGAGATATTTTTGGGCTGTTTCTTGGGTTCTCTTGCAATTCAATCATCCCTGAATGCCGTGCGAATGTAATTTTCTGATAAATGTGTTATATTTTTAACCATATTTTTATCAGGAAGATGCGCAGCTCTTTCTTCACCAAAGCAAAATTTTTATGATGTGATTTCAAGGATAGTGAGAAATCATGAAATAAAAGTTAAGATCGAAGTGTACCTTATTTGGAGATTGAGCGAGAATGATGAATATTACGAGTTTTTATGTTTCAGGAAAAATGAATAATTTTAAAAATATTTATCTTAAAAGTCTTATATTCATCTATCACAAAAATATTGGTAAAAATTGTGTATATTTTTGATAAATCAAAAAGTCGTATTAGTGGTAAAACATCCGCTGTATTTTGTTGATATATTTGAAATTTCTTGTTAACTTTATAATAGAATATTTGTGCATTTCTTTGTTGTTTGGCCAATATATATATGATCAAACGGTTGAAGGCTTGTCACAAAAATCAATTATTGTGCGTATATGAGAGGGACGGTTGAAATGTATTGTCATTTTGTTAGAGTTTGCTTAAAAAATTGGGCATTTTTATGATGGGATTTAGAAACAGTGTTGTCCTAAGTGTGTGTCAAGTGTGTTGTAAGTGATAAATGCTTGAGTACCAGTATCAAACCGTATATATCCAGTAAATTTATTAAAATATCTTAAGCGATAATTGATTTTTGTTACTATCCATACTATCTAAAGACAAATGAATTATCTATATCATCATGATTTCAATACATAAATAGAAATTGACGTATTACATTATTAATTGAGTAACAAAAAAAAAATTTAAACTAAAAGTACCTTCACCCGAGTATAATAGAACAGATGTTTTTTATATATCTAATTTGATTTGTGGCAAAAAAGAGAGAGAAAAAAAGTAGGCTGATTTGATTTGTTTGTGATGATTTCGGGCCAAAGGAAACACAAGAAACGGGTTATCGGGTGGCCCAATCAGCTTTATCTCCTCACCCTTTTAGGGCTTTGACTCCGACTCGACCTATCTTGGGCTCAACTTTTGGAGAATTCGGGCCATCTGTGGGGGCCCAAGGAGAAAATCCAAAGACATAATCGAAGAAATGTTGATGAAATTTGAACATCAGCAACATACATGTTAAAAAAAAAAAAATCTATTTAGTAATTGGTGGGAGGTTTAATTAATCACCAAACAGAGGTTTTAGATGGCAATTCGAGGGCCAAAAAGAAAATGCGGGTATTAGCAAGCTGCCTCACTCAAAATATTTTCTTGAATATAATCAGCTATGAGCAGAGAAAAACGATATTTTCATTATTTACGAAAATGTTTAGACAAAAGCGATAATAATAAAAGCATATTCCATCGGTTAATTTTACCTAAGCGAGATGAATCATTATCTTTTTAGGAAATCATTTTCAAAGCCATTCTTCTCCCACAAAATAGACGAAATCCTAATCGCAAAATTACAACCTTGAGTCTGATCTAAATTTTGGTACCGACGTATTTATTTTCCCGAAGGTAGTCATTGATAGCTAGGTTGTATATATGAGATTACAATAGTTAGTGTTATTTTTCATCATGATTGATCGGCTATTTATGACTAGAGACCAAAATGGTCACGAATAATCTTTAGCGTGGCTTGGCCTTTGGATTCACTGTGAGTTGGACTATAATTGGAGTAATGCTAATATTGCATAATTTTTTCAATAGTTAGTGTTATTTGTATAAATCAACCACGTTGGCTCAAAAGTTTAAACAAGTTCTTCGGTATACGTACATATCCTTTGCTTTTAAAGAATTTGACTTAAGTATAACCTTTAGTATTCTTATTTACTCAATTTTTTTTTAGTATTTCCCTCTTTACGGACGTCCTACTAAGGACGTGTGTGACAAAATTTTTGTTTCTCTATTTCTTTGTTTTTTCTGCTCTTCGGAATAGATTTGGAACATAAATTCGTAATTTCAATTTTCTATTTTTGGAACATGTTTCTATTCAAAAAATAGACTTGGAGCAAAAATCAAAAACTAAAATTTTTAGCTTTTCTATCTCTGGAACAAAAGTGAGAAATGGAACTTTTCTTATTATTCGCTCTTGTCACCATTTGCCGGCCGTCGGTTGTTGGATGTTGGATGCTCATCGTTGGACACCAGCCGCCCGTCAACGGCCGCTCCCTCAGAAATAGAAATTTTATCCTGTTATCAAATGAATTTCTATTCCAAAAATATAAATTTTAAGTCATTATCAAACACATTTCTTTGCTCAAAACTCGTCCAAGGAATAAAAATTGATTTTGTATTTGAAATTTTGTCATGCATGCCCTAAGCAATTATTGTCCATTGGGGAAGCTCATACTTTGTATTTTACTAAGTGTTAATAGGATAGGAATAGAGGTGATTATTGGGCTGGATTGGGTCTGGCCAGTTCTTAAGGTCCGGCTTGGCTTGTTACTTAAGCCTTTCCATCTTACAAAAATAATGTCTAATTGTTCGGGTTAAGTCGGACTTTCTAATTAAATTGGCTTTGTCCAAACTTGCTCATGTTGTCCTTCAGGCCCATTTGGCTTAGGCGTGGGTTGGGTTGGTCGGCGACCTCTAGCCAATGATCTAGTCTCGTACGGAAAGCAATTGAGACCAAGACCTCCCCATCCCCTTTGGTTGATTTTATATTTTGATTTCGGAAACTCTCGTTATCCATCCCTTGATTAGTAATGAAAGCCGTATTTTATGACCGAAAAAAAGAAAATGCAATGAAGTCCAAAATCTTTGGCAAGAAATGTGATCATCAAGTCCTTGTACAGCTTTTGAAATTGTGCTACACTGAAGAGCTTTAAAATGTGCTTTTGATCATAGATTTGAGAATTGATTATGTGTGTATTTTTCTTTTAAAGTTCATGACTTGATTGTAGCAACTGAGATTTTAGGTTACGATTGTACTTTTCATAAATGGTGTATGACTAGTTTATAACAATTGTAAGTCTTATGACTTGATTGCATATATTATATAAGATATAAGACATCTAGAGCAGTTTTCTCAAACAAATCCAGCTTGAGGATTGGAAAGGAAAAGCGGGTTCTAGCAAATTCACCCTTGCTCAAAATTCAGAGAAAATTCGACTTTTAGTAAAGTCTTTGACCAAAATCGAGTTGTCAAATGTCTAATATAGAGGTTTCGCTTAGGAAGGTGTAACAGTTAGGATCAGAAAAATGTAGGAGTTCGATAAAATCTATACTTCAGTAAAACGAATGATGCATTTCGATAGCAATTTGACAATGTCCCCCCAAATTGCAAAGTACAGTTCATTACCAAATGTCAAGAAAATTGCCAAATACATGATTTATTTTTAGAGCACAGAGGCTGATAAGTGATAAGAGAGTGATAACACTAATAATCAAAACAAGAAGACAAGGGACAGGGTGGTCTTCTTTGTCTTCTTGTCGCAAACCCTTTTTCCCCTAAAGACAACCTTCAAGTCCACCATTAACGGAGGCCTACAATCTGTCAATTCATGGAGGTCAACCTTGAAGCCCTGAGGATAACCAACAGTCCGGATCCATAGCGTTGCAGCCACGCCAGCTTCTTCGTCATGAACTCCATGACAATCGAGTATTTGCTAACTCCATGAAAATTCCCTCTCTTATCAGCATCTGTGCTCAAGACTTATCAACGCATTCATACTTTGCCAATGATGTGCCGGTGTTTTCTAAGGGCGACGTTCCTTCCGCCTATTTCAGGTGCCTTATCGCATATTTTCTCTGAAAATGTACTGCAGAATTATCGTTTCCATTGTCAGAGCGAGGTTTCAGATACTATTGGGATTGGATTTGGCCTGCTGCTAAAAAAAAAGAGAAGAAGATAGGTTGATATTCAAGCTACCATTTGCAAGATAACCTTTCAGAATCCTAGTGTGCTTGATCATGTTAGCTGGAAGCCTCTTTTGTTCCGGTGTCTTCTTATGTTAAATCTGCTTGGGAGCTGTTGAGACACAAACCTGTTCAAGTAACTTGGGACAACATCAGTTCGGTTTATCCAAATATTTCTAAGCATAGTTTTATGTCTTGAGTCATTGTCCATAACTGGCTATACACTAAAAATCAGATTGTTGAAGTGGGTATTCATGTCCTTCCTCTATTGTACTTTGCAGCATGTTGCTAGCGAATCCAAGGACTATTTTTTTTGAGCTACTTTAGTATCTTGTTGAATTGAGTTCGAGCTCATAAATTGACAGACTCGCAAGCCTACTGAATCTCCTCTCTCTCTCTCTCTCTCTCTCTCTCTCTCTCTCTCTCTCTCTCCAGAATTATTTAATTAAATAAGATATGCGACACCCAAATTCTACATTAGATGGCTGGAGACTTGTGATATTATTCGTAATCATCTTGTTTGTTTTTACTCTGACTACTCTTTTTGGGATTTGGCTCGCGTCATGAATGAACTTGGCCCAAATGCGATCCGATGAGAGTGGTATAAATTAGTAATTTATGTATAATATGGGGTCTTTCTACATTTATGTATTTATCTGTACCTTGATTGTAATTGATCACTTTTATAAATACATGTCATACAACCTAATTAGGGTGGTGCCACCATAAACACATTGTCGTTATTTTCTTTTTGGCTCTAAAGATCAACTTGGTAGCAGAGCTAGAAAACATATTAAATTCTTCAACATCTTTGCCTCAAATCAACACTTCCTTTGCTCCAACTGCTATTTCAACAATGTTCGATACATCTCCAAAATTTTCTTCCTCTACCATCTCTTTACCCATTATCTTCTCTTTCTATTAATCCAAAATTTCCATCACCTCTTAGCAATATTTTGCCCACCTTCACCTCTTCTTTCCTCTACTTAGTTGCTTCGATTTTTGCTGCTGCTCAAATTACGACCGTGCAATCAATTCTGTCGTCTCTTGTTCTTCCCAACATCACAACTCTCGTCATCTCCATGAAAATTGATGCAGACAATTACCTTCTATGGAAATCTTAGTTTGAACCTATTCTAATCTACAATGATCTGTTGGGCAATGATCAGAATGGCATTGTGGTAATCAATATCTCCTATTCCACATGGATCAAGATAGACCAATGTATTCATAGTTTTATACATTTGACCCTCGTAAAATCGAAATTTTCCATGAAGTTCACGACCTTCGGACATGTCAGGAGATTTAGCTCAATCTAAGATGATACTTTCCTAATCGTTGTGTGGTCAAGGAAATTGGACTAAAACTTGATTTTCAGAAATTGTTAAGAAACCCAATCAGTCAATGTTTGACTATCTTCAGCATATGAAGTCAATTGTGGACTCTCTTGCCACAATCAATTGCTCCGTCTTTGATAAAGACTTGGTGATTCAAGCCCTCAATGGGCTCCCATCTGAGTATGGTCCATTCGTCACAATGGTCACCAACAGCTCCACAATTCTTTCCTTCAGTGATTAGCGGTCACGCCTCCTCATCCAAGGAGAACGAATTCTGCGAAAATCAAATGCCTCATCTTCATCCGATATCCATCATCCATTGATCAGTCATGCCACTTTATCCAATCCACCGTTTTGAGGGTTTCAGGGTGGACGTCATTCTAGGAGCCATATATTTGGTCGGGACAAGGTGGATGGTTCTCGCATGATTAACTGGGTAGGCAATCATCCTATGATGGATTCAGTTCATAGTCATTATCAGTCCTCTATGCTGATCACTCCTCCCCCTCCTCTAGTTGGTCTCGTGGGTTCGAGGCCCTATGTTCCTCCATTTACTTAGGACGGCATTCTCAGATTTTGGCCTCATCTTTCTTGTAAGATCTATAACGTGGTCGGGCACATTGCACTACAATGTCGATAATGACTCAACCATGATTTCACTGCCACTAATCCGATGGATTCCTTCTCAATTCTTTCAGTTGGTGAGACCTATAATCTAATGTGGTATCTTGATGGTGATGTGTCGGCACACATGACTAGTGCTATTGGTAGATTTCTAAACCTTAGACCCTTTTACGATTTGACAAAAGTCTTGATTGGTGATGGTCGTTTATTGCCTATTAAGCAAGTTGATAAAGCCTTTTTACATACTAATTTTCGATCTTCACTGTTATCTCTTATCTATTAAGTCCCTAGTTTTGCTTGCAATCTTTTCTCAGTTACTCAATTTTTGCCGTAAAAATTCCTATACAATTGATTTTTATGGTTCTTATTTTTCTTTGAAGGACTAATGAACCGAAAATTTATCCTCCAAGCTTATCCTTGTCATGGTCTTTATTCGATTTCTAACTCATTATTATCATCTCGCTCACATCTTATTGTGGTTTCCTCTGCTTCACTCACTTGTTGGCATGCTCATCTTGGCCATTCTAATAAACAAATTTGAGTCGTGTTTGCAATTCTAGTTCTAAGTCGGTATCTTCTAAGTCCAGTCTTGTGGGCAAATCTCATCGGTTGCCTTTTCATTTTGTTAGTCATCAAGCATCTTCTCCTCTAGTTGTAATTCATTCCAATGTATGGATGAGTCTAATTTTATCTAATTATGGTTTCAAATATTTTGTGTTATTCATTAATGACTACTCTCGATTTACTTGAGGTTTTCCCACAAATTTGAAGTTCCTACACACTCTCATCTCTTCTGCTGTTTTGTTGAAATTCAATGCAACGCCAAAATTAAATTTTTACAAACTGACGGGGTAGGTGAATATACTAGTAATTCGTTCTAACATTGTCACGTGATAGTGGTATTATTTAATGCTCTTCTTATCTAGACACCTCATCTCAAAGTGATCCGGCAGAACACAAAATCAAACACTTGAGTTAGAATATCTCGATCCTTATTGATCCATGCTCATATGCCTCATTCATATTGGGTTAATGCTCCTTTCCTTGCTATTTACACTATTAATCGGCTTTCCCCTCTCGTCCTATTTAATATTTTTCCTTTCCACTGTTTATTTGGATTTCGATTCGATCACGTATTCTTTTGGATTTTGGGTGTGCTTGTTATCCTTTTCTTTTGTCTTGTGTCACTCATAACTCATTCTATGCCATGTGTGTTTTTTGTATATGCGTTGAATCACAAAGGCTATCATTGCCTTGATCTATTAAGTGGTTGTGTTTCTATTAGTCATGTTCAGTTTGATGATGAGAATCTTCCCTTTTCACAAAATCCTTTGCTCTTAATCCTATAATTTGACGTTCCAGTTCAACCCCTTCACTTTTTTTGTTTCTTCCAATCAATCTTTCTACCTCTTACAGCCCTCAGCCCTCAAGCTCCTCATTCGCCTCTCTCAACTTCTCTAGTCCAACCTTCTATTCCCCTTCTATCCTCCTCTTGGCCTTCCTAATTTGCTTCCAATTCTTTTTCGCTTTCACTGCCCCTCCCTTTCAACCTACTCATTGTGTCCCAACCTAACTCCTCTCATGACCAAATCCCATAGACATTAAACCCGTAAATCCTCTCTACATTTCCATCTAGTTCCTCCACTCCTGTTTCTTCTCTTTCCAGCCATCCTATACAGACTCATGCCAAATCTAGAATTTCTAAACCCATTTTTTTTTTAATCTCTCACTCTTTTCAAGAAGAGACATTGACTTGCTACTCTAAGGCCATTCTTGACCCGCGTTGGAAAGAGGCCATGGTAGATGAATTTAATGCTTTAGTCACTAATTACACATGGGATCTTGTATCACCTGATTATTCTAAGAATTTAATCAGTTGTAAATGAGTTTTTAAGCTTAAGGAAAATCCAATAGAACTATCGAACAATTTAAAACTCGCCTTATTGCACAAGAATTTAAGCAACATGCCGAATTGGGCTATTACTAGATTTTTAGCCTAGTGGTTAAACCCACTACAATTAGGCTTGTTTCCACTATTGTGAATTCACTGGGATGGGCTATACATCAACTTGATGTTAAGAATGACACAACATCCTTTGTGAAGAAGTTTACATGTGCCAAACTTATGGTTTCTCTCATCTTGATTTCTCGAGTCACATGTGTCGTCTCTAGAAACCCATCTACGATTTAGAACAAGCTCCACTTGCACGGTTTCATCACTTTAGTAGTTTTTTTTTTTTTCTCTTCGAATTTTGGGTGAAAATCAACGTCAACGGAGCTTTCACACCAGGGACTAACGACGAATCTGTAGCAGGGGTGTGCAGGGACGAGAATGGCGTGCTGCTCGATGGTTTTGCTCGCTCGGTTAAAGCGCAATCCCCCTTGCATGTCGAAACCCTAGCTATTTGTGAAGGTCTGGAAATGGCAGTGAAGTGGAGGAAGAAAGAAGGGTCACGTGGGGTAGCTGTTGTGTCTGATTGCTTCACAGCAGTTTAGATGATTTTGGGGATAGATCCTCACCCTTGGGAAGTCAACTATGTAGTCCAGATGGGCCGGGCTGCGCTCGTTTCTAATCCAGGTTTAAAATTGACCCATGAGCCGCGAGAGTTAAATAAAACCGCGGATTGGGTTGCAAAAGCCCATCTCCGCCAACCTCTGCCTCGGAATTGGGTCTCTCTTCCCCCTTAATCTCTTTTGGATGTTCTTTGTTCTGAAGCCCATTTGGGTTGTTCCTCTAATTTTACTACTTGAAATGAAATGAGGAATCTTTTGAACAAAAAAAAAAAAAAAAAAGCTGATCCTTCGTTATTCTTCTATGCTTCTTCTTGGGGCTGTCCGTATCTTTTATAGTATGTTGATGAATTTCTTATCATCAGTGATACTGCTCATTTATTAAGGTCTTTAATTAATTGACTCTCACATGAATTTTGTATGAATGATCTTGAACCACTTCACTATTTTCTTGGTATTGAGGCTCATCATCACTTTGATGAAATGCTTTTATCTCAAGCCAAATATGTTGATGGCCTTTCTGTGCAAGTTCGCCATGTGGCTACAATTGGCTTGCATTAATCTTCACCGAGGGCCTAAGAACGGACAATGATCCGGTCTGGTTTTGGAGAAAACCGGATTATCGAGCTGCTCAAATCCAGCGTGGGCCAGATTCAACCTATCGAACCGGTGTTGAACGGGAGAACGGTTTGACCGTTTGTTTAGACATTATGAGATAAACAATGTCAATCTTGCAAGAGCAAGGATGGATCCTCTGCATACTTGAAAAGTAAGTGGGTTCTTTTTCCACAAGGCGGCCACCTCTTTATCGTTTAAGAGCTATAAGTTATTTATTATTTAAACAAGGGAAATTGCATAAGAAAGACGAGGGGCTCGACATCCTGACCTCCAAAATGGAATCCATGGCCTCAATCATCCGAGCTCCGCGATGGATGCGTCTTAGGAAGATAATAATAATTAATAAATCAAATTAATCGGAACGAGAAGTGCCCAACTGGGTTGAACTGGTCGAACCATGAACCGCCAGGCGTGCTGATTTTTTTAACTGCGCCGGTTTCGAAGCAGTTGCAGGAAGCGATCACCAGAACAAGAGGCTTAGTTAAGGTGTAGCTCTAGACAAGCTTTTGAGATGACAGAGAGAGTAAGAATGGACTGAACCACACATTGAATGAAGGGAGTATCTCCAGCGGTGCGGCCGACACTCATAAGGATGTCAGGGGTTAGAGTGTTCTAAACACCCTTGGCCTCCCAGCGGATTAGTTAGGCCTTGTGCTGCTATTAATAAGCAGGATTTGTGTTCGTATGTCATGAATGTGTGTGTGAGAGAGAGAGAGAGAGAGAGAGAGAGAGAGAGAGAGATCATTATAAACCTCTTTCTTTTAAAGCATCGAACAATTGCTTCTGCATATGAACTGCTAATGAACTGCTGGGTGACAAGGCAGGGAGAGAGATGAGCGATGACAACGACGGAAGTGGTGATGATGCTGGGTGACAATACAGTGAGACGCAATTCTAATACACATTAGTTATTGAGACCTGCTGTTATCCGCTACATTCAAATGGCTTCAGGTCGAATCGTATCATTTTTTAATGTGGGGGAAGAAAGATTTTGGGTGTTAGAGGTTTGGAGGGTGCGTTCTTTTCCAAGATGAAGGGACATTTTCTATTTTGGAAATGTTGAAGTTAAGAAGGTCTGTGTGACTAAATTTGCACCAATTATAACTTTAGGATGAGTCAAGATAGTCGGTGGGAGCAAGTTTAAGATGATTTACATTTAGAAGGTCATGATCTCCATTTCAAAACAGGTTAATACTACATACCCTTCTCTATGCTTTCTGTATCTGTTTATCTATTGACATAGAATATAAAGTATAGCCTATATCTCCTAAGAAGCAACATGTCTGGTATAATAATACAAAAGACCTAAGCAAGAACACAGAGGGGAAGACGATTCATCTGCATAAAGGGCTCCAAGGATGATGGCGAGAGTGAACCATCTCACCATCGTCCAACAGGAGACCTCCACACATCTCATCTGCATCGAGCCTGCACTGTACTTTCAACACCATCCCGCCATTATCGACGGCCTTCTTCTTCTTCTTCTTCTTTCCCTCCACCATCTTCACAACACTTTGGAACACCGGAACGTCGCATGGAATCCTCAGGACGCCCGTCTGCTGAAACCCGAACTCCTCCTCGGCCTCTCGCAGCAAGTACCTGAACGCTGGGTGGCCCAAGTAGTTCATTGGGATGACGAACCTCTCAAGCTCTTCGCCGATGCAGACCGCAAGGAAGCCTTTCCGGACAACCTTGCTGTTGCCGCTGCTGTGCTTCTTGTTGTTGTTGTTGCCATCATCGTCTTCTGATGATAGAGAAGAGATCGTTCTTTTGAGGAAGCTGATGCTCTTGTGAATGCCACCATGGTTCGGGCTCACGGCGGCGGCGGCTGTGGCTGTGGCAGCTGGGGCAGTTTTCGACGAGTTTGCGAAGTTCCTCCACTTCTTGAGGAGCTGCCGGAGTCGAACCACTTCGCTGATCTTGTTGGACTTCTTAGGGGACTCCATGGCTTCCTCAAGAAGAAGAAGAAAGAAAGGGAAGAAGAAAGAAGAACAAGAAGACGGGTTACGATATGCCCTAACCGCTCTAGTTATAAAGAAACTGGGGTCTTGCAATTTATAGGAGAAGCGGATCGTGAGATTGAAGATGACAGATCGTGAAAGCTAAGCATTCACACGATGGTTTCGTGTCTAGGGTCGCGATCCAAGATAATAACTATTGGCAACACAATTTCCATTTCGTTGACCACCCCGTGAGAGATTTTGTTTCGGAATATGCTTCCAAACAAATGATACGTGCTCTTTAGGCTTACTTTTTCAAATCAAAATCAACCATCCAAAATTGAATTGGAATGCATATTTGGCACACGCATTGACATGGTGTGTAACATAAAACTTTCCCCAAGTCATATACGTACCCAGAAAGAAGAGAGAAAAATCCACGTCAGAAGTTCTACCATGGACCGCTTTGTAATGTGATGATAAACCAGACAATCACATTATCATTTATCGTCCTATCATTTTTTCTTCTTTGGTGATCGTCTTAGTTTATTAAAAAAAATATGTAGAACATTGGCGAAGAAAGTAAAACTTTTAGGCTTTTTCTTTTGGGATATGTGCACTACAAGTACTCAAATTTGTCGCGAAAATACAATTGAGTCCTAAAACTTTAAAAAAGTGCAATAAAATTTTAAAACTTGTCAAATTGGTGCAATAGAGTTTTTCCGTTAACACTGTAAATTTATTTAACGGAAAATGCTAACTTGTCATTTTTAAATTAATTTATTTTTCCCACGTGGCATTTTTAAATTTTTTTTCTTTAAAACCTATTTAAATAATAGTAAATAACTAGAAAAAGCTAAAATAATTCAAAAAACTGGAATAAAAGAAAACAAAAAGTGCAGGGATCGTGGTTGCTAGCTGAGTGTTGCCACTGTCACCCATTGTCAGAGGGTGGTTGGTGAAGGTTGCCGATCCAAGGCGATGGAGTTGGGTTGGCTCTTGTTGGCCCGAGCGAGGGCCAGCGAGGCTCACTCAGATTTGGGTGAGCGTTGACCCTAAGCGAGGGCCAAGGCTGCTCAGATCTAGGCGAGCTTTGCCTAGGCCTTGCAAGGTTGTTGGCCCTCGCCCAGGGTCGACGATGGCTAGCCACCCTTTTGCGATGGGCGACGGTTGCAACGAGCCCAGTAGCCACGATCCCTACACCTTTTTTTTTTTCCCTTTTTTTTCCATTTTTTTAAAATTGTTTTAGCTCTTTTTAGTTTTTTACTATTATTTATATAATATTTAAAGCAAAAAAATAAAAAATTCCACGAAGGAAAAATAAATTAATTTAAAAATACCGCGTTATCATTTTTCGTTAGAAAAATTGATGGTGTTAAGAGAATGATTTAATTAAACAAATTTGACAAGTTTTAGAACTTGACTGCATTGAAAGTTTTAGGATTTAATTACATTTTCATAACAAGTTTTTGGATTTGTAGGGCACATATCCATTTTCTTTTTAATGGAAAGGAAAAAAATGAGGGGAGACAAAAAAAGATGGGAAGAAATTTTTGGGCTCCGTCCTGACATTTGCATTGAATCATTGTTAGGCCCAAAATTCTCAATATGATTCATTTGCACGATACATGATTCCGAATCAAACAGGTTTAGGTTTGACAGAGATGGGTTTGTGTCATGCCATTATTAAAATCATGAGTAATTAATCATTTGTTACAACACGAAGTGAGACAATTCGACATATGTATACACGTTCTTTTTGTTTCTTTGCTTCGACACAATGCGAATTGTCAGTCACTATTCATTATTTGGTGCGTGGTTCGTCATTTTGCACCTAATTTAAATTTAATTTGTATTTTCTCCCTCCATTCTTTCCTTTGTCAGAAAGACACTTTCACTCTCTTTTTCCTTCCTTCTGTTTTCTTCCTTTTTCATTTCCGACTTCCCACTAGGAAAAAAGAATGGCTTAATTTTTTTTTTAGTACGTCAAGACTTAAATTGAGATTAGAACAACTAGATATATTTTACCTTGAATTGTACGACTGACTAAATGTATTTATTGCCATGATCCTGGATGCATGGTTTCTGATGCGGACGGTACTTTGAACGGTCAAGGACCTCGTACCAATCGATTATACTATTCAAACTCCTCCCTCTAAGACTGATAAAAAAAAAAAAACTCCTCCCTCTAAGATTCATTAATTGTTTTTTTTTTAATTTAGATTACGATTAGATCCAGTTGTCTTGGTTGTTGCGAATGAACTTTAAAGTATTAGGACACTGACACGATAATTTAATGAGACTCATATGCTGTATTTAAAAAAACACCTCATGCTAGAGTAAGATAATTCAAGCATTCATGACATTACGATTAATACGGGAGCGTAAATAAATGAAATGATTTAAGTAAGAAATAAACTGTAAAAATAAAATTTGAACACAATCGTTTATGAGATTCATCGATGTCTTTACTCTACCAAGAGAGAGTGACAAGATGGTTGGTAAAGATGAGATTATAATTAAAAAAAAGAAAAGAAAAGAAGATGAAATTACAATTACTCAATCAAGCATACTCACAAGTGTTTCCTAATCTTGGATCAACCCCAAACCCACAATAATCAATCACAAAAATGGAGGCTTCTCACACTTTGTGTGTCTCCCGCATATTTTATATATATTTGTTGAGAAAATCTCATAACAGATTTTGAAATTATCAAAACCTTCCTTAGTTTATTATGAATCTGATAAAAACATATAAGTATCTTTTTTTGCAGGAATAGCTCACGAAAAAAAAACCTATTCAGATTCAATCTATTGGTGTATAAGCATCACAACTAAGAAAAGTCAAATCACTGCGCAAATCTCTGAGGCAAATAGGTTTCTTGGTTGCCATGGTCAACACCATATATTCTGCTAGTGCAGTAGAGGAAAGTAAGATAATTGAAAGATAGTAAAATTGTTTGATTTGTGTTGGGAGAGGGGGCCTCCAAAGAGTATTATGTGGCTATTTAAAACTTACAATCAATGGTTGTCAGCGGAGGTTACAAAGAGAGGTTATAAATAGAAATTACAAATAGATTACAAAGAGTTACATTGACTTTACTATCTTGACTGCTGTTTTATTACATTACGTCAGCGGTTATTTCTCTGATATTTGCATATGAGATTGTCAATTTCACCTTTTTGTAGATTTCTTCAAGTTGTCGATTCTTCAAGTTATCATGTGTCAATAACTACAAAAAATTGGACATTTTTTTTTCTTCAAACACTAATCAAATACCTTATCATCCACATTTTCCAAATTGCCAATGACTTTATTTAACTCATTCAAGTGATCATTCTCTCAAACATCTTGAAAGTGAACAAACGATGGATCAAAAAAAGTTTCTCCAGAGTGACTTCAACATATACAACGCTTTAGGTTTTACCTAAGCCGCTGTTGCACTAATCTCATCTATCACATCTTCCCCTAAACTGGGCTAAATAATACTCCTAGCCTTTTTCAATGCATCAGTCTTTTCTTCCGTTCTCATAATTTGGGAAAACTTATCATATTCTTCCAATGCTAAATTCAATTTGTGTCTCTAATAGCACGAGCATTTTCATGTATTAACGTATTAAAATCATTTCTAATGATAAATTTCTCCAACTCAATCTTTGAAGAAATGGTTTTCTGCCAGTGAATCTCTTCATGCTATAAAGTCTAAAAGATCTCTAAATTAAAACCTTTCCCGAAAATTGTAATGAATTGCGTGTCGATATGCTAGAAGATGAGTGAAGCTGAAAACATATATTATTACTAAATATCAGATACATCACTAATTACCATGGAACTATTTGACTAGAGTCTTTATAATTCTCAAATATTGAATCGATGGGAGATTTTGCCGATATCTGTACTATTACTGTACGTAACGATTGGACATAATTCCCTCCAAATAAAGGACAACACGATCTCCACTTCGATGCACTTCACGTATATTTTACTCGGGAAGATTAAAGTATGATCAAAGTGAAATAAATTCTACACGTGCCTCCGATCATCGAAGTTCGATGAAGCTACGTGATCAATGGATCTTCAAGATGTGGTTTGACGGGAATCCTATGCTTTGGTTCTAGAAATGCGAGTGATACACGACAAATAGGGACGTCCCCGATGACTCCGTAGATTAAAAAAACAATTAGCAGGCCATCTCGTCTTGACTTGTTAGCCCTAATAGGCGAGCGCAACTATCAATAAGCGGCAATTTAGAACAGAAATAGAGGAAGAATAAGATGAGCGATTGCATTTTGTTGCTTAGGTTTTGCCACTTGATGCAAATTGTCTCATAACCTTTCGAATTTTGCAACCTCCCCACTGAAGTCTTAAAATCAATTGTAAAGTCCCTAATGACTCCGTAGTTTAATTTTTTTTTTTTTTTGCAGGCCATCTCGTCTTGACTTGTTATAGCCTTAATAAAAGAGTGCATCTATCAATAAGTGGCAATTTAGAACGGAAATAGAGCAATAATAAGATGAACGATAGACAACATAGATGGGGATTGCATTTTGACGCTTAGATTTTGGCACTTATTACAAATTATCGTCTAACCTTTCGAATTTTGCAATGTCTTCACTGAAGTCTTGAAATCGATTGCAAAGTCCCTCCCCCAACGTTGACTCTAACTATCTTTTAGCTATAGATTCGGCCACGTATATACCGCTAATTAATTTACCATAGTTAGGCGGGATAATTCATCCATCAATGAGGAAATTACATTTTGCCCTTTGGATTTTGGCACTTTGTAGCAAGTGTGGCCTCCTAACTTTTCGATTTTTGCAATATCTCATCGAAGTCTCGAGAAATTAATTGCAATCTCCCCCTAAGTGTTTTTTTTTTTTTTTTTTTGGGTCGGTCCCCCTTAGTGTTGGCTATTGACAATTTTTGGTATGATCTCTACTGGAGATCGGATAAGGGCTACTCAAGTGAGGGTCGTCCTACCCTCGGCTAGCACGTGTGTGGCTGTAGTGGAAGCCTCTTCCGGGGACAACGGTGTCTTGGGCCACTTCTCAACCACCCCACCACCAAAACAACACCACCCCAACCCCGGGGCCCCCTTCTTTGTTTATATGTGACCTTTTTATTTATTTATTATTTACTTAATAATGAAAATTATAGAATTATTTCTTCTAATTTATAAATGTTGTACCTTATTTGTAAGAAAATATTTTCTTATTGGTACTTCTAATAATAAATGTGGACACATCGGCACTTCAAAATCGATATATGCTACTTTTATATATGTTTCTTATAAGCAAATATTAACACCAAAGTATGGAAACTTTTGTTTTTTGGTTTTTGGTCAGAATGGCAACTTTTGTTGAACAAGTAAAATGATTGACTTAGAAAGTAAAAGGGAAAAAATACCAAAAAAAGTCAAAAAAATATTTTATATTAGTATCAATTGAATCATAAACCTTTCTAATTAGAAAAATATGATATTGACAGTGCATCTAGCCAATTTAGGTCAGAAATTGTTAACGTCTACGCGACGGTCATAGGAGGCACAATTGGTGTTGATGTTGAATTTTTTTTTTCCTTCTTTTTTTTCCCCTTTCCATTCTCTTTCCACTAGTGGCAAGCACATGCCATGGCCGGCTTGGCAAGGGCGATCCTTGTTCAAGCAAGGCCAGCCCTCGTCTGCCATTGCCAGTGCCGACCACCAGCGAAAAGAAGGGAAAGAAAAAAGAAAAGAAAAGAAAAGACAAAAATTATAAAAATTCAATAAATTACTAAAATATTAAAAAATCTACACATTAACACCGATTGTGCCACTTTCAGCAGTTTCTAACTTAAATTGGCTGAGTGGATTAATACTAATGGAAAAATGTTTTGGACTAAATTGGTTTAATTTAAATGTTTAGGAAAAAATTGGTATAAATATAATGGATTTATGACGTTTTCGATACTTTTCTTTAGTAAAAGGCTTACTTTGTGGTTATTCCACCGTCTCTTCTCATGTTAGGTTTTTTCTCTGCGTTTCTTATTTTGCTTTGTGTCTGGCATTGCAACCCTTACATAGTCTGATTGATTAAGTGCAAATTAGAAAAATCAATCATATTGTAACATATTAGGAGGATGATGCATATTAAGATTCTAAGTGATGTTAAAGTCCATCCTAAACTATAGAAAAATGACGGGATAATGATCCACACTAACTAGATAGGCTGTATCTGATATTTTCAATTAATTGACTCAATTTATCTCATGAGGTCATGACACACCAACACCCATCGAAGCTCTTCGGCAAAGAAGAAAGGAAGATACGTTGAGCTGCGATAGAATCATGATCTCATGAAGATGAATTGATCGAATGACTCTTCTAGAGTGGAGAGGATTAGAGAGCCCATTAAAAAAAAGAAAAAGAAAAGGTATTACGTCCTCAATGGTTCTCTCATGGTGCAACTTGAAAATTGCCTTAAGTTATGCAAATCCCGTCAATTTTCATGTAAAGTCCTCAAGGATACCCTGATTTTCTCACTTAGGTATTTGATTGCGATGGTTAAGAAAACCTCTTTTCTCAGTTGGTTTTCTTGTGATGCACACGTTATCGTCATGTTTCACCAACCTAGATGTTGACAATAGTGGGGTTTTGGCAGAAGGAAAAAATATTAATAATCAATAGTGTGCTTAATTACAAATAATAATCTGAATAACATATTTTCGCCTCCAGATAAAGCATATAATTATCAACCGCAAGAGATTAATTGCGATTGACTATGCAAATCTCAAAGGGAATATTGCCCCAAAAAAGTTCTAAATAATGGGCAGCCATAAATCTTTCATTTGTGCCAATTTACTCATTAACTTTTTAATAATTTTGGCCGAAAATTGTTAACATGAATGCCGGTTGACTGGTAATCCTATGTGGCACAAGACACTAACGTAAATGATTTTTGCAACTTTTTAAAATTTTCTGTATTTTTTCTTTTCGTTTCTTTTCTCTTTCTACATTTTTTCCTATTTCTCTTTGCTGGTTGCCAACCACCAGCAAGGTTCCTCCTTGCTAGGGGACCCTTGCATGGGCATGAGAGGCTCTCGCCAGATTCTGGCGACCCTCACCAATGGCCGGTGATTGGCAGAAGAAAATAAGGAAAAAAGCTAAGAAAAAAGAAAAAAACTCACACCTTTTAAAAAAATTATAAAAATTATCTACATCACTAATTTCTGGCTAAAGTTAATTTGTAGAACTATATTGACAAATTTTTAAAATATTTAGGATTTCATTGACAAGTTGTCTAAAGAGAGGTTCATGAATTTTTAAACTAAAATCATAATTGACAAATTTAAAATTCATTTAGTGCCATATAAGAGATTCATGAATTTTTAAATAATTATTCCAATCTTGAGATGCAACCAAGTCAAGGAGAAGGGATTCCTCTTGTCGAAAAGCGGGACTTAATCGGCTTTTCTGAGAGAAAACTACTATAAAATACCATCTTACACGTAGTTTTCGTTGAACAGTGATGGCGAAGTGTCACAAGCGTCGTCGCTCTCTTGAGGATCCATTTTCCAAAGTATCGTGCGTGCGGCGGCGGTTGATAACTTGTGCATCGGGTTGTCCCGAAAAAAAAGGCTGAACAATAATGACCGGGGAAAGAGGCCGGTTCATGACATTTCAACGACGAAAAAGGCTTCGACTGCTCGAGAGGCGTGTGAACTCAAATCACGCGACGTCAGCAAGGGTGCCATCACTAGTCAAAGTTAGGACGTTGATTGCGGACAGCATCTCTATCAGAACACACTATCATTATTTTTTTGTGCATGTTTTTGCATGAGACATGGCTAGGTTAGCGATGAAGTTAACTTAGCTATTTTGCCAATTCTGGTTTAGCTTTTCACTTGTGGATACGTAGTTTATTCATGACTGTCTATTTGGTAAGTACGATTAAGACATGTTTGACTTTTCGCTTTATGTTCACAACTGTCACGTCCCTAAACATGTTCATAAGTGTGACCTCCATGCTCATAGGGACATTGAAGCGCATTGAGCGGTGAGGCAGGGGATCCATATCTATTGGCTTGAAAAATGTTAAATAATAGCAAATGAGTTGAAAATTCAATAAGTAAAAAATCCTAAACCTTGTATAGGCAAATGCCTCGCATTAGAGCCTTATGATTATTTGACCCAAATATGTTAATGGCAGATCAATAACAAAGTCTATGCTTTTCCTTAACTATATACAAGATGGAACCTATCCTCTACGTAAGTCCCTCGAGTCCTAAACAAGGCATATAAATCCACATGTGTCACAAATAGTGCAACTAATAGCCAAGATATTCACACATGTCGAATATTAGCATCTAAAACATCATTGAAGCCTTCGAGACTAAAACAACGGCTTTTAGAACATCCACATGCCTCTCGCGTCATAAGTAACGGCAATCATAGCATGCACGTGCCTTCCAACTAACTAAAAATGACAATTAAATTATGCAAGTGTCTCATGCATCTCATATAAGGCCATGTCAAGCATACACGAACCATAAAACAACTTTCAAAGTATGCACATAATACTCAAATGCTTCGCATGTGTTTAGGCGTCGAGAATCATATGGCATTCCATACTACCATGCTATCTTGAGTCTAATTATTAATCACACATAACTGAAACCCTTCAGTTCTTCTAGAAACCTCTGGGATAATTATCTCGTCCAATCGAGCATGGCATCCAAACCTCCGTCCGGCATCCTTTTGGGCATCGTTCAGATATAACACTCCCATGACGGCATTTAAAACCCTTCGGGCATCACCTTTTGATGTCTCTTGGGGGTGGCCTTGTCCCTCGAAACCTCAATGATGGAATCTCTTGTGTGACCACACAAATGAAGCACATAGGAAACTGGTTTTATCTTACATATTAGTCCAAGTATGAATGCTCCAAGGACGTGCCAAGCGATGCGAAACTTATGACCTATCATAAATGTGTCAATAAAGTACGTTGAGCACAAATCGTGGCTTCACACTTGACATTTGAGTACCGGCCTAGTTCAAACCCAGATTGAACAATACGCTTCAATATTGCCGAACTAACAGAGTGACCCAACTCGGCTTACTTCCATACATGTCCAAGAACCAATGCCGTTCTAGATTCGGAGGCTCGATGTGAACTCAAGCATCGAGCGTGACCTATGGACTTCTATATGCGAAAGCCACATCCATATTGCAATCATAATGCTCAAATATCAAATCTCATAACAACATAGATGGACGATTCAACCACGATAGTCATAACATACAATAAACCGCATCACATAACCTTATACAACCAACCAAGACAATTGGACATGAAGATTAAGCCTATGCAATCGGACATGAAGATTAAGCCTATGTAACATTAATAAACAATTCTCAATCAACAATCACGGTAAACCTCCTAACTCAAGTAATAACCTAAACCTAAACGAACTATTTCCACGAACCACGCTAACCCGAACAATCCTGACGAACACATGCTCACTCCTTGCTCATCCCCAAGCCTTATAATCCAAGCATATCATGAGCAAACCATATAAAATTAATCACATGAGCTCTTCAACTTAGGATAGTCCTACGACACTAGAGACGGACCTAAATTCGAGTCACATAATGCAACGACCTAGCCGACGTTTAAAAAATCTACTTACGACAACTAGGGCATGAGATACAACAATAGTGGAGGGATGGTGGCTCGAGGGTGGCACGACTCAGCAGAACGACATGAGGACAGTGACGGCAACAGTTGGCAAATGGTGGATGGTGGACGGGTGTGTAGTGGTGACAACTAGCGGATGGGCGGATGACGGTGACCAAGCGAGCGCACAGGTAGCAGCTCAAGCGAGAGAGAGGAAGGGAAAAGGAAGAGAGAAAAAGAGAGAGGAAGGAGAGGAGGGGTTCGGTTGGTGGGGGAGAGGAGAGAGGAAACTTAGAGAGGAAGGAGAAGCATTAAAGAGGAAGTGGTCAATCACATTAAATGCACATTGCATTATTGTCCTAAGTCATGATGGCTCTAATCTTAAAGGTCAAGATGCAGTCCTAGCTCTCTATCTTGCTAAGTCCATCACCCAAGATCAAGGGCCAAGATTTCTTCTTTACTTATCAACTACTGCTTAGGTTCAAAAAGGGTAAAATGGTCAATTTCCCATTGTCTACCCCAAAGTCGCGCCCACACCCTTTCCACGGCCTTCCAAAATTTATCTCATTTCAATTTAAATCTTAATAGGCTAAATTAGTCTCACCTCTAGATCTGGTAAAGTCTATGTCCTCAAATTAGTGCATTTCTTCGATTAATGCACTAACAGGTTCACTAAACCTATTTTAATTGGAACGGAATGCCTTGATAACATATACAGTTGATGGCTGTAATCAGATCGGGATTTGTGGCTAAGTTTCGATCGGAAACGACTTTAACGTGACCAATGCAAATTTAGACGGCATTGACAGAACTCGCGCGACCAGACTTGAACTGAATTCGATGCCTGTCTAGGGTTTTACGCATGACTTTTAGTTGAGCTTGGTCGATCCATGAATGACCCTCGATTGTCATGTAATCGAGTAGGATTGATCAGATTGCCCTGACTCATAGTCGTTCCAGATCGGATTAGGGTCATTCACGAACAATATATCAACCATGCAGCGTCACCAACGATCAATATATACTCAAGTTAAATCAATCTGTACCCGTCCATCAACTGATACGTGATGGCATGTGATGGCCCACATCGATCCCTATAGTCGAACGATCCTTTCAAGATTGATTGCTTCGGTCCATCGCAATCTTGATCCTAAGTTGCCTTGCCCCAAATTAGCTAGTCGGCTCATGAACAATTCCTAGGATTGAGTCACAACCTATCTTCATTACTGATGTATCGATCCTTAGTTCATTTCTAACGGTCTAAATAAGGTTTGAATCAAGGATGTCACAGGCAAGGTAGCTTGATCAACTTTTGGGTGGTAGCTTTCAGGGCATGAATGATAACTATTTCGTTTTAGAAATTAATTTATTTGTAACTTATTTTTTGAATGATTTTCTAAGTAAACATATATGTTTCATAACGATACAAAATTTTTTGTTTCCGAAGTAGAAATTCATTCGATAACAATACTATATTTTTCTCACCTTCTAGGATGGTCGGCTAGAGGGTAGCGACGGGCAAATAGTAGTGGGCGAGTGGTGGGTGGCAGTAGCGGGGTGGACGGCGAGCTAGTAGCGAGGGCGAGCGATGATAAGAGTTTTTATTTATCATTTTTTTTAGAAATAAAAAATTGGAAAATTTTTACTTCTTATTTCCGTTTCAAATCTATTTTTGGATTAAAAAATCATTCCAAAAATAGAAAATAAAATTGCTTTACCAAATGGGTTTTCTGTTCCAAACTTATTATCGGGAATAGAAAAATAGAAAAATAAACAAAATTGTTGTATGCGCACTCTCAAATTTTGGTTGGCTTCCTCAATGTTGCGGCATGAGTGGTGATAATTTGTCTTTGAAAGGTTAAAGAAATAGTGGCCTTACAATTTCATTGGTAACTTTCTACCCTAGTAAGGAAACCATCTAGAAAGTCTTCAAATTGTCTCATGAGCCTTGGAGTCTTCGTGAAACGGATATCCCCTTTACATAACTCATTAAGCAAGTCCTTAAGTCTTAAGAAAATTGATTGATTATTTGCAATTATTGAGAAGCCACCATTGAAAAGATCAAGGAACTTAAGCTATTTAGCCTTCACCACCTTATTCGTAGTATTGTGAGTAGGTAATGTTGGGATTTTACGGAACATATATAGGCTAAATAAACATAAACGCAGCGGAAGGAAAGATAAAATTCTACTATACATGTTCCTCCAAAGGCGTTGTTCGTGTGTTTTAATAAAAAATTAGAATATCAAAGGGAGTTATATGGATTACCTCTCGAAGCGCGCTTTAAACAACTTGATTAAGATGTTCTTCAGTTCGAGCCCCACAAACGTCGGGCCTCTAGTTCAAACACACCACCAACGCACCTCGAACGAAAATGAGCTTGTAGGTAATCTCCACTATAATTGTGCTAGCAATCTTGTGGAGACAATTCTCTGCACGTGGTTAGCAACCGTTTGCTAACCATATAGTTCTCTCTCTCTCTTTCTCTCATTTTCTTAATATAACTCACTCACCCTCTCTCTGCTCTATTTATAATATCCTAGTGAAGTCAACATTTAACTTTCTCTAGAAGCTAGTCTTTAACCTCAAAGAAGTTATTGACTACCTTTTATAGAAGCTACTTCTTCTAGAAGCTGGTCTTTAACTTCTCAAATAAGTTATTGACCACTTCCTCCAGAAGCTAGTCTATAACTTCTTAAATAAGTTATTGACTACTTCATCCAGAAGTTGGGTGAGCAAGAGAACATCTCTCGTGAGTGGGCTGTGTTCGATCAAGTGAATTGGTTATGGTGTGTGACATTCCTAGGTTCATCTGTCACGCCCCGAACTTCGAGTACGTGCCCATCCCTCGGTGGTCGATAAAATTTGCAACGTCCCAGGACACGTCGCCGACCCATTCGTTTTATTGCACACACGGAAGCGAATTAAAAACCCCTGACAGTAAATAACATGGGATAGAAAAGTAGGAAAACAGATTCACAGCCAAAACACGCTTTTATAAGAACACTGAGTCATATACAAAAGTCTACCAAAAGACCTATATACAGAAGTCTATATCAAAAAGGGGCTATGGAGATTCTAAACTCCAGGCTCTCCAGTCATCGGCTCTGGATCCTCCACGGCACCATTAGGGGTGTCGATATCCAGATGGTGCCCTATCTCCCATTCCTCTGTCCCTACAAGAGGCCCGTCAAACCACCTATAGGACCCTCCCGATTCCCATCGGACTTGTGAAGGTACCACGCCTTGAAACGATGAGGTACCAGGTGGGGTAAACCCTCATCGACCTAAACAGTGGACTCCACAAGCTCTCAGGTCAGGTCGGTCGGTCCCGGAAACTGAGAAATAGGAACGCTGGAAGTCTACCTCCCTCGGAACCCCATAGCGTACATGACACTACTCCTTCTAAGGTCCTGAAAATAAATGAGCTCATGACGGGGTAAGATAATGTCTCAGCAAGTTCATTCCCTAAACTCGGACTAGGAAGGAAATACGCCTAGAGGCGTTCTAACCACATGGCCACACAATCACAGAGACTTACCTCGTCTCAGATCCTTCTTATATGTCAGTACAGTTCATATCATAGACATAAATAGTATTCATACTCAGACAATTGGAACGCCACAATTCATCTCTCAAACAGCCACATGGGTCCCGATTATAGGGTCAAATCGTTACGACACGTCCCATTCCGTACCACACAATTTTGTCCCATAATTCGGCGCATCAATTTCACTCAGCATGCGTTCCAATTGTTAATCACGGCCACACACGGGCACGGCCTACTCGAAGTTCGGCGGTCTTCTGACATAGCCAGGGGTCGTCTCACCCCATCGAGCACGGCAACGTCACTATGTCGATGGCATTCCATAAAGGAGTATCGGTCCAGCTTCTACTGCGACTAACATTCATTGATAAGGCATCTCATATAGGGACACGTCCACTCGACTCATTTCGGGGATGGGTTCTTTTCACCAACACACGACCATTCAATCTCAGCCCCAGACATCATGCATTGCACTTAAATGCCTCAATTAAAATGGTGAACCTGGTCTATTTTCTTCGTATTAAAAATAAATGGTAAAATAATCGTGTGTGGGTATATGGTCACTTTGGACCAGAAAAATCGATAGCCTTCTTTTCAAAATCTCACTATTTGATATAGTCTTTAAAACCATTTTTGGTGTCAAGACCCGACACTCGGTAATTTCTAAATAATTACCAAAATTTCCAAATTTTGAATTAAATACTCAAAATTATAATCACAACTCAATTTGCATAAACTAACACTTAATTAAATAAACCAAGCACATCATTGCAATTAGTATTAAATTTCGGTCACCGGCTATCCTAGTATATTTTTGAAAAATAATAAATAAATACAATTAAATGCCAAAAATACAAACTTAGGATGGAAATGCTTAATTAACTGCCCAAACGGACCTAGAAAATTTCCAAACTTAGCTAGATAAATAGTACGACTACTTTAGTCCCTAATCTATCCGATCTAACCACCTAACATGCGCAAACGGATAATTAAATCAATAATCCATTCTAACTAACCACCTAAACTATAATTAGCCTAAACTAATCATCCATTAAGAATCATTAACTCCATAAGTAGAGTTTAGCAAGTAAAGCTACCGGTTTTGCGATCCGGTGAGTCCACGACGATGGCTATGCGGAGACAGGCAACAACCAAGCCCATGGTGACACCAAGCGGGGATCGGACGGGCCCGAAAAGGTCTCCCGAAGACTCAGCCCAAAGTTGAAGCTTCGGTTCTGCTCTTGGGTCAAGGGAGTTGGAGCCAACGGCTAGCTGGGCTGGAAACGGCGAGGAAGTCGATCGGCGGCTGCAGCGGGCGACGGCGACTGTTCCGACGGCCTGGACGACGACCAGGGGACTTCGACGATGGCCTGGGCAGCTCGGGAAATAGCAAGGAGGCGCGGGACAGGGGGGATGTGGCACCCCCGAACGACCCCTGATCCGCTAGGGTCGCCACAGATCACTTGCCTTTCTCTTGACCTGATAATATATATTACTCTGATACCAAAGAATTATAATAGGTCCAAGAGTCCTGGGGGCTTATATCTTTTAAATTGGTCCCCGCGCAGTTTATATAGCAGAAGCAAAATCAACTAATCCCCTTCTATAATTTAAAACGATGCACACCTACTAGACATTTTATAAGTTAAAGCCGAACACTTTTATTTACATAAACTTGATGGACATCTTTAGTCGGTACATAAAAAACACCAAGATTTTCTATACTCGGCTACATATCAAAAGATAACTGACTTCCTTTGATTAACCGATTCATTAATTTCTTGCATGCATGATTTTCGGTGGCATCAACAAACGAAGCCAGCTGGGTGAACGTGGCAAGAAGTAGGTCCTTCGGTTGCCAGCTCTCTCTCTCTTCCCGCATGCACCGATGTGTCTAATGATGAGGGCTCCTTGGTCAACAAAGATGAAGAAATTTTGAGGAGTGTTGACCCCAATTTGTTGAGCAAATGGGGAGGAGTTTGGGGCGGCTTGTACATGGACGGTCTACCCTCTCCATACGTGCATAAACATCCCCATGCATGGCTGAATTTTTCCTTCTTTCGGCTCTAAGAGAATCAATTGATCAAAGTCAAAATTTCCTTCTCATGTTGTATACACTTAGGTGGTCTAGTTGTGTCATGTCATCGAAAGAAATATGCACGTAAGTCGGTGGGGTCTAAAGTGGCGTCGCCGTTGACTAATTCCAATAACAATTTTGTCGATCCGCGACACATCATTTTTTTTTTCCGAGGTCGGCAACAATACACATGAGGTTGGTCTCACTAAAACATATGAAAGGTTTTTGACAAGACTATAACTTACTCGACGATCGGACCATTACTAAACGTGACATAGTAGTTCGATAATAATAACAAAATGACGTCCATTGTAATGTCAATAACACCGTCCGACGGTACTTCCGTCGCTAGTCACGGACCGTCACATACTCGATGATGGTCAAAATTTCTCGGATGCCACAATTCTCCCATCCTTAGAGAATTTCGTCCTCGAAATTGGACATTACTCATGTCTCTGTAAACAAATGAGGGTACCTTTCCCTCATCTCTTTCTCACTTTCCCGTGTAGCCTCCTCTACATCATGATGTTGCCATAATATCTTAACTAGAGGAATTTTCTTCGTCCGAAGAATTTGCTCCTTTCGATCTAGTACTTGTACTGGCTCTTCTATGTACCTCACTTGCTCATCCACTTTTATGGCTTCATGATCGAGTATATGTCCAGGGTTCGGTTGATACCTTCTCAGCATTGATACATGGAACACATCATGTAAATTTTCTAGTTTAGGAGGTAGTGCTAACCGATAAGCTACGTCTCCTATCCTCTCTAGTATCTTAAAGGGTCCAACAAATCTGGGACTTAACTTACCCTTTCTTCCAAACCGTGATATTCTTTTCATCGGAGATACTTTATGGAATGCATGATCTCCCACATTAAACTCCAAAGGCCTTCTACGCCTATCTGCGTAGTCTTTTTGTCGACTTTGTGCTGTCTTAAGTCTTTTCCTTATGATCTCCACAGCCTCTGTAGTAACTTGTACCAACTCAGGCCCTGTTAGTTTCCTTTCACCTACTTCATTCCAATAGACAGGGGTCCTAAATCTCCTCCCATACAATGCTTCATAGGGAGCCATGCCTATACTTTTCTGAAAACTATTGTTATAGGCGAATTCTACCAAATGTAACTTTTCATCTCAACTTCCTTTAAAATCAATGACGCAAGCTCTCAGCATGTCCTCCAATGTCTGGATCACTCTTTCTGTTTGTTCGTCTGTCTAAGGGTGAAAAGCAATACTGAATTGGAGCTTAGTCCCTAGGGCGGTTTGAAGACTTCGCCAAAAGTTTGAAGTAAATCTTGAATCTCGATCTGACATAATAGTTACACGAACACCATGTAAGCGTACTACTCGGCTTACATATATCTCAGCATATTTATCCATCGGATAGTCTATGCGGACTGCTAAGAAATGGGCAAACTTAGTCAAGCGATCCACTATCACCCAGAGAGAGTCGTGACCACTTGATGTCCTTGGTAATCCTTGCATGAAATCCATCGTCACATGCTCCCATTTCCACTCTGGTATATCCAATGGTCTCAATAGTCCTGTGGGTTTGTGGTGTTCCGCTTTCACTTGCTGACATGTTAAGCACTGGGAAATGTGCTTAGCTATATCTGCCTTCATGCCATTCGACCAGTATTGTTGGCATAAATTTCTGTACATCTTTGTACTACCCGGATGAATGCTATAATTACTCTTATATGCTTCCGACAGGATTTCTCTTTTCACTTCCTCATTGTCGGGAACATAGAGTCGTTTTCGGTATTTTACTATTCCATCTTCAGAGACTTGAAATTCTGGTCTTTTTCCTAAAGACACGGCATTTCGCACTTTCACAATTTCCGGGCTAGATTCTTGCAGCATCTTTATTTCCTGGATAATCTCCGGTTCAATCCTCAATGTAGTAAGCATGCCGGTAAGGTGATCTACTTCCAATTTGAACTCTGAGTCTGCTACTGACTTTAACAGATTCCATTATGTTATTCTCATACTGGCCATATCCATAGCCGACTTACGACTAAGAGCGTCTGCCACCTTATTTGCCTTTCTAGGATGGTACCGTATTTCATAATCATAATCTTTTAACAACTCCATCCACCTCCTCTGTCTCATGTTTAGTTCTTTTTGCAAAAACAAATATTTTAAACTCTTATGATCTGTATAGATTTCAAATTTCTCTTCATACAGATAATGCCTCCATATTTTCAAAGCGAAAATTATAGCAGCCAATTCTAAGTCATGGGTTGGGTAGTTCAATTCATGAGGTTTCAACTGTTTGGATGCATAGGCTATGACCTTGCCACGCTGCATCAGAACGCATCCCAGTCCTTTGTGAGACGCATCACTATATATCGTGAATCCATCAGATCCAAATGGTATAGTTAGAATTGGAGCCGTAGTCAATCTTCTTTTGAGCTCCTTAAAAGTCCTTTCACATTCTCCATTCCACTCGAATCTTATGTTTTTTCGAGTCAATTTTGTCAATGGTCCAGTAAGTCGTGAGAATCCTTCGATGAACCTTCTATAATAACTTGCCAGTCTTAAGAAACTCCGTATTTCAATCGGCATTGTCGGTCTCGACCAATTTACTACCATCTCAACTTTCGCCGGGTTTACTGCAATTCCTCCTCCTGACACCACGTGTCCCAAAAATATTATCTGGTCCAGCCAAAATTCACACTTACTGAATTTGGCGTACAATTTATGGTCTCTAAGGGTCTACAACACTATTCTCAGGTGTCGCTCATGCTCTTCAGGTCCTTTAGAATATATCAGGATATCATCAATGAAGACAATCACGAATTGATCCAAATAGGGTTTAAATATCCTATTCATCAGATCCATGAATACAGCTGGAGCATTTGTTAATCCAAATGGCATAACTAGGAACTCTTAGGAATGTCCTAAATGCAGTCTTAGGAATGTCTTCTTTCTTAATCCTTAGCTGATGGCATCCTGACCTCAAGTCAATCTTAGAAAAGACCGAATTTCCTCGCAGTTGGTCAAATAGGTCATCAATTCTAGGTAAGGGATACTTATTCTTAATGGTCGCCTAATTCAGTTGACTATAGTCAATACATAGACGCATTGACCCATCATTCTTTTTCACAAACAAAACCGGTGCACCCCAAGGAGAAGCACTTGGCCTAATAAATCCTTTATCAAGCAACTCTTGTAGTTGCACTTTCAACTCTTTCAGTTCCGTCAAGACCATTCTATACGGGATTTTCGATATCGGTCCTGTTCCAGGCATTAGTTCGATCTCGAACTCAATTTCTCGTTCCGGTTGTAACTCAGGCAGTTCCTTAGGAAATACATCCTGAAATTCCCTGACCACTCGAATTTCATCGAGCTTAGACTCTTCCTTAGTATAGTCCTTTACCACTGCCAAGTATCCTTGACATCCTTCGTCAAGTAGTGCACGGGCTTCATTACTGAAATAAGTGCTATAGAGAGGTTGGTCTGACCTCTGAAAAATTCACAACTAGATCGGTCAGGTAAAACAAACTGGATCACTTTTCTGTAGCAATCCATCTTAGCTTGATACTTATGGAGCCACTCCATTCCGATGATAACATCAAAGTCATACATAGCCATCACGATTAGGTATTTTCGTATCCCGTCCCCCTATAGTTACCTTACACTTTTCAGATACCAACGTAGACAATACCACATTCTTTAGCGGTGTGGAAACACAAAGAGGTGTCTCAAGAGAGGTAGTTTCTATCTTACTCAACTGTCTATATCTTTCAGACACAAAAGAATGTGTAGCACTCGTATCAAACAATGCGTATGCCTCTTTATCGTTTAAAGAGATCGTACCTGAGATGACATTTTTGGAAGCTTTCGCTTCCTCTTGGGTGACCACATACACCATTCCCTGTGTTGGTGGCCTCTGTGGATTTTTCGGTAGATTTGGTCCAGCAGTACGTTGTTGTGCCTGTTGCGTTGAACTAACATTCTGCTGCGACCTCTCTTGTGGATAATTTCTTCTAAAGTGTCCTATCTGTCCACAATCAAAACATTTCGGTGGACTATTACAAAATCCTGGCCCATGTTGTCCACCACATCTCTGGCAATTATTACCTTGGTAGGGTACTCTCCCTAGAACCAGGCCACTCCTTGCTTTTCCAAAATTCCCAAAATTATTCCTCTTCTTAGATTCCCAGGGTTGTCCTTGACCAAGTTAGGGTCTCTTACCCCTTCGAACATCACTAAAGGTCATCTGCCTCTTATATTCTGATTGTTCTCTCACTAACTCTTGCTCCACCAACCGTGCCATTTCATAAATTTCATTATAATCCCATATATTCAGAGGCACTAGTTGTTTTCTGATATCTGTCCTTAGCCCTTTCAGGAATCTCTTAGCTTTTTCCTCTCTATCCTTAACCAACCTGGGAGCGTACCTAGACAATTCGGAAAATTTTGCTTCATACTGGTCCACTGTCAGCTCCCTTTGTTCTAACTGAAAAATTCTGTGATATTCTTATCTTTGGCATAGTCAGAGAAATGCTTTCTATTGAAAGCTCTAATAAACTCATCCCAATTTATGTCAGTACCTGGTGGAAAGATCGTGTCTCTTGAAGCTCTCCACCAAAATTTTGCATTTCCCTCCAATTGGTACTTTGTCAAGGTTATCTTTTCAGCATCGCTATTGTTCAACAACCGGAAAATCTGTTCCATTCCATCAATCCAATGTTCCGCCACCTCAGGACTTCCCATTCCAGTAAACTTAGGTGGTTTCAATTTCAGGAATTGTTCTACAAGTCCTTGAGTACGGCGTTCTGCTTCAGGTTGTTGCTGTGCTTGCCTTTCCATCAAATTTCCTATATTGGTCAATGCCTATAGGATATCTTCCATCCAGAGTTCAGCCCTTGAAACAGAGGATTCAACCTTCGATGGATGAGAACTCCCAGTTCGTACCATGATTTTTCCTGCAGTTTTCCAAGCATTCGCCTCAGGAACAATTAGTGACTCAATGTCACTGGTCAAACAACTAAAATAAAAAGGGGTTACTAGAATCACATAAGTAACATAAAAATGTTACTGACACACAAAGGTAACTCACAATAGTTACCCGAGATCTACGAGTGAAAATCTATCACCCATTATTCAAAGTTAATCAACTACTCTTGGTTAGTATCCTATGGTGTGCATCATTCTATCCTCAATTCCATTTGAGGCACCTTATCACTCCAAGTAAACCTTTGCTCTGATACCACCCGCTGCGGCACCCCCGAACGGCCCTCGATCCACTCGGGTAGCCATAGTCCACTTGCCTTTCTCTTTACTTGAAAGTCGGTTGCTCTGATACCAACCGCTGTGGCACCCCACTACGGCCCCCAAACCGTTAGGGTCACCACTAGTACCTTTCACTTTACACTGAAAGTTCATTACATGATACCAAAGAATTTCAGTGTAATTCATAACTCCTGGGGGTTTATATCTTTTGATCGGTCCCTGCACAGAAAATATAGTGGAAGCACATTCAACTATTCCCTGTCCTAAATTATGAAGCCATGCACACGTCCGATATTTGTCCCGAGCGGCCTCGCCAATTGACCGAGCTGGAGGCCCGTAGCCCGCAACGCCCATGCGTATGTGAAAGTTTACGACGAAAATTGTTGAAGCCCTCCCAACCGTTTACCCTGCAAAGGACCGCTGACCAACACAGCTTCATGCACAATTTTTTCTCCTTGGATAGCCCGACGAACGGCCTCATCGATGGCCACGTTTTCTTTTCTTTCCTTGGCCGGTCAACAATGCAAATCCTTTGTCCCCATGAAGCCCACGTATGTGACCCATACGGATGAAGACCATGGAACCGAAATGCTCATGCACTCGCCGAATGAGGAGTCAACAAAGGAATGGAGAAGTTGACTAAAGGCCACGTCTTGCATGCAACATGCAAGGTGGCGAGCGGCAACGAATCCGGCGATCAACTAAATGGAGAATTTGACCGAGGAGGAGCCACGCCGATTCGGGCAGCTGAAGACACGTACCCACAGATTTGAGCTGGCGAGAGAAGGCCGAATGAAAGCTACATTCCCACCCACCTATCCTCGCTTCCTTCTGCCGCCGAAGCTTTCCTTTTGTTGACTGGTTTTTGTCAACAAAACTAGTGACGGAAATAGCAAAACCGTGAGTAAGAGAACTAACCGAGCGAAACAGCGAATACGCGAGAGAGAGAGAGAGAGAGAGAGAGAGAGAGAGAGAGAGAGAGAGAGAGAGAGATCTGCGAGAGAAAAGAGGGCACGCAAGTGGGAGCAACGAGGGAAGAGGAGAAGGACCGCCCCTTCGGCATGTGTTTGGACGCCGTTCCCATCACGTCGAAGCCGCCGTCCGATAGAGCCGTTGAGCCGCACCACCACACCGAACCCCTCACCGTTAGCATCGTAGGACTTGAGGCAAGTTGAAGTCTACTAATCTATGTTGTGTAGTGCTGTTGCTGTCTTAGAAAGTGCATTGATAGGCTGGATTGTTGGATTTTGATGCTGAATGATGATTTATTGAGCGATCGAGACTGTTTTGAGGCTGAAGGGTTGAGAAAATATTTGGATTTTTTTTTTTTTTTAAAATATCTGGTTTCGATTTCTTTGGACTTCATCCAAAACAGATTTTATGACTATGAAATCTTGAAGAATTTGGCCATTGATTTGATTTGAAAAATAAAAACCTCCCGATCAGTATTATAAGTTTTACTTACCACGGCACCCGCCTCAATTGTTTTAAGAAAATGTACGGTGCTTTCATATTTGAAATTCTGTATCAATTCTTTTAAAACCATTAGAGATCGGGTTGATATTTCGGTTCACCATATGAGTTTTCGAAATTAGTTATCGCCTTTTGAACAAAAATCAGCCATAAAATGATTTGAAAAAACCTCCCGACCTTGCTGAAATTTCTATATACCGAGGCACCATGCATCAATGTTTCAAAAAGAAGAGAAAATATTTTTGGTTCCTTCGAAATTTCAAATCTTTGCACAAATAAGCCTTTGAAAATCTTGAAGTCGGGAGTGTAGCTTCGAATTACCAATGTGCTGAATTCAATCTATTTGTGTTTGATAATTCTTTTGGGATTTGTCTGTGAGGCTCAAGTACAATCCAAGATTTTCACATGGATGCTTGAAATGCTTTGAAGGTGAAACATGGAAATGGATTTATGAACTGATATCATGTTACTGGAATTTTGTGAATGGATTTCTTTGACATAGAAATGGCATATGATTTCAAAGCCTACCGTTGTTGCATCAAAAGTGTTTTGGTATTGATAAATTAAGATGTTAATGTTGCCGTTGGACCCTCGAGTCAACGGTGCCCCGGGAGTCGGGATGCCCAAAGGTTCGAATGAGTTGATGCCCTTTGGATGCTTGGGGTCCGCAGTGCCTCAGAGGTTTTCCTCGGAAGCTTCGGGATGCCCAGTCGTATGCTTGTCGGTACGTAAATCCGGAGGGTAGGGGTAACCATTTTCATGGCGAGCCTCGGAGATTCCTCGTGATGCCAGGATAACAAACAAAGTCTGTTGTGATGTCAATAACACCGTCCGACGGTACTTCCGTCGCTAGTCACGGACCGTCACATACTCGAGGATCGTCAAAATTTCTCGGATGCCACATGGGACGAGCGGCTGGGCTGGCGCGCGGCGCGACGGCAAGCGACGGGTGCGGCAAGGGGTCCGGCGGCCTTGGCGGGCATGCGACGGGCTAGGGGGAGGGCTTCCGGTTTCTCTGCAATTTCCTAAGCTTCCTAGAGGTTCAACAATGGATAAAGGTGACCAAAAGAAGAAGAAGAAGCCGCTGAAGATAGAGGGTGTCCCATTTGCCTCATTAGTCAACCAAAATATCCTTTTGTGCTCAAGTTCATGCCCCCACCACTTGGGCTGTCATCCATGGCCAATTTGCACACCCAAGGCTTCCTCTAGAAGTCATTGAAGAGGTCCAAAAGTTGCTGCCCCTTGGTCCTACGAATTTTGGACTAATTTCCCCCAAATTGAACCAATTCCCCTCTAATTGAGTTCAAGTTGATGTCCATAAAATCGACAAAGGTGCCCACACTTGAATTCACATTTTTCCTCGCTAATTTGTCCAACTAGAATCCCAAAAATGCTATAAAAAACAGTCCTCTGAATTTTCCGGTTCAAAATGGCCCTACTTTGAATTTCCGCCAAAAATCCCGGTTTGTAGAAAAATTTTCAGAAGGTGAGTCAACGGTCCTAAAATGAATCGTGACATGATAGAACTGTCAATTTCTGAAGTTGGGTTTAAATTCGCGGTTAATTTCAATCTGGCGCGATTTTAGCGTGTGACCTAACCTACTGGGTAGCTTTTAGGAATTTTTGGTGCAATTGACTCATGGTCAATTATTTTCGAGCCACATTGTACATCTTCGACACATTGTCAACTCTCGGTTGTCGTGAAAATCTCGAGATTTCAAATACAGACACATGGTATAGAAATGACAGAAAAATCGGTTTAGTGCCGTTCGACAGAAAATTTGTTATTAGGTGGAATCACACACACACTAATCACATACCTCTATCGAATCGACCTATCTCCGGTCTTTAATCGATTCGGCCATAAAGTTTGAAAACCCTTTTAGATCTTTTATTTTTAGTTGGACTCAATCTGATTAGCTCAATTGCAAACACATTTGCAATATTGTTTCTCCTGTTCTAACGTCATTCCAGATTGGTTATGGTGTGCACATATCTAGGTTCATTACTAAGTTGGAAGTAGGACTTGTACTAACACATTAGCACAACCAAGGGAACTAGTTGTCCCGATCAATCTCTAGTTCTTACAAATCACGAGTGTAATCTAGCAATATGTCATGGCTATCTAGATGACGTGAATATTTGAAGAACATAATGAACCTATCGGCTTTGGCAATCATGTATAATTCAATTATTATTATGTCCCGATCGAACAAAGGCCATGTAATTATTTGTCAAGGCACTAATTTGATCATATGCCCAAATTCAACTGACAAGTATTTCTACAAGACATGAACCATTCATTCTCGATTACAACCTTGGCCAAGGATTTCAGTACAATGTCGCGATTAAATTGCATAGGACATCAATCTTTTATCTTGTATATCTACATATATATAATAGGAAGACAGATTCCATATTGCACACACATGTGCTTTTTTATGTGAACAAACCATGACCATGTGCATTTGTGAACCACAGTCATCCGACATATAAGTCAGCATCGTACTTCAGGTCTAAGGATGTTACACCAGGCCAAAGCATGAACCATTACTCATTGACCTCGCTTAAAGTTTCCATGTTGCTAATCATTCTATGCATGCCATGTTTAGTGAACTTAGACAAGCACTTATGTTCTAGCTCAGATATCACAATGCTCAATGACTTGTGACTCGTTGTCCCCTTAGGGATCCAATACTAAATTGTGAAACTTGAGAACACACAACCCTCAACATGATCATAATTATCCTCTCAATAATCCATTGATCGGGAACTGTTTAAAGATTCAGTTTACCTGTAAACTTTTTATACATATTCTTAACTCCTTAAGAATACGTTCAATTGCAATTGATCTTATGAACTCATTCATATAAATGAGACAATGAATGAATATTTCTTTGCCATTAAATAAATAATGCAACTTAAATCCCTAACATGCAACTATTACATGATTGCTTTGGGGCACATAACTAACATAGTGGACCCAAAGCAATTGGTGTACCTGAAGTGAGGCGTGAAGCAATGCCAAAAAGGTCCTTCGACACTTTGTGGACTGGATGAATGAAGACATATATGGAAAGCCAAAATGGACAGACTTTAGAATGAATCTACTCAAGAACCTCCCATAAGAGAGAACATTGTCATCAATGTCGGTAGGTCGAGGAGTTCAGGAGGATCAATGTTTTTCTCAGGAGCGTCAAAAGGAAGAAAGCCAGCAATAGCATAAGCCTCCAAAATAGTGATCGACATGGGACCTGTAGTGAAAAAGAAACAGTTAGCTGAGGGAGACCATAAGCTAATGGCGGCGTCCAGAAGACCTGGATTCTAATCCCTGCTAAAGCAGCTAAACTTAAGAGCATTGTCGATACCAACCCTCTCCCAAATAGGATCTATTTGATTATCGGCCTTCATCCTCAGATACAATCTATGGAAATTTGCTTTGAAGGAAGAGAGACCTCTGAGTCGAGGAGGCTCTGTGGTCCAGACGTTTATAATAGAAGGCCTTTGAATGGGAAGCAGTTCCCCACTTCTACGAGGGAAACAATTTCTAAGAGGTGCAAGAATTCGAACATGGTTTTTGAGACAATGATCGAGGATTAGCATGTTGGGGCACTCATCAATCACAATCAGAAGATTCACGGAAAAATTGTTGTGATGCTCATCCTTTTGTAGTCTATCAAAATTAGCAATAGAGCTTATAGAAGGATGCTTAGGAGGTTCAGGAGCCATGGAGAACAATGGAGTTTGAGACGTGGAAAAGCCAAGGGTTTTAAACAAGATGAAAAGTTTAGGGTTCAAGATCGAAGGCAACGGATGTTTAAAAATCAAATCTTTATCCGAATATGTACTTTCCCGGGATATAAAACGATTCAAAAGACACTGATTCAAAAAGATAAGAGCCATAAAGATAACAATTCGCGAGAAGGGTCAATCAAGCAACGCGTCAGGACATTACTGGGTCCAATAAGATAGCTAGGTGCGCGCGGGTTTCGAAGCGTTGGAGGAATAGTGTGCATCGTGACAGCACCCATAGAAGAAGAATGCATACGTTAGAGGTATCACTTTAAAAGAATTAAAAATCTCTTTAATCCTTTTAAAAAGGGGCATACGTTTACACAAGAAAACGATCAAGTTATCAACATAGATGAATACGTGACTGGTAGGGTACCGCATGACTAACACATGACTAATGTGTGGACATTGGCATGCATGTGACGGATTGTTGATGACCATGTTGATATTAGCATACATTAGCGACACATGTTGATGGGTACTACCAATCAATTGTCGATACACAATGACAAATGACAATCAACAGGTGTGTCGATGAACAAAGGATAGTGTACGATTCATTGAATGCATGAGAAGTGTTGAGATATAATTCAAAGCTCGAGACCATCGTATGGGCAATTGAGATTGTGGAGTAACTAACATGAATGTTTCAAGAAAACAATAGTTCGAGAACAAGATTGCGGGATTATGAGAATCTAGGCACAAAACTTTCGGAATGAAAGAACGAAGGAACAACCACTCGCTAGTAAAATTGTGAGGCAGTTAACACTCGTTTTTAAAGGAATAACCACTTGAGAACAAAACAAGATCAAAAGATTGTGAAAGTATGGGAAAAACTTTTGAAAATGGAAGAGCATAAAGGTAATTGATGGAAATCGTCGGAGAAGAATGCAACCATTGGAAACCAATAGGAAGTAGTTACCGCATAGCCGTTGTAAACACCACTGGTCACCTACTGGAAACCCCTCCCTCTGCGCCCAAATCAATCAAATTTACTATCTTTTAGTATCTTTACTTTCCTACATTGTACTTTTACTTTTAGGCTCACGTTGCTGATTAAATTTTGGCATGTATCTTTATCTTGGTGTGCTTAGGCTGTGTTTTTAATTGAATGCCGGTAGGGTTTGTTCACATTTGGTTCATTTGTATAAGCTGTACCTTCCAAATCTTGTCGTCGATTAAATTTCAGCATGGCTTGCGCTTGTATAATTTGGTTCAAAGTGAAGCTGTTGATTTCTTCATTTGGCTAGATATCTTTTGTTCGGTGTTAATGTAGAACCCATTTTCCCTAATAAAATCCGATGAATGACTTTTGGTAAAAGATTTTATCACAGGACAAATTTCGACATAACAAATTCACATGGTATTGACATGGTTGACCAAATTAGATGTGGACACTAGTAGGGATTCGAATAAAGGAAAATAGGATCGATAGTGTGTTGCAATCTTCGAAACATATTTTTTGATAAAGCATATAGTTTTCAACCCCAAGAGATTAATTGCCCTGGCACTTATGCTAACGAATGACTATGCAAATCTCGAAAATCAATCAAGTCATAGAGAAGGAATTGCTCAAACCGAAAAGGTGGACTTAATCGACTTTTTAGAGCGAAAAGTTGTATAAAGTACCATCTGATAGCATTTACATGTAGTTTTCAAGGAGCTGTGTCTTGTGTCCTCCAATCAATTGGTCAAAATGCTACAAACGACGTCGCTCTCTCGAGAATCTATTTTCCAAAGTATCGTGCATGCGGTGGCTTGTTAATAACCTGCTCGCAGGCCCTAGGGTTTTTTGGAAAAAAGTCAATTGTTATTGGCCGGGGGAAAAAGACCGATTCTTGACATTTGCACGAAGAAAAAGACTACTTGTGGAGAGGCGTGTGAACTCATATCATGCGACGTCAGCATGTATGCAATCACTGGTCAAAGACAGGACGTTGACTGGGGACAGCATCTCTATCAGGACACAGTATCATTATTTTATAATGCATGTCTTTGCATGAGATAAAGCTAGGTTAGTACGATTAAGATACATTTAATTTTTTTCGCATTAGGTCGGAAAAACCTGTCTTAGAAAAGTAAACCTCAGGAATATGATCTTTCAAGTTGTAACACGAAACAATGATGTAAGTTTTGTGGAATTTCAAATACAAAAGGGTTTTAAGATACAAATACTTGGCTCATTTTTAATGACCCAACGCGATCCTATTTTTCTTTTGTTGATCTAACAGTTACAAGCTCCATAAACGGTTCGTTCAGGGAAAAAACCTTCCGTTAATTCCGTGGGAGTGAAAAGCCTCACCCAGTAAGCCACAAAGGGTAAACTCGATTGGATGAACCAAACAAGTGATAAGATAATGAGATGATACGCCTTTGGTGAAGTAGGGAGTCGAACCTGTGAAATATATACTTAATCAATCACGTGCTTTCTTTCCAAAGCATTGCAACAAACCCCTTATGGATGGATAATCATAATACATCTCCAAATTCACTAGAAAGGTTATATAAGACCTAATGGTCGGATATTGGATTACTCTTAGAGTTGGCAATTCCCATTTCAGTTTCCCAGTCATGCCGTATTAACTTTAGATCTAAGTTCGACACAATATGTTTGTTAACTTTATCGCATTCTTGACTCCCACAGATGACAATTTACTGAACGGGTCAAAAGACCCAAAACATTATATGATCTCTTACATGAAGCTTACGTATTCTAAATTACATAAACGTTTTTTAATGGATCATCTTGATATGAGTAATATATCTACCTATTTAATTAAACATGTCTCAGCATGCAATAAACGGGCTGCAAGGGTCAACTTGCGACACATATATTATTTATGTCTAAATGAGGTACTTACCTATGAGAAGAACATGATTAAGCTCAAACAAAACATGCTTAACTATGTGTCGTGTACATCTTGTGTACTTGGGTATTGTAAAAATGTGTTAGTCCTAATTCTAAATGAATCAAATAGAAGGCATCAAAGTTAGTGGGGGAGCGGTCAATCCTAAACCTATTTTACGGATATTAATTTAGTCATAAACTTTTCAATCTTGCCCATTTTCTAATCATAAACATCTATGCAAAATTGCAATGTAGTTTTTTTGGCCAATTTTCGTTGAAATTCCCTAATGTGGTGGTACGCAACGTAAGTTGGCTAGCGATAATTGGCCTGCCATAGTAGTGATTTCTACTGAAAATTGATTAGAAGGACTTCATCGCAATCCCATGCAAAGGCTTGGGGCTAAAAAATCGGCAAAATAGAAAAGTTTTAGGACTAAATTAGCATCCGTAGAATAGGTTAGGACTAATTGGTTAGTTTTCCCAAGATTAGTGAATTGAGAAAAATGTCAAGATCTTGGGTGTTCCTATTTCAACACATTATTTTAGAAATTTTTTCTTTGGTATTGTGATTTGACGTAATGTCATCAACGACGGAGCCAGAAATTTCAAGATAAAAGTTGGGGATCGTGAATTTTCGTATTGATTTAACAATTTAGTCAAATTTTGTTATAAGCAACATGTTTGGCAAGATCGACAAGATAATTTGCAAATTAAAACAATTAAAATTTTTAAATTCTTTAACATATTTGAGACCGTTTAAACAAAAAGGTGTCCATGCTCTTATGCATTTCAATAAAAGGTGAGGAGCGTGGATTTTCGTCTTGACTTAAATTTCTAAGTGTCGTACTTTTGATTTTTTTTTTTCTGAAAGATAATTTTACTTTTTCCATGACTAATTGTTGATATTAGTTCCCGTCAAAGGAAAGATAATAGGTCTGAAAAACAAAAGGAAATGCTTGTGAGTAGCTGTCTTCGGAGATCGTTCGAGGTTTATCCAACCCGGTCGTAGGCTCGTAGCTACACAAGCAAATTGTCAATGAAACTCCAAATGAAATTTCTTCTTGACCTAATGATTCATATCAGCCAAATTAAGGATTCTTTAATTAGAATAATTAATAAATAATAGTTGTCTGATGACAATTAAAAGGTCTACTTGCGGATGACACATTTATTATTCATACACACACACACACACATACCAGGTCATGGTTAATGACACTAACATGATTAAACTCAAAGCGATCACACTTAGCTATGTGTCATGTACATGTCGTATGGACACATGTGAAAAATTGTTAGTTCTAATTCCAAATGAATCAAGGGAAAGGCATAATTTCAAATTCTAGATTATTGAATTGAGAGAAAAGTCAAGATCTTGGGTAGTTCCTATTTCAAAATATTTTTTTTTAGAGAATTTTGCTTTTATGGGCTCGAAGTGAAGTCATCGATGAAAGAGCTAGAAATCTCAAGACTTTGGGGGAGTAGGTAGAATTTTGGCCTTAGCTTAACAATTTTTAGCCAATTTTTGTGATTAATGAATATGTGTTTATTGACAAACTCACAAACAATGAACCTTTAAAATTCCTAAAAGTTAATCACAAATTAATTAAATCAGATATTCTAATAAATTCGTTACACCGGTAAGGTCATTTATCTCACAAACACCACCATAATATTTTAAAACAACATTAATTGACATAAAACAAAGAATTGTATAATATACAATAGGTTGTTTTTATCTAAAAATGAATTTCTTTCATAAATTACACGTTTAAAGTTTAGTTGGGATGGTTTTCTTTTTTGGTCACTTGTTGGAATGGTAAGTCTAAACTATTTTGGGTTGAATTTTTGTTGGATTAAAGGTAGTATAGGGTTAATCATCCTGCGTAGATGCTTCTGGGCCCAAGATCGGCCCAACATACAATTGTCCAACAATTTTTTGTGCAAGTTAGTCCTCTAACTTGATTTTTTTTTCCATGTAAGTCCTTTCTCCAATCATTATTCACACTTAATTTATCTTAATATGTTTGTTTAATATGGCTGTTTTCAATACAAACGAGAGGGAGAAAAGTAATTTCAAATTTTAGAACTTAGTCTTATTACGTGGCTACCATTTCTGAATTGAATTTGGGCCTGACGATATGCTACTTTTCTCCATTAGAATAAACGTAATAATTTTTAAAATATGTTCCTTTAAAAATATGTTCCTTCCTTCCTTTTTATTTTATTTTATTTTATAGTTGACGTATCTATCTGTGATAACTAGAAAAAGGAATTCCATTGGAAAAATAGAGTCAAGGGATTAATTCGCGCCAAAAAAAGTCTAATGGCCCAATCGCAAAAGCAGAGTAAATCACAGAACTAATTCGGGACTTATCCTTTATATTTATGATGATTTCTTACTTTTGAACTATTAATGAGATGAAAATGATTAAGTTTAAAAAGGCATGGTTAACTATGTGTCGTGTACATATTGTATAAAATGGGTCGTGCAAAAAATTGTTTGTCCTCCTTCCAAATGAATCAGATATATGGCATCAAAGATTTTTTTTTTTTTTTTTTTTTGGGTCGAAATATGGCATCAAAGATTAGTAAACTGAAAATGTCAAGATCTCCTGTTGTTCCTATTTTAACAGTTTGGTGGAAAATTTTGCTTTGGGAGACTCGATATGATGTCACCAGTGACAGAGCTAAAAACCTCAAGGTTGGAGTGGGGAGCGGGGATTTTCATATCGGCTTAACAATCAAGTCAATTTTGTTATTAATGAACATGTATGGAAAGATCAACAGATAATTTCTAAATTTAACGAAAAAACAATGATCTATTTTTAAATTTCTGAAGTATCGACGACCGTACGAACCAAAAGGGTCGTCCATGGTCTTATGCACTCCAATAACCTACTTTGAATATTTTCGTGCAGTGGTAATTGAATATTTTAAAATACAAATTGATAATATAAATCTCATCAAGAAAGGATGGAATGCCTTAAAAGCAAAATGAAATATTATATATAGTAGCAGTCAGAATGAGGGATATTGAATTTATTTCAATCATCGTCGGATGACATATTGAAAGGGTCAACTAGCAAATTATATACTTCTTAGCTTGTACAAAAATGACGATCTATATATGACATTGATACAATTAAGTTCAAATCAAACACATTTTATAATGTGCCATGGGTGGGTCGTAGAAAATGGGTCGTGTAAGAATTTGTCGGTCATCGTTGTCAATAAATCAAAGAAAAGGTGACAATTCTAATACTAGAATCGATCGAAATATCAACATCTTGGGCTTTTCCTATTTCAACGGAACTTTTTGAAAAAAATTGCTTTGGGAACTCGAAGTGAGGTCATTGGTGATGAAGCCAGAAACCCTAAAAATTGTTTGATACACGTATGAACAAAAAGGTGTTCATAGTGTTATGCACTCCAATAATCAATCGAACTTCTGGATTTTTCGTATAAAACGGAGTTTGACTTTATTAAACAAAAAATTGATAAAGGAAAAAAAAAAAAAAACGAGGGGAAATGAAAGTTAGTAGCGGTCCATGGAAATCGTTCTGAATCTTTGTATTTTTGTCAAAGCTTTCTGTATTTTGCATCTATTGACATAGAATATACAGTACAGCCTCTATCTCTTAGGAAGCAACGTCTCTGGCATTACATATAAGACCTGAGCAACAACACAGGGGAGAAAGATAATTCACTTGCATAGAGGGCTCCAAGGATGATGACGACAGTGATGAAGATGACTATAACCCATCTCACCACCGTCTAACAGGAGATCTACAAATGTCTCGTCTGCACTTAGCCTGCACCGCTCTTTCACCACCGAACCCCACTTCTTGACCGCCTTCTTCTTCCCCTCCACCATCTCCAGAACACTTTGGAACACCGAAACGTCGCATGGAATTCTCAGGATACCCGTCTGCTGAAACCCGAACTCCTCTTCAGTCTCACGCAGCAAGAACCTGAACACCGGGTGGCCCAAGTAGCGGGTCGGGATGATGAACCTCTTGAGCTCTTCACCAGCGCAGACCGCAAGGTAGCCTTTCGGGACAACGTAGCTGTTGCCGCTGCTGTGCTTGTTATAATTGTTGCAGTCATTGTCCTCTGATGATAGAGAAGAGATCGTTCTTTTGAGGAAGCTGATGCTCTTGTTAATGACGCCGCTATTTGGGCTCACGGCAGCGGCGGTTGTGACAGTTCTTGACGAATTTGAGAAGTTCCTCCACTTCTTGAGGAGCCACTGGAGTCCACCCACTTCAATGATCTTGTTAGACTTTTTAGGGGACTTCATGGCTTCCTCAAGAAAAAGAAAGCGTGAGAAGAAGAAGCAGAAAAATAAGAAAGGTTGCAATCTGTCCTAACCTAAGAAAAGGGGCTCTTGTAATTTGTAGGAGTCGTGTATTTTGAGATTGAGAATGACACATCGTAAAAGTTAAGCAATTACACTATAGCTTTGGGTCCAGGGTCGCGATCCAAAATAATACCAGCTCGGGAAAGATATAGTTTTGGAACATGCTCCCATATAAAATCAAAACCCACCATCCAAAATTGAATTCGAATGCATATTTGTCATACGCTCTGAGAAAGTTTGCAAAATCAAAAATTTTCTAAGTCATAGATGTACCAATAAACAAAATAATAATAATCCACGTCTGAAACTCAATGAGATTGTCTCGGTTGGTTTAACAAAAATATAATAGTAAATCATCGAAACTCAATGAGAACATTAGCTAATATTGGTTGGAGAGACTTAATCGACCCAATTATGGAGTGCATGGACAAAAATCAACATACGGCAGGTACAGAGGGTTGTTGGGGAACATATATAGAATTTCTAGGAAATTTACCCCAATTTTGATTTACTAACATGACGGAAAATATCCGTAGGTACATCTCGATAGATATATGAAGCTATTAATTCTTAAGATCGTCCTCACTATTTCCACAAGTTTGGTTGGCTAAGTTGACAACGTTGACAAAATAACACATTCAAGCTTTCTTTGTGGAAGAGGAAAAAGATTAGAGGAGAACTTTGCGACAAGAAATTTTGGGACCCCTCATGACATTTTTATATTGCATCATTGTTAGGGCGGGCAATTCTCAACATGATCCATTTGCACTATATGACAAGATACGCAATTAAATAGGTTGGATTGACATAAACAGGTTCGTGTTATGACACTACTGAATTCATGTCTTACACAGGTTAAACGGCTTAACCCGTTTAGACGTGAATTGACTTGTTTAAATATATGTTAAGATGCCATTTGTTTCAATATGATACAATTCGTTGTGACCTCACTGAGACTTTTTTTTTTCCTTAAAAACTTTCGAAATACACCCATGTCAAAAGGAGTAAATGATAAAAGTAAAAACTGATCGCAAGGTTGAACTTCATATTGTATTTTTTTTTTTTTGGGATTTTCGGCTGAATAAAACGATCTCTCGCAACCTCCAACCATTTTCTTCACTTTAGTTTGTACTAATCGTTCATTTTGCAATTTCCGAGCAATAAATATGCAGACAATATGAAGTTCAACCTTGCGATCTTTACATCAAACAACAAGTGAAAAAATTCGATGGAAAAACAAGGCAAAGATCATAACACAGGCTATGATACCAATGTAGGAGAAAAGTCAGCGAAAGTAAACGACTAACCTTTCATTGCACAACAAAAGCGATTATCTAGAAATATATGATGAACAAACCAATGAATGATAGATGATATGACTTCACGATGGTCCAAATACAATCACAGGGTGGGTATTCATGTTTCACAGCATTAATACCGATTGTCTTCTCAAAGTAGTAATAGAAGTCTTTTGTACATTGTTCTTTGATGGAGAGAAGAAGAGTAGAGAGAACCATTCTCTTTTAGTACATTCTTTCTACTATTGACAAGGACGGTTATCTCAAGAAGTTATTATATTTGGGAAGTTAAATAACTTCCCCTTATATAGATAACCCTTCATACCTCTTGAAAAGGTGTCTCTCTACCACATCACATCACATCACAATGAACCAGTGCATCTTAATTATATCCTATCATAGATGAACCAACGAAATATAACAGGATCTAAACATGATTTCTAATATATATATATTTTTTATTTTTTATTTTTTGAAAAAAAATCAAGTTATATGCCATTCATGAGATGCAATTCTACTTTAAATTGAGGATTTGTGACATGAACTTAAATGCAATTTATATAAAACCTAATTCTAATGACAGGCAAAACTATTGTGAATTAATATAACATGATGTGTAATGACATGCAAATTATGATGACGTGGCAATATGATGATGTGGCACAAAGACGTGTAAGGACCAAATGTAATGCATGACTTGGAATTTATGAAACTAATTTTATATGATATGGGTGTTATTTTTTCATGATTTTTTAAAGCTAAAATAGGAAACTACTTAAATTATATAATGGTCTAATTTAAATTAGGAAATAATTTATATTAAATCTTAATCTAAATTAGGCAATTTCCTAAATTACTACATGATTCCTAAATATGCAATGCCAAATAGGAAACTAAAAGTGCTAAAAGTTATGTACGATATTTACTTTAGTACCTAAAGTTTTTCTTGGATCTCTTCGGTTCCACTTAAAAAAAAATAAAAATGATCACTATAAGTTCCAACTTTGATTTCGGTTACCGGAAATCTGTCATGGACATATTTTATTAATTTTTCAAACTTATGTGGCCTCCCGGTATGCCCAATTAGCATTAATGACCCAAAACGACATCAGTTAACATGTTTACCCGAAATTATAAACCTTAATTTTGACAAATCAAGTTTCTTCAAACCCTAATGTTTCAAACCCCTCTTCTTCAATCCGTTTGATGAGCGAACGACCACCTCAATCTGCCATGTTCTAACAAGCCACGAAGAAGTTGCTCCACCGAGCCATATTAACCTTCGCCGCCGCAAGGGACTTGTCCTGCCCCTTCTCTGTGGATGTCTCGATATAGATGGCCAACGCGAGGTTTGTGAGGGCTTAGAAGACGTTGATCACCAGCATTAACCACCCACCCCTAAAAATGATTATATGATATCACTTGGATGTTTGATGATGTGCAGATATGTGACCTCCATTCAGTTTTCTCGCCAATGCTCTCCATGGAAGATCATCTAGTTTAGAGAATATAGCCGCAAACAAAACAAAGCCAGTTTCATCTTTTGCTAGGTAACAACGGGAGATAGCAGACTTGCACTCAAGTTAATGAGAAGCATTAACCACACAAGAGATGCTGAAACACGCTCCAATTAATTTAGAATCTTAGACAAACTTATGCAAATTTGGTTTTGGCATTTTGTCGAACACATGATGAGCACCTAAGGTGAGGGTCTTATATGCAAAATTAGAGCAAGGTTTCGATTCCATAATACCACGTTAGTAGAAATCTAGACCAAATCGTCAATAACTAATTCAACACTATTCAGTTTTCACACCAACAGAACCAAGATGTTAGTCTTTATTTTCAACAATGGATGAACCGAGATGGGTACTTTCGAATCTTACCTTATCGAGAAGGGATTCTAGTTACCTAAGTAACACTGACATTGTCCCGTGATACGCGATACGCGACACGACACGACATGCGACACATCGTTTATAAAAAATAAAGAATTCCGACACGTTAGAACACGTCGTATATTAAATGAATATATATATATATATATATGATAAATTATCATTTTTATGATAGCTTAATCAAATTAATTTGATTCATATTCACAAATAAATAAATACTAAAAAAGCCTAGAATGAATTTATACTTAAAATATTAATGTATCATTTGTCAATATCATTTATTGTTTTAATTTGACAAATTCAACTCCATTCCCATAATCCATCAAACTTGAAGGAAAAAAAACAATTCACATTCTAGATTCGCGTGTTAGACGTATTGGAAGAGAAGAGAAAAAAACAAACTTGGAAGGTGAATTGTGTGCCACGAGAAGTGAGAGTTGGAAGAGAAGAGAAGAGAAGATTAGATTTTTCTTCTTTCTCCATTTATTTATTTTACTATTATTATTTTACATATTTATATTTTGACCCATCATTTATTAAAATTTTTTAAATTTGACCCCGTGCACATCGGAATCACATATCAGAATTCTGAACTTGTATGTCATAAATATGGACTCCTGTATTGGGACAATTGACTATAGGTGTCAGATTTTCCAACACCTATTGACCGAGTGTCGGATAGTGTTGAACACGTGTCGGAATGTCTGATATGACACAAAGACTCTCAGAGAGTGTCATGTTGGTGCTTCCTAGCTGGTTATAGTTGCTGTTTGTTGGAAAAACATGGCTTCAAATCAATAGAGCAATCAAGTCAGATTTTGAGACATGATATCACTTTCTTTGAGGATTTATTTGCCCCACAAAATTGTTAATTGTCACTGGCAAATATCATCCAGGACACAACAAAGTCTCAAAATGAAATACTATATAGCAATTCTAGTATTTCTCCTAAGTCTTTCTAGGAAATAATTGAAAAGATAGCTGTAATTTTGAAAAGAAGACTCGAGAAAATGATCTTATTTCACTCATCTGACGCACACACACATACATATCAGTCTTAAAGAACATAGTCAACTCTTTGTGGAAGATTGCAAAGTGAACGAATGTATCATTTCGAAAGAAGTTGCAAAATGAACAAAGGTGTTCATTCGGAAGAAGTTGAAAAATGAACAATGCAACTCTTCAGGAAAGGTTGCAAACTAAACATGTATCATTTTTAAAAGTTATCTTTAAAAGACACAAATATACAAAATTCGGAATAATAAAAAAATTAATAAAAAATTATTTTTTAATAAATAAAATTTCGAATTTTCATAATTTTCGAAAATTCTCAATAAACAAAAACAACCTTTGAACTAATTAAAATTAATAAGATAATCGTATGGAATAAAATAAAAAATAAAGGGGTTAGTGCTGATTAAACTGTGAGTCTGCAAGCGTGCCAAATGCGCTTAATAATCGCGCAATTATTTATGCACCCTCACGTGGATATGGTGGGGTCTAGCCCACACCTAATCTTTTCTTTAAATACACTAAAGAAGCTCCACATTTATTAACTGGCCCATTTCCTCTCACTTTTCCTATGTGGGAGAAAGAAACATACACTTAATTTATTTTACAAACAAACTTCCAACATTATTTACTCTAACATCAAGAGATTTTGAGCTCATTGCCGATGATGATGAAAACTAGCAATGAAACCTTTACTAAGAGTGCAACACTTAGAGTCCTCTTGATCGGAAGACAGAGTGAAACGGGGGACATTTAGGGTTGTAACATATGGAAAAAACGGCGTTGATGGTGTTCATCTATGATTATAATAGCTCCAACTAGACTCAAATTGGTGAGTTGTGAGAGAAAACGAGTGAGAATGAAGAGTGGGATATCGCTAGATGGTTGGACACACTAAAAAGCAAACCTTAGCGGTAGTAGTCTTAGTGTGTATCGGAGAACAATTGGTGCTACAAAGGGTAATGCAAACCATCATCGACCCATCCACAGGGACAATGCCGTAACCTTAAAAAGCAACACTTCAAGAAGCAGAATTAGCAACCTTAATCATTGGTGCTTCTTGAAGCATCGCCTTTCTATGCATCAACGGGGAACATCAACGGGGAACAAGTCTGTCATTACACTATCCTCCTAAATCGAGTAAATCGAGTACTGGACACTTCAAGTGCCAAAACTTTATACGAATAAACACTTAAGTGTCAAAACTTCCAAAATTTACTCTTAAATGCAAAAATTGCAGAAAAACGGAACACTGAGAACGCGTTTGGTAACGCTTCTGTTCCTGGGAACAATTTCTGATTAGAAGTAATTTTTTTTTTATTCTATTCCCGGAAATAATTTCTAAACATCTTAAACCGTTTGGTAACTGTCCAAAATTTCAATTTCCGGAATAGAATTGTGTTTGGCACTGTCCTCAAAATTTCTACATCAAATCATTTTTTTTCCTCTTTTTTTTTCATTTCTTTCTCCCCTTCTTCTTCTTCTTCTTCTTCTTCTTCTTCAAGGTGGCCGATCATCAGTCCTGGGATGACCGGCGAACGGCTAGATGAGGGCCGACGACCTCACCGGAGCGTCACCGGCAACTGGGTGAGGCTCGGCCGAGCCTTGGTTGGGCGAGCGGCCTCACCTAGATCTAGTGAGGCCGAGCTTGCCTAGCCATCGGCGGGGCTCAACCTCGTCAGGCCTCCGTGAGGTCGGCCTCGCCTTGGCTGGGCGATGTCGACTTTGTGGTGCCCCGGTGAGGTCGAGCCTCGTAGGCGGCTGGGTGAGCTTGGCCTCGGCAGATTTGGGCGAGGTCGAGCCTTGCCGGCCAGGTGAGCCTTGTTGGTGGCCGGGGAGGCCCTAGCGAGGCTCGCCTGGCCACCGGCAAGGCTCGCCCTCGCTAGAGCCTCGTCAGATCTGGTGAGCTCGTCGGACCTCCTCCTGGCTTGGCGAGCCTTCGATGAGCTCGTCAGACCGGTCGCCGGCGATCGGTGGCGGTGGCTAATGGACGTCGGATGGCGGTGGACGGCGGTGGTAGTAGTTGAAAAAGAAGAAAGAGGAAAGAAAAACAAGAAAAAAGAAAAGAGAGAAAATAGGTGCTTGATTCTAGAATTGTTCTCGGGACAAATAATCAACTTCTTTTTTTTACTTCTCGATTATGTTCCAAATCTACTTCCGGGAACAAAAAAATAGAAATTTGTTCTTGGGAACAAAAAATTTACCAAATAGATTTTTGTTCCAAATTTACTCCACGGAAAAAAAGAACATAAATTAACACTGTTTGGCAAGTTGCCAAATAGGCCCTAAGTGTTAATGGTGAGAATTTTTGGCAAAATTGCTGACGTGACTTTTTCCTGCAAAAATTTAAATGATTTGGCATTTCTTTTAAAAAAATTATCCACGTGTCGCTGACATGGCTAGGTAGCCCATAATGACATCGTTTGGTCCAAATTTGATTTTTAATATAAATACCAATCAAATTAAATTTAAAAACAAAATTGAAAAAAAAAAAGAACAAGGGCAACAAATCAGCAAGGCCCTCTATGGCCCTCGTCGCCACCGCCCCATCAATGCTGGAAAGAGCCGGCAATGGTGGAGTATGGGTCGATTGCTGGCAACCTTGGCCGATTGCAGGCGAAGGCCAATGGCGGCCCTTGCCTAGATTTGGGGCGAGGTGTCGCGGCCTTCCCCTAGATTGGGTGAGTCATCAACCCTTGCCTAGATCAAGCCGGCAACTCTTGCATGATCTAGGGGAGGGCCGCGACCCCTTGCCTGAGATTTGGGCCGGCCACTGGCTAGGGCCTAACAACCACGGGTGACCCTCACCCTACTGTCGCAAGCCCTTTCTAGCGATGGTGGGGGGACAGTAACGAGGATCATAAAAGCCCTCGCTGATTTGTTGCCCTTGTTGTATGCGTGTGTGCGTGTGCATTTTTTTTTTAAATATTTATATTAAAAATCACATTTGGAGGCAAAATGACGTCGTTTTGGGACAAGCATTGCTAAGTAGACATTCTGATGAGTCACATAGACCGGTTTTATTATTAAAATAATGCTATATCGAATTTCCGGCACGTCTCAGTGGAGTTAGCATTTATGTGTCCAATTTTTTTTTTAATAAAAAAATGGCACTTAAATGTACATTTTAGAAATTTTGATATTTAAATGTTCACCTGTGTCAAGTTTGACACTTGTTATGCACCTTCGCCCGGGTAAATCTTTAGCGTACATGTCCTCGTGCCCTTGGGAGACTTGATTCGATGCCGCTACAGAAAATGAGGGTTCGAGGATGTGCTGTTGCCATTAGGAGAGAAGACAAGGTTGCCAGATGTGACGTTGATTAGAGCGGTTCGGCGGGATCCGGCGGACCGAAGTTCAACTTTGCGATTGAGAACGACGGAAGAACGACCAAAGAGGAGGAGATTGGCTACTCAATTTTTAATTTAAAAATATGACGTGGAATCGTTTTCAAATATAAAAAGTGCCAAGTCAGATAAATAATTTAATTATAAAAGTCACTTAATTATTTTGGGTATAGTTTCTCGCCGAAACACCTAAGTTGATTTTTTTTCTTCTATTTAATACTTGAGTGAGGTGTCAAAATTTTGGCCCCAAAATGACATTGTATATAACTTTTGGCACATTTAAGTGTCTTTCTGCTCAATCAAATTTTCAAGTCTATGTTTATAAAAAGACTGATTCCTAAATTAATGACGTGCAATATATAAGCCTACATCACGACCAATACAGGAAATAAAATACTGGGATCCAATCTTAGGTTTTAAAAGTCGATTTTCGATTACGATGAACACATAACATCTCAACTGAGGAAATTGTCCATTTGTGATACGTCTACAACCTTACGTCAAATCACAGCTAGAAATCAAATTGAACATTAGAATATTTGCATTGGATTTAGTTTAAGAGATCACCTAAATTGAAAAAAAAATTGGTTTTCCCGGCGGCAAATAACACAAACTGGGCACAACGACTTTTGTTGACTTCGTTATATTCATTGAACAATGGGGCAGCGACTCGTGTTGTCACGGTGGGGATACTGAAGGGCGAGAGCTGGACTTTACACAGCAAGGTCACTGATCACTTGAAGGTGCTGCTGTGTTGGTATTGCAGCATGACTAGTCTGGAAAACCTGCAAGTGAATAGACAAGGCGGTCAGGCCGGCGATGAAGGGACATAGTTGCGACGGTGAGGACTGGGTACACCGGATATCACTGGCAATCTATGCTAAAGTACCATTGGGGCTGGACTGCTTTGCCCGAACTGCTGTGAGTGTCTGCTAGCATTGTAATTATGGTGGGTTAATGGATCAACAAAAATGAGCAAAATGAGATACATTGTTTTCGTTTATGCATCTCATTAATTCATGTATTTATCGAGTTCATGTATCTGTTGAATTCATCCATATAATTAATTGATGTATTTCTACTATATTCTCGTATCTCCTAGATTCTTGTATCTATTTAATTCATGGTTTATGTATGGCTTCTGTACATGAATTTTAAAACTTTATTAATAGACTTGAGAATCTTCATTTCAAGGAGAAGTGAAAACACCTACATCTCATGTCTTCAATTTTCTTTAAGTGTGTCAATTTCAAGAAGTGTTTGATAGAATCTCGTTCGTAAAGTACTGATCGTGTTCGAGATATTGTATTTTGTGAGGCATAGTTCGTGAAGCTACTTAACACCGTTGGTAGGCTCTAATAGCATAAAAAAGATTTGGTTAGTCATACCTATATTATATCTTTTTGTTATAACTTTCTCGATTTATTATTTTTTTGTTACGACAAACAGTGTTACTTATTCTTCTTTCAATGTGTCCTCTTCTTCATCTAGCGGTGGAGGTGTGGCGTGGACGTGAAGGCGGCAGTTATCTCCTCCAGTTTTTCTTTGTGTAGTGTGTGTCCGTCCGGTGGTGTGACTCTCTTGCTTTTATAAGTTCTTTTTTATTTCAATACTTTTCTTCCCTTATTTCCTCAATCAATTACATTTTTCTCGTTTGTTGACCATCAACCAGAACTTTCCCAACCATTCTAGCATAGATTGCTTCTCATCCTTCCCTTTTATGGATGATTGTGCATATATCTTTCTTTTGCTTACCTTTCATCTTGACTGTATATATGTGCAAATTATCACCCTTGCATCAGTTAATCTTTTAAAAATTAAACCTTTGCCCACTCCCCTTTCCTCACTAAGAATCATATGTCTTCAATCCATATTTCCCTCGTGAACGTATTTGCCACGCTCTGGCTCTTTAATGGGCTTTGACCAATCATTAATTCACGCGGGTATAGTCTAGTTAATCTAATGCGACTCAAAACACCCTTGCCCGAGGCTATTAATTAAAATTTATATAGGCCAATTAAAATAAAGTTTATATGAGTTTATTACTATTAATGCAACATGCTCCTAATATGCAATTGTAATTTATCGATATTTTTGTTTAGGAGTCATTTCTTACTTTTTCTATGCAATAAATGTGTCGTCAAAATTTAGATTTCAACAAAATCGGACAGTGATCCAGTTTGGTTTTGAGGAAATAACCAGATTGTCAAGAGCTGCTCAAATCCAGCGTTGGCCCGATTCAATCGATTGATTTGGTGTTGAACCGGATAATGGTTTGACCGATTCTTTCGACATTATAAGAAAAAAAAAATGGTCAATCTCGCACGAGCAAGGTTGGATCCTCTGTACACTTCGACGGTTAGTGGGCTCCTCTTCGGCAGGGGGGACGCCTCTTTATCGTTTAGTAGCGCTACAAGTTATTTTGCATAAGTAAGATAAGGGATCGACATCCTGACCTCCGAATTGCGAATATAGGGCCTCAATCATCTGAGCTATGCGATGGATGCTTCCTAGGAAGTTAATTTTAACTAGTAAATCAAATTAATCAGTATGAAAAGGGCAAAGCCGGATTGAACTAATCAACCCATGAACCGCCATGACTACTGGTTTTTCGATTGGGCTGGTTTTAAAGCAGTTGCCGGAAGTGATTGCCAGAGCGAGAAGGTTCAAATAATGTGTACCTCTTGACAAGCTTTTAGGACCGTGAAGGGGTCGAGAATGGATGGAACCACACATTGAATAAAGGGGGTATCTCTAGAGTGCACGACTGACACTCATAAGGACATTAGTGGTTGAAATGGGAGAGTTTAAGAAACACTCTCTCCCAGCCGATGAGTGAGGTCCTATGTTGTGTTACTCATAAGTAAGATCTGGATTCACATGGTCATGATCATATAAGGTTACCAAGAGATGTTTGGTAACCTAAAATTGGTGGGCTCTATTTCAAGATCGCATGAGAGAGAGAGAGAGAGAGAGAGAGAGAGAGAGAGAGAGAGAGAGAGAGAGAGAGTTATTATGGTGCTGGGTGACAAGGCAGGGAGGGGTGCCTCTAAGACACGTTAATCATCGGGTCCCGCTGTTATCCGCTACATTCAAATGGTTTTGAGGCCGAATTATTTTCAATTTATTAGTCTATTGAGGGAAGAGAGATTTGGTTGTTAGGTTTGGGGGTGCGTTCTTTCTTCAAAATTTAGGGCCACTTTCTATTTTGTAAGTGTTTAAGTTAGAATTTGCACCAATTTTACTTTAGGATGAGTCAAGATAGTTGGTGGGAGCAAGTTTAAGATGTACCTCCAATTTCAGGAGGTCAAGATTTTCATATCAAAACAGGTTAATACTACATCCCCTTCTTCTCTATGCTTTCTGTCTGTCTATCTATTGACATATAATATAGAGTGTAGCCTATATCCCTTAAAAAGCAACTCTGCTTTTCTATGCTTTCTGTCTCTGTCTATCTATGGACATACAATATAGAGTGTAGCCTATATCTCTTAAAAAGCAACTGGGACAAACATATAAGACCTAAGCAAGAACAAAGAGGGCGAGACAATTCATCTGCATAAAGGGCTCCAAGGATGACGGCGAGAGGGATGAAGATGACGATGACCCATCTCACCACCGTCCAACAGGAGACCTCCACATCTCTCGTCTGCACTGAGCCTGAACTGTTCTTTCACCACCAACCCGCCATTGTTTATCGCCTTCTTCTTCTTCCCCTCCACCATCTTCACAACATTTTGGAACACTGGAACATCGCACGGGATTCTCAGGACGCCCGTCTGCTGAAACCCGAACTCCTCCTCGGCCTCTCGCAGCAAGAACGTGAATGCCGGGTGGTCCAAGTAGTGCATTGGGATGATGAACCTCTCGAGCTCTTCGCCAATGCAGACTGCGAGGTAGCCTTTTGGGACAAGATTGCTGTCGCCGCTGCTGTGCTTCATTTTGTTGCTGTTGTCGTCGTCGTCTGATGATAGAGAAGAGATCGTTCTTTTAAGGAAGCTGATGCTCTTGTGAATGCCGCCACGGTTTGGGCTCATGGCAACGGCAGTTGTGGCGGTTCTCGACGAGTTTACAAAGTTCCTCCACTTCTTGAGGAGCCGCCAGAGTCGAACCACTTCGCTGATCTTGTTAGACTTGTTAGGGGACTCCATGGCTTCCTCAAGAAGAAGAATGGGAACAAGAAGAACAGGTTGCAATGAGTCCTAATCTAGGAAACTGGATTCTTGCAATTTATAGGAGAAGCGGATCTTGATATTGAGAATGACAGATCGTAAGAAGTAAGCATTCGCACGAAAGCTTCGTGTCTAGGGTCGCGATCCAAAATAATGCCTATTAGCAACAAATTTCAAATTCGTTGACCAGCTCATGCAAGATTTTGTTTTGGAATATGCTCCCAAACAAATGATACGTGCTCCTTTAGGCATTAGTTTTTTCAAATCAAAACCAACCATCTAAAATTGAATTGGAATGCATATCCGCTACACGCTTTCACACGGTGTGTAGAATGAAACCTTCCCTAAGTCATATATGTATTAAGAAAAAGAAAAAAGAAAAACCCGCTTCAGAAGTTCCACCACTGACTAATGTGGCGATAAAAAAGACGTGTACACAAGCATTTATCGTCTTATCATTTTCTGTCATTGTCTCGAATTATTTAGGAAAATAACTAAAGTAAACATCGAACTTAATAAGAATGTTAGCGATTATTGGTCGGAGAGACAAAATTCACCCATTTATTGACATGGTCTAAAACCAAAAATACAAGTATAGAGGGTCGTTGGGCGAAATATGCACAGTGTCAAGGCAATTTACTCCAATTGTTATCTGCCTACAAAATGGAAAATAGGTGTAGGTACATCTCAATACATATATGAAGCTTTTAATGCTTAAGGTCATCCACGCTATATCCAAAGGTTTGGTTAGCTTAGGTTGACAAAATACCACGTACGCTTTCTTTGTGAAAGATGAGAGCGACGAAAAAGGGGGAAGAATTTTTGGGGCCCTCATGACATTTGCAGTGCATCATTGTTAGGGCCAGCAATTCTCGACACGATGCATTTACACCATACGTCAAGATATGCAATTAAACCGGTTTGGGTTGGCATAAGTGTGTTCGCGTCATGACACCATGCAAATCGTGTCTTACGCTGGATAACCCACTTGACCCGTTTAGACACGAACCAACACATTTAAATTAACATGTTAAAATGACATTTGTTTCAACACAACACAGTTAAATATGTTCTAACACATATACTATTCTCTTTAGAACCTCACTTTTAAAGACTTTATCCTAAAAAACTTACGAGTAACACTCATGGCAAAAATATGAGAGAATTACCAAAATAGTCGTAAATCTGTTGTAATTGCATCAATTCAGTCCTTAATTTTTTTTGCCAATCAAATTTAAATCTATTATTTTTGTGTTAATTCAGTCAATCCGGCCAATGGTGACATGTATAATGTGTTAATAATATATATTTTTTCGATTTTTTATTTTGTTCTTTTATTTTTCCTTTTTTTTCTCTCTCTCTTTTTTTTTTCTCATCCTTCCTTCCTCCTCTAGCTGGTTGCCACCAACCTTAAATAAATAAATATTATTAAAATATTTTCCATGTCATCATTGGCCGGACAGCCGACTAATTGGTTGGATGAACTGAATTGTCACAAATGCAAAATATTAAGAATTGAATTGACCAAAAAACCATTTAGGATTGAATTGGCTTAATTGTAAAAGAGTATACAATGATGATATATATATAATTGACTCAATAGCACTTTATAGATTATATTGTCTAGAGCGTGTTTAAAGTGTTTACACAAGTTATCATAACTGGTTTTACATGTACACATGTTAATGTATATTACATGTTATGGTATTGTGTCATTTCGATACCTAGCACAGTGACATGTTTGATATTCATGCTAGTCAAGTCATGTCGTGAGACCATTTTATTAGGCATGTTGGTTTGTGTCGAGACAAATCGACATGTTTATAAAACACACCGCGCTTGAGTTAGGCATATTTTTATTATCACCCTATTGTCAATCCTAATAATTGCTTGGGGGATGACGTTTCATTTTCAGACCCTATTGTAAATCGTATTTACATTTTTTTTTCTTTCCATTCTTTCCTTTATCGGAAGGACACTTTCACTTTCTTTTTCCACTCCTTCACTTTTCTTCCTTGTCATTTCCATCTTTACATACCACTTCGAGCCATATGCCCTAACCTTTTGTGATCTTACTTTGACAACTTGGATGAAATTGAAGTAGCTGGGCATGCAACTCTCTCCCTAAAGATAGTAGAGACCGCTTGTCCAATTACCCTTTTAGCCAATAGTGCATCCCTGATTACTTTCGAAGTCCTAATCTCTGACCCCTATTTACAAGCTAGAGAATCTGGCGTACTCATAGAAATCAAATTCTTTCTTAGGCTCCATTTGTTTCACGAAAAATGTGACGTTTCTCAAAAATATCTTTTAGGATACCATTTTTCAAAAAAATGTAATTATTTTATGACGTTTGGCCGAAACTTGAAAAGAAGCAGAAAATATTCTTCATTGCTCGGTAAGCAAAATCTTTTCCTCTGTGTACTCTTTTTCAATAATTTATTATTATTATTTTTCAAAATATAATTTTTTAATTATTTTTATATTTAACAAATCAAATTTTAAATTATTTTCTATATTTTTAATTTTATTTTTTATTATTTTTTCTTTCTTTTTGTCTTCTTCTTAGGCAAGCTTGAGCTCGCCACTCACTCCGCTCACTAGATTGGCGAAATTGTAGCCCTAGCGAGCGACAAGCTGGGCTCAAGCTTATTGTCGATTGGGCGAGTGACAAGCTAGGCATGAGCTCGCCACTGATTGGGCAAGTGGTGAGCCTTGAGCTCATCTGAGGTTGGCAAGCTTGAGGTTCACCTGTGGCTAATAGCCGGCTCAGCCAAGACAGAACTAAAAAACAAAGAAAGAAAGAAAGAAAATACAAAAAAGAAAAAAAAATACAAAAATGACTAAAATATTGGTTTTTTAATTAAAAAAAAGAAAAAGAAATATGGAAAGGTTGATATGGGTGAGAGATAAGAGAAAGTAGGTGAGGAAAATGTTTTCCTCTTTTTTAAAAGTGGAAAATATTTTCTCCTATCTTGGAAGACTTTTTTTCTTTCATGGAAAATGTTTTCCCCAACTAATTTATTTTTCTTGAAATGAACATCGAAAAATCCGAAAAACGTTTTACTGAACATTATTTTCAGTTAAACGAATGGAGTCTTAATTCCGTGAGGTGTGGAACATCTTTCGAAATTCCGATGATCCCATCAGGCATCATAATCGCAATGAGCCACTACCAGTGACCCTGCACTAGGCGTTGTTTCCCATAGACAATGCACCGTTCTCAACAATTGATGATATAACCAGTCCCTATGTGATTTCATGTGGTTTGTGCTCCTATAATCCATGAACATCAAGCCCTCACCGCCATTTCCATGATGGTCGCTCTTCAGCTTCTTTTGTCATTCTTATGAGAATTGTGCGGATTTTACTTTTTGCACGGATATAATCTCACTCCTTGTTATCAGGGGATCATGAAAGTATCCATAAGAACTGGGCAAAAAACAAAGCAGAACCACAGCTTGCCACTAATCAGTTTACCTTCTCCAAATTCTTCAGATCGTGATGATTTTATCTAACTTATTCGGGTGATCCGATCGACGTTCCCTCAATCAACTTGAAAGCGAAGAAACGTGATTAGAAAAAAAAGTTTCTTTGAGAGTGATTTCGACATATGCATCACTTCAAATTTCGACCAAACTGCAATTGCTCTTGTCTCATCTGCCACTTCAACCAGAACATCGACCAAACGCGTAGAGGAAGACCTCTAGAAGTGAAAGGGAAAGGCCCTCTTGGAGCTGTGAATGGAAGGACCGGATACCACAGTTTCTCCACTAAGAAACCCCCGCGCAAAACACAACAATTGTGGAAGGTCCAGCCCTTTAATTGACGCATCTAATGTTTTTGAGACCCCCATATGGCCTTGGATTTCGGCTAGATTTTCAGAAGAAGAAGCCTTCAACTGCTTTAGATAATTAAATTGTAAAAGGTCTAGCCTCTTAATGGATATGCACTAGAAGATGACTCTTTCAAGAACTCTGACCTATGAAGCCTTGAATTTCAATTAGATTTTCACAACAACAAGCATTTACTTTCTTCAAATGTTTCAGCTGAGAAAGATCCAGCATTTCAATGGAATTGCATGAGTCAATGATCAACTTATCCAAGAACTTGGATCTATCAAGACCTTGAACTTCAACAAGAACATTGATTTTTATTTTTATTTTTTAATTTCAGTGCAGCATTCATTCTATCAAAATATACAAGATCATCAAAACCACACGAATTTCTACCCCATGCTCCATCTAATGTTATCGTTTCATATATTTCATATGTTCATATGGAAAATCTAGAGATGCTTTCAGATTTTTACTAAAAAAAGTCATTGTTAATTGTCTAAAAACAAATCTTTAGTCTTTGCCTACTTTTGGTCCTTGATGTATGCTCCCTAGTGGCCTCAACAACAAACCCACTGTCACTTCTCTATTGAAAAGTAATTACAGTGATCTCATATAATTGATGTAATAATATAGACTGGTTAATTGACCTTGACTTAGAAAAGTTCTGAGTCGTTGCCTTCTAGCCTTAGCCATTATCCGGTCCTTCCATTCACAGCTCCAAGAGGGCCTTTCCCTTTCACTTCTAGAGGTCTTCCTCTACGCGTGCTTAGTCATTGCCTTCCAGGCATTATCCGGTGGCGGTTCTATCATCGGTTCTGAATGAAGTCGACCAACGTTCGCTGATTTTATTATCATTTGTACACCGACAACTTGGTTAGCCGATGCTACGCTTGGGAAGATCGTTTAACGTTTACATTGTCGTCCTCTTTGGTCACGACTTTGATAATGTATCTAAAAGCAAGGGGGAAAAAAGAAAGAAAAGGACGTGATAGCTATTTTTCCACTATAATTATGTTACCATTATACTAGTCTCTACATCTATGATATACACGAGAAAAAGACTTGTGAAATAGATTACGAGAAATAATAATTCTAGAAGTATACTTGATCATTATGAGAATAAGAGATTTTCGCAATATTGAAAAAAAGAATTATGTCTCATGAACTAAACAGGATATAAATTGTGGTTCGATTTAAGTGGAAAAATAAAAGAAAACTTTTTGAAAAAAAAAAAGTGAAGATAAATGTCACTCATGGAGAGTGCCGCATATCAGCCATCCATTGAAAGGGTTTTAGTGCCCACTTTACATTTATCAAATAAGATAGATTTATTATATCTAATTTAGATCGATAATGTCACATTTGATTTCGTAAGCTTAACTATAAGCTCTAATAAATTATGCTTTCTTTTTTTGATCAGCACAAAAATTTGCTTTTTATTAACTTATGAAACTTAGTAAAGAAAATAACAATAAATTTAATTATGGGACGCTCATGTTCTTATTTATTTGTCAACTTTTGGTCTTCCTATTTGCTAAACTAGACAACTTAGGGTGTATCTGGTAAAATTTTTGTTCTAGGAAATAATTTCTTTTTAGAAATAGTCTTTTTTTTTTGTTTCTATTTCGCGAAATAATTTCTGAGTAAAATAGCACATTTGGTGACTATATAAAATTTATATTCTCGAAATAGAAAAAAGAATAAAAATGCATTTGGTATGATCCATAAATTTTTTTATAACACAGAATTTCTTTTGATTTTTTAATAATTTTTTTAGATTTTTCTTTTTTCCCTCCCTTCCTCTTCTTGCTCCTCCTCTAGCGAGTGGTGGCGGTCGTGGCTAGCGACTAGAGGTGGCAGCGACTAGCGACCCATGATCGGAGGTAATTTAAATAAATCTATAGGAGATTTTGCCAATATTTGTACTAATACTATACATAATGGTTGGACATATTTCCTCAAATAGATAGTTTACTTGGGACAATCAATCCTTAGTGATGGGAATCTAGGAATGAATGTCAGTACGGGTTAGTGTGAGCTTATCCATGCAGTTATGCACTCTTTGAATATGAATCCATTTTCTGAAAGATCCTTTCGATGACCTATGTTGTGTTGAAGGGATATCTATATGATCCGATCGATTGTGTAAAGCCCGCGGTAGCAAAGGAATCGGGGAAAGTATACACAAAAGATAGTTCTTTTTTATTCTATTAGTATTCTATTAGTATTAGTTAGTGATCCCGGCTTAGTGAGTTCTTTCTTCCGTGATTCACTTTTGGCACTAGTCCTACATTTTCCTCAAAGATACCCTATTTTTCTCGTTCGGGGATTTGATGACGATGGTTGAGAAAAGCACTTTTTTCCAAATTGGTTTTCTTTTAATACACATGTTATTGTCATGGTTGACGAAATTGGATGTTGACAACAGTAGGATTCGGCGAAAACATAAATAAATAAATAACCAATTATATGTTTAATTTAGATCTGCACAAAATAATCTTTGCCTTCAGATAAAGCATTCAACTATGAAACCGAGAGATTAAATGGCGCCGGCACTTATGCACGCGATTGACCATGCAATTCTCGAAACTCGGGGTGCAAAGAACAGTTCCCACACGGCATAATGTGTCGGACCAAGTCATGGAGAAGGGATTGCTCGAAACGAAAATGTGGACTTAATCAGCTTTTTTGAGTTTGTCCAGAATACCATCTGATGGCAATCCGAGGGGACGAGAGAGCTGCATTTGCATGTAGTTTTCGATGAGTAGTGTCTTGGGTCCTTCAATCAATGGGTCGCAATGTTACGAATTGCTGGACAGGGAAGTCTATATCAAACGACGTCGCTCTCTTGAGAATCTATTTTCCAAAGTATTGGGCGTGTTGGTAACGTGTGCGTAAGGTTATTGAAACAACGAAAAAGACCGGTTCATGACATTAGAACGGCAAAAAAGACTTGACACGTCGAGAGGCTTGTGAACTGAAATAATGGAAGAGTGCCATCACTAGTCAAAGACAGGACAATGATCAGGGACCACGTACCTATCTAGGTGCAGACCCCATGTGTCAAACTTGGGATACATAAGTGCCAAATTTCAAAAAAATATAAACCTAACCATTAATTTAATTACGAAGCGATGGGGAAGGATGGTGAATACGTAAGATTCTATTGAAAAATAAATCATAATAACCAGGGACCAATTCATTTATTCCGAGAATTCATGACCCAACCCTACAACTAAAATAGATATTGAAAGAGTAAATATTTGCCTGCAAAGGTTTTTATTCGATTATTCATTCTTCCTTTACAGTACTCAATCTTGCTCGATCTAATATGATACGCTTAAATGCCAAAATCGGAGAAGAAATAAACACTTAAATGGCAATAGGGATAATTTTTCGCCAAACAATTGACGTCGCATTTTCCGATGAGAATTTAAAATGATGTGGCATTTATTTAAAAAAAAATTATCTACGTGGTGCCAATGTGGCTAGATAAGCAAAAAATGATGTTGTTTTGGTCCAATTTTAATTTTTAATATAAATATTAATTAAATAAAATTAATCTTAATTTAATTTAACTAATATTTATATTAAAAATCAAATTTGGGGGAAAAAGACGACAAGGATTGCTAAATGAACATTCGACAAGTCACGTAGACAATTTTATTAATAAAATAATGCTCGAATATCCGACAAGTCTAGCCGGAGTTAGCACTTAAGTGTCTAATTTTTTTTTTTTATAAAAAAAATGACAATTAACTATACATTTTGGAAGTTTTTGCATTTATGTATTCATTCGTACCAAGTTTTGGTACTTGAGATATACTTCCTCCCAAATCTATCAAAAAAACAACATCATTATTTCTTAATGCATATTTTGTCTTGAGATATGGCTCAGTTGGTCATGAAGTTAACCTAATTATTTTGCCAATTCTGGTTTAATCTTTTTTTGGTCGAAAATGAGAATGATATTTTTTAAGATCAAATGCTCATAGGCAAAGACGACCAGGAGTATCCAAACAAAGCAAATCCCTAGGGACGAGAGTGGGGGGTAACCATGAAAGGGATAGGATAATTTAGCGCTGGGCCTTTAGCGAGCCACTCGCTACTCGATTTACACTCCGACTACAGTGGCCCAAGGAGAAGTGAGGGAGATGGGTCAAAATAGCTTCGGCCTTGCTACTGGTCTTGGGCTTTCAGCCTTAGAAATGCTAGTTTTGCCATTAAGTCCATTCCAAAGTTTTTTCCCAAACACCATTATTTTTGCCTAAAGGCCTTTAGCCCCCAAAGCCCCTTGGAAAGCAGTTTCCAAACGCACCCTAAGCACTCTATCTCTCACAGCACGTGCATCTCTTCTTGAAACACTCAGACAAGTTCTTTACAATCAGACTCTACCTCAATTACACCCTCTCTCCTCGACTTGAATAGATTAAGGGCTTCGATCAGGGCGCTCGTCTCCACCAGAATTGCCAATGATCCCGAAATCGTCTTGGTAAAGCCATCGAGAAGGGTCCCTGTACCATCTCGTAGCACACCGGAGATCAAACCCGTGGTCGCTCCTTCCAGAATCGACGTGTCGATGTTAATTTTCAGTTGCTGATTCTCTGGCGGGAGCCATGTCTGCTGTAAGTAGGTCGACTTCTTGTTAAGTTACCAACATTCCATTTGCTGAAGTTTTGTGACACATCGGGTTGGGCGAGTTGATTAGGGTTTTTGGGCTTGTGCGTTGACGTCAAAATACGAAATTATTTCTCAATTTCTAGATAAACCAAAGGATAACAGCTACTAGTTCAAAGGTGAGACCTTTCCAAATCTGTAATGGTAGATTCTGAAGCCACACTTCAATTCGTGTTATATTATGATCTGTAAAATGGATGTTTGCTGCAGGGTTAGTCCAAATTGTCTTTGTCCAGGGGCATAGCAGGAAGAGATGCTCCAATGATTCCACCTCCTGAGTGCAGAAAGTGCAGGCTGGACTAGGGAAGAGTCTTTGTTTGTAGAGGTTCTCTGTTGTGTAATTATCATTTTGGCATATGCTCTCTAGGAACATGCGAACTCCTGGGGGAGTATGCATGTGCCAAATTTGGCTCCACAACAGCGGGTGACTGAAAAGGGGATAAGGCTTGTGTTGCAACCCTCGTCCATCGCGGGGGTTTTGGCCTTGGAGTGAATGGTGGTTCAGAGGTACGAGATGGTCTTTAAGATGCATCACATAAAGACGACTTGAACACATCATCTTTAAATTCATCCATGAGGTCCATTAGTCGAGAACGTGGGCTCCTCATAACACTGCGTGATAACAATTTGATTTTAGAGTTCTTTTAAAACACCCTAAATAATATTTAGGAGTCGTCACTAGTCTCGTTTTTTGGGTCGGCTAAATATCCAATCGAGAAGCGGGAGGAATTTCCTGATTTCTATGGAGCCAGTTATCCTTATCTATTATTGACTACAGTTGATTGATTAATAGTTAATGACGATTGGCCACCATTTGCATTTACATAATGATGGTCAAGATCCAACATCAATTAACCCATAAATTTGGCTCTGATCAATCCCAAATGACTACCTATTGGTGCAAGCATCGCACCTATTCATACATCTAAAAATCACATGCATACGCATCAAATTAAACATGCACTTAGGTCAATTGGCCTTGATTCTCAATCAATCAATCAATGGTGAGTAAATCATTGAAGGGTCACTTATTCAGTTTAAATGCCAAATTCGGACCAGAAATGTTTTAAAAGTGATTAACCTATAAAACGAAGCTCAATTTGAAAGATTTAGGCATGGTTAGAAAGCTTAGAATGTCTACTTTAAAAGTCATGAAGACACACGGGCCGATTTTGAACCGAAAGAACCGTATTTATGCAAAAAGGCCCGACAGTCCAGATTTGATCCAGTTTTGACCCGTGAATTAAAAAATTGCGGGAAAAATATCAAACGAAGCGAAAAATGTACCAAATTTTATAGAAAGTTAGGAAAACGCGTCTCAACAATTTTTATGTTTTGAATGTTTCCTAAAAACTCCCTGATATTTCCCAATAAATCGATTTTCACCTAAGACTCAAATGAAAACAATTTTGAGGTCAAACAGACCTTATCCGAGTCACTAAACTTAAGGGCCTCTTAATCTTGCGATTGCGACCTCAAATTTTACAAATTACTAAATCAAATCCCATTGAACGTTTTTTCAGCTTTGAGTTTTTGCCATACAAAAAGGACTTGAACCATCTCGAATTTTCAAAACAAAGTCAGTCTGTTCTGAAGACGAAATTACAGAGCATTTTCCAAGAACTCACTGAGAATTCATGCATGTGTTAAAAATATCAAACCACGTCCATTTTTTAAGAAATTTATCACTGTGAAGATCTGGATCCTAGCTTCAAATTATATGAAGCTAGGATCCAGATTGGGGATTCCCTCAAGGTTGAACTAGAAACATGCATTATAGAACAGGATCAAATTTTCCAGATTCTGGAATCAGATTTCATGGCCTATAATAGCAAACAACGTCCATTTTTTATGTGTGACCTATCAAATTGTAGCGTATAAAGTCAGATGATTTCTGTAGTTCATCGCATCCTCAAATTTCCAAGTCATCAAGGTCAAATCGAGCAACTAAACACACTGACTCAGAAAACTTCGAAAATCACAGAACATAACAGGCCATGATCAACCTACTAATATGCAATCAATCATTCCGATTTGATTCCTAGCTCATCCTAGCCCCGATTGCTTGTGATTGAATATATTATTGATACAAGACAATCTCGCTTCATCAGATGATAATCAAGATCGATCTATCGGATAGAAGCTCCTATCTTGCGTATTAATGAACCGACGATCAAATGAGCTTTCCAGGCAATGTGTACGTCACGACACCTCCACGGATTGGCCTGAAGATGCTCGGTAAATGCTGAAATGGATATGCAAAGATCAAAGTGAGAATCAACTCAAATGAACTCGAAATGAACCACGATCAAAGATCAAGCAAGTTGAAGAAGTCTGGTGGCTATTTCATCGAACGCCAGCCAAGGCTAGCTCGAGCACAGGGTGAGGAGGTCGGTTGCAAGACTTGGAGGATCGTCGGATGATGTTGGATAACCGGAACAGTGGCTGGAAAGGTGGACAACAACTCCAGCGCAAAAACCAGTGTTTGGCCAAAGGAGGAAATCGGCTTGGGAAGGCAGTTTTTGACAAGAGTCGGTGGCAATTGGACTTGCAACCGCGGATTCTCTGAAGACGTCATCACCTTGTATCCGGTTTCAACCCATTGAGTTTGAAGTCTACATGAACATGGATTCTCCTAAACCCATACCCTGCATGATAGTGAGAAGGTGTCGAGATTCATTTTCACATGTACGGTACTTTAAAAAAAGAGATTGGATGTGAGCAATGAATTTAGGAGTACTCTTACCATGGTAGCCTTCTCGATGGTACTTTCACCCAAAAGAATGGCACCACTTCATCCTTTAGAATGATTTCCATGTTGAGTATGCTAAATCACGGTGAGTCTTGTCGAGACCCATACCCAGCACAATGTGTGTATTTCATTATTAGTTGTATTAAACAACATAAAATATGATTCTAGGAGTCGTCACTGGCCTCATTTTTGGGGGGTCGACTAGAAAATCCAATCGAGGGTCGGAAGTGATCCCTCGATATCCATGGAACTCGAGATTCTAAAGTTCGGGACTTGGGTTACATTAATATTTATGTTAGGAAAATCTCTACGTTGTTTTGAAAATGACAAAGGCAATCAAAGCCTACTAATGGGTGTATTGATTGATTAGCACTAGGTGATATATGCATAGGCTGAAATGCCAGATGTTGTCATAAATAGCACCAAGTGAACTGATATGAGGAGTGCTCTGCCACTGTCTTGAGTGCTCTGTCGATGTTTGGAGTTGAACATGTTATCTTCGGCAAATGTTTTTCATAGTTCTCAAACAACCCATTCACCCACCTTCTAGATTGTTTTGTTAGCCCCAACAATTGGTATTAGAGCCTCGTTGCTTGTTTTTTGAAGCATTGTGTTTCAGAGCATAAAGATCTTGTTATGGCTAACTTTAAAGAAGTGGTTTTGTTTTTACAAATTTCTATCTGTTGATGATCTATTATTTCAACTCAAGATTTTTGGAATTACTTCGTTGCTTTTAAGGATTTCTTTGTTTTTAAGTCGAAGCATACAGGATTTGAATTTTGAAAATATTGAACACCCTTTTTCAAAATATCACTTACTCTCTTTATTGGTTTTTTTTTTTTTTTTTTTTTTTGTGATTACTTTGCTCAAGTTCTTTGGACAGAAGATTATCCCAATCCAAATGAGTAGACTTACTTTCTAGTATTGTTGCTTATATGGGTCTTCTAAACAAATGAATTTGTTTAATCTCAAAGTCTAAAGATTTTCTTGTTTGTTTCTCACCCCCACACAATCTCACCATACGCATGAGGAAAGACAACCGGAATTCTAGTTCGTCAATGCGTTCTTCCACAACAATCAACACATCTTCTGCTGAATGAAAGGTTCAACAAAAGCAATAGTCGTGATGAACAAGCAAATGATTGATATGATCAAACATGGACCAACAACTCAAGACAGCAATTCAAAGATCAACGAGACATCTTGTTCGAGCAGCTATACAAGAAAAATCACCAGCTCTACCTGCTCTTGCTCATGACAATATCTAGAGAAGACTTGCTCTTATCTTTTAAAGCTTTTTAATTCATATATTGTGCATTGTCTTATCTGATATTTAAGAGTATCTTTTCTTAGGGACCAATGGAGAAAATAAAAGGAAGAGGATCATCTTTCTTGGTGATTTTAAGACATTCAAGATGGAGTCACATGAAGACATCAAAGAAATGCTCATGTACTACACGGACATCATGAGTGGACCTGCTGAATGTGGCGAGATCTACACTAATGAGGAACATTCAAGCTAGATTCTTTAAAGCATTACCACAAGAATGGCTTCATGAAAAAATCGTCAATTCATGAAGCTCAAAGATCGCCACACTTGAGATTGGAAAAGCTTATTCGAACTCTCATGGCTTACAAAATCAAATCCAATAATGAGCTGAGGAAATGCAAAGGTAAAATGTCTATTGCATATGTTGCTAACACTTTTCATATAGGATTTTGAAGGATTGTCCTCCAATGACAACAATGATGATGATGAAGATTGGGATATAACTTCTTTGATTTAAGAACTCCAACTGTTCTTGAGGAAAAAGAAGAAATTCAAAGGCAATCATATTGTTTATTCGAAGCTCAAGAAGAGGAAGAAAATCTAGAGAGAAAAAATTTCGAGCAAATTGGTGATATTAGAAATCAGCTTGGATATCACTGGAAGCAGATATCGGCACTACCAGAATCTACAAAAGATCACCAAATCTGATCCTATCCAAATCAACGAAAAATTTCGAGTAAGGATTGATAAAAATCATATTCGAAGGTATGGTATTTATCATACATCTACTTTAGGTAAGACTATCAAAATATCATGATTATCCTTTGACTTACCTTGCAAATTTCTAGATAGATTTATCATGATTCTTGATAATACTTGCTAAATTGTTTATGATTATACTTGATTTGTCACACCCCGATCCTCGGGCACGCACCCATCTCTCACCTTGGTCGATTAAGTAGCGACGTCCTAGGACGCATCGCTAACCCTTTTTTTTTTTTTTTTTTTTTTTTTTATAATATGCATGCGGAAGCATATAAAATCCCCAAACAATAAAGCAATGGGATAATAAAGTAGGATTAAATTTCGAACTTTAAAAAACAACCACACTTATATACATTGCAAACCAGTGCACATATATATGAGGCGGACTACTAAGTCAGATTCAACTTAAACAAGTTCATAATCAAGGTCTATAAACAGGGGTGGGGGTTTCACAAACTACGGGTCCTCGTCCTCCTCTTCATCATCCTCCACACTCCAACTAGATCCTTCAACAGACTGCACCGGACTTCTGAGATCTTCAAAATCCAGGTCTGCTGCATCTAGGGACCTGAAATGTTGTCCCACAACCGGGATGAGACTACGTCTCAGCAAGTTCTACCCCCTAAGACCCGATTAGGAAGCCAATACACCTTAGGCTGCCTAAGCACGCACGGGTCAGAGGACTTACCTTGGTCTTAGATTCCACCTGTATATTAGCACACTTCAAATAGGCACCCAATCACATTATTACGGATCGATATCTCGACCAATCAATTTAGTCGATTACATGTCAAACGGACCATTCTTGGTCATTTCAATCAATACTGTCCATTCTCTAAAATAACTCATCGGGTTACCAAGCCAGTATTATGTGATTCATTCTTCGAAATAACATAGTAAGTCTCTGAGTATATTTATCATAACGTACATTCTGCAAAATAACATTTTGAGTCACCGAACCGTTATGGCATGTCGTCCATTCTACAAAATGACCTATAGGGTCACCGAGCCGACACTAAATACCGTCCATTCTTCAAAATGACATATAGAGTCACCGAGCCGGTATTGCATACCGTCCATTCTACAAAATGACCTATAGGTTCACCGAGCCAGTATTGTATAACATGATACTTCGAACGTACAATCAATTTGTCCTTTTATTCATTTTTGACAAAAGTACACGTGCGTGAGCACACGGTTGGCCTTAGTCAAAATATTATAATTTCATTTCCGCAAATCCCACCCTTATCTGTAGTCCACCAAAACATTTTTGGTGCTATCAACCGACACCTGGTTATTTTCCAATTAATTATTCAAATTAATTAATTCAGGAAAATAATCTCGTAATCATAATTAATTCATTTCAGCACAAAATAAAACTCAATTAAATAAACGGACTGCACCACGATAATCAACATAAAATTTTGGTCGTCCACCATCCCAGTCTAATTTCCGGACAATAAATAAATAAATAATTAATTTCGAAAATCATTAAATAAATACAATAAATCCAATTTAGGCCTGTAATGCATAATTGGAAGCCGATACGAGCCTGGAAAATTACCGAGACTCGTTCAATAAATAATAGGACTTATCTACTCTCTAATTACACTAACCATTCTCCTAACATGCATAGGTAAATCCCTAATTTAATTATTCTAATATAATCTATCCACCTAATTGCACTTAATTAAATCTAATCAATCCCTAAGCATCATTAGCCTACTAAGAAGGGATTAGTGAGCAACACTCACTTGTGCAAAGCGAAGACCGGATCACCACAACGGCGACGCGACGGCGGCCGAAATCCAAATTTTCGGCAGTGTCGGCGGACACTCGGGCCGGGCGTACAAGCCTTGCAGGCCCACAGAAAAAGCTAGGCTTGGGCCGAACTTGGGTCGACTTTCTTCGCGGGCTTGGGCTTGGAACTGAGCTTGCTGAACCTATGGGCTGAACTTTGAAGATGGGCTGAAACTTGGGTTTCGAATGGGCTTGATCCAAAACTAAAGTTGGGCTGAGCAAATGCGAGCTGGGCTTGTGACACTTGCTGGGCTTGACTGAAGATGGGCTGAATTCTGCTTGGGCTGAGCTCGCGGGCTTCTGGGGCTGCTGACTTGAGAGATTTATTGGGCTAAATTCCAACGCCGAAGGTGGGCTGCAATGGAACTAGAGGAGAATCAATGGGCCGAACGGCGAAGAAACAGGCAGATCGGAGCTCCGGCGAGTGGCTGGTCGGCAACCAATGGCTCCTGGGGGTCTTGTAAGTGGATGGAATGGCCAAAGGAATGGTCGAAACGGAAGAAAAACAAAGAAAATTGCGAAACAGTGCAGGTGGACAGGGGATCGACGGACCGGCAACCGGCGGCTTGGGTCGGCCGTACGGGACGGCCGGCGACTCCGTTCAGGACGAGGTTGGACTTGATGGAACGGTCTGGATGTCCTCTTCATGGCGATGGGTGGCTCGTTTGCTGATTCATCCGGAAAGTCGACTTTTTATTCGAATCTTTGGCGAAAGATCAGTTGGAGTAGAAACCGGTGTGAAAGCTAGTATAAGCACCTAGAGGGGGGTGAATAGGTGTAAAAACAAATTTCCCTTAGTGAAGTATGCAACTCAAATCACCAATAGATTATGAAAATGAAATTTGTCTCTTGTAAACAAAATGAATTAAGAACAAAGTAAAAGAGCGTAGGGAAGAGAATATGAACACAGAGTTTATAGTGGTTCGGCTTAATCCAAGCCTACGTCCACTCTTCCGCACTGACAGCCCACCGGCTGGATTTCACTATGAACAAAAGAGTTGTTACAATAAAGCTCTTCCTTGATTCCACAAAGTGTAGAGACTCTACTACACTTCCTCAAGGTCTCTCAAAGATATAGACTCTCTTTTGCGTACAAGATTTCGCTCAACAGTTTAATTGACTAAGAACAAGGAGCTTCAGACTTTGGAATTCTTCTATCGCGCACACACTCGAACAACTAGAACGTCTTCCTTATATACTCATTTATGCCATCATACCCGTTGGCACTTACCAAAGGAATTCTTCCAATCTACCCGTTGGACAGAATCAATTAGGAAGATCTTCGAGCTATTTAAGGAACATGACGATAGCCCATCAATCCTGCTCACCCATACAAACAGGATCTAGGTTTCCGTAAGTAGAACCTTCCAAGTATACTTCGCCAATCAACAGATCCAAAATCCCTGAATCAATCTTGATTTGAATAATGGATTTCGACATGCTATATCCAACCAAGAGATCTTCTCCGATCGATAAAGTCAAATCCTTAACGAAACATCCGGTTCCGGATAAGCTTTCTTCGACGGTCTAGAAAGCGTCAATGAGGATAGAATTTGAGTCTTGAGTCCGCGGTCCGAGTCTTCGAGACTTTGATGGAAGAGTCTGCAAGTCTTCAGACTAGGCTGATGGAAACGTTTTGTCAACTTCAAAACACTCCAACAATCTCCCCCTTTTTAATGATGACAAAACTTTCCTGCAGATTTGGATAACTTTGACCTGCAAAACATTACTCAAGCAAATATGGATATCTCACAAAGATAAATGGCTTAGTAAGAATAACACTAGAATCTGCATCCACAGAAAGTAAGTTAGTTATGTAAATGAACAAAGTCATGAGATATCAATAGTACTTAAGATAAACAAATGTTCAAACAGTCAAATCCAAATCCAGTCCAAATCCGAACAGCCAAGCACAAAAGCACAAAAGTCAAGTCAAGTCAAGTCAAGACATCGCAAAAGTCAAGAGTTCAAAGAGTTCAAAATTTAAAATCAAATCTGCACCACATCTCTCACCCTTTTTGTCATCATTTAAAAAAAAAGGTAGAGATGAAAAGAGAATGGAATTAAGATTGCTTGGGAACACGAACAAGCTGAAAATCTCCCATTGACTGGACAATCCCTTCTAGCTTTTTCAAATCCTCCTTTAGTTGCGCCACATCTTCACCCTTGGCATTTGCTTGAACTTGAAGAGTAAGGGCATGAATTTGATCATGCAAAGAAACTGAAGAGGCTTGACCTGCATTTTGCAAGTTCTGTACTTCGCATCCAAGAGCATATATTTGACCCCGCATCTCCAAGAGAACATCAAGTATTCTGCGAAAGTCTGCTGAATTATCAGTCTGAGTACTGGCTTCTGCACGATCAGATGGAGTATAGGCAGATGATGGCAAATCAGCATGGTCACGCAAATTGGGCGATGAAACATCATGTCCCTCTTCAGGAAATTGAGAGGCATAGATGTCCTCTGGATCTGCTGGAGAACGACTTATTCCTTCACTGGTAGCAGGGAATGAGGACGTTCCTCTTTTCTCAGGATCTCCCCCTGTTTCCATGCCTTCAGGTGGAGAAAAGTGTTCCTCATGTTCAGCTTCCGTTTGATCTCCTCTCTCCTCTTCTTCTTCTTTCTCAATTCTTTCCTCCTCTGCATCTCTCTCCTCTGCTTCTTTCTCCAAATCTTCTCTCTCTCCAGTCCTCTATTCTGTCTCATCCGTGTCTTTTTCCTGTCTCTTCGTTGTTTTTGGAATAGAATGACTCAAGTTTTTCAATGCCATTGCAGAAATGGTGATATCATCCTCATCCTCTTCATCCTCAATGATGAGAGCTCTTCTTTTCTTGGATGGAGCAACCATGGGCTCCTTCCCTTTTCTCTTTGTCGCGGAAGAGACTGAATGAGTCTTGACAGGGGTTTTCACTTTGAATTGCTCCAACGCCTTGTTGAGTTCCTTCAGACGCATTTTAGAGACCATTTTTAGTCCCACCACCATTTGATCGCACGTTCGAACACAAAGAATCTGGGGAGGCTGAACGTTAAAATGTCTGAATAACTTGGTCACAAGTCTTTGGGTAAGGAAGTTGACCCTTGTCCTTCACCACCGCTTTCGTACATGTGGAACATAATAGTGTGTGGAAGAGAGAACTTTTAAACATCATTGATGGCGTACATCAACTTTGCCTCCGAGTTTGAAACGTCGGTCTTTGAAATTGATTTTGGTCTGAGACAGTTAATTACTATCTTGTGAAGCAAGATGTTGGACGCATTCATTCTCAAATAGGAAATCTTTCCTTCCGTCCTTCTATCCTGAACAAGCTCCAACGTTGCGCGAGCGATAGACACACTGATAGGTTGATATCTCCCTCTTTCAACCCCAATCACATCAGCCGAGTATTCATGTCAACCACATAGTCCCGATCTCGAACACGAAAGAAAACCTATTCGCATCCAAGCGAGATTCGAATAGAAGTAAGCAAAGATAAGTTCAAAGCATAAGCCTCTGTAGTTTCAGAACAAAATTGTTCGAGTTGAAGAAGACTGAATTTTTCCCGTAGATTGACATTCACAGAATCAAGAAAATCAAAGTCCACCCTTCTAGGGTTTATCACGCCACGCTTAAGCAACTTAGAGTACAGTTGCTTGTGTTCCTCCAATCGAAACAAGTCTGTCCTTTTGCTTCGGATTTTTGTCGCAACACCCATTTTCGGTTTAAACTGACTGTACATCCTATAATCGTCATTCCCATTTGGTTGACTCAGCCCTCCAACACGTGGATCACTTGGGATATTTGCCAATGCCTCTTCCGCCGACCCAGCAGGGGCAATTCCCAATCGTTCCATTATGCGTAAAAAGAAAGTTTCATTTCTAAACCCTTTGTCTTTTAGAAATTCATCAATGTAGTTCAACGGAGTACCACTTCTCTTCAAAGCACAATAAAGCTTGTAGGTAAAAGCGGGCTTAAGAGTTCTTATGGGTTCTGCGTCTTCGATGATTTCTTCCTCTTCTTGATGTGCAACATCCTGAGGTCTAGATGGAGGAGATGGACGCTGCTGAGAATGTTGTGGGCTCGCTGCTTGTCTAGTAGATTCTTCTTCCTCGGTGAGATCAAAGTGCGTAGGCCCCTCACGCATTTGTTGTGGTCCCCTGTTTGCGATCCTTGAAGACTTTCTTTGAGACGACATCTTTCACAGTCTTTGAGAGATTCCAAGCTTGTTTCCCAAGAAAGATGAAAACTTTTCGAGGATTAAACAAGAGAAGAAGACAAGTGGAAGATCGGTGCTCTCTTAGGGTTTTTGTGAGTAAAACGAAGAAGAACTGACAGTATATAAGGCAGTCGAAGCGAGGCATACGGAGCGTCGTGAAAAAGGAAATATAAAAATGCCTTTTAAAAATAACTGCCCTTTTTTTAAAAAAAAATTTGATAACTGCCATTTAAAAAATAACTGGTTTTTCGAAAAGGAATGATTGCACTAATCACGAAAAATTGGGAAAATTACACCAATTAAATTTGGATAGATGATCGTACCTTTTCAAGATTTGAACCGAGAGATAAGTTTCTAAAATAGAAATAACTTACAGTCGTAGATCTTGATTGTCTGAGTCTGAGTGCCTTTAGACTTTCAGTCCTGAGTCTGAACTTCTTCAGACTTTAAGATAGTTAGACTGGAACGAATAACTTCAAATTGATCAGGACTATGTGGTTGACATGAATACTCTGGCTGATGTGATTGGGGTTGAAAGAGGGAGATATCAACCTATCAGTGTGTCTATCGCTCGTGCAACGTTGGAGCTTGTTCAGGATAAAAGGACGGAAGGAAAGATTTCCTATTTGAGAATGAATGCGTCCAACATCTTGCTTCACAAGATAGTAATTAACTGTCTCGAGACCAAAATCAACTTCAAAGACCGACGTTTCAAACTCGGAGGCAAAGTTGATGTACGCCATCAATGCTGGTAAAAGTTCTCTCTTCCACACACTATTATGTTCCACATGTACGAAAGCGGTGGTGAAGGACAAAGGTCAACTTCCTTACCCAGCACTTGTGACCAAGTTATTCAGACATTTTAACGTTCAGCCTCCCCAGATTCTTTGTGTTCGAACGTGCGATCAAATGGTGGTGGGACTGAAAATGGTCTCTAAAATGCGTCTGAAGGAACTCAACAAGGCATTGGAGCAATTCAAAGTGAAAACCCCTGTTAAGACTCATTCAGTCTCTTCGGCGGCAAAGCGAAAAGGGAAGGAGCCCATGGTTGCTCCATCCAAGAAAAGAAGAGCTCTCATCATTGAGGATGAAGAGGATGAGGATGATATCACCATTTCTGCAATGGCATTGAAAAACTTGAGTCATTATGTTCCAAAAACAACGGAGAGACAGGAAAAAGACACGGATGAGACGAACGAGAGGACTCGGAGAGAGAGAAGATTTGGAGAAAGAAGCAGAGCAGAGAGATGCAGAGGAGGAAAGAATTGAGAAAGAAGAAGAAGAGGAGAGAGGAGATCAAACGGAAGCAGAATATGAGGAACACTTTTCTCCACCTGAAGGCATGGAAACAGGCGGAGATCCTGAGAAAAGAGGAACGTCCTCAGTCCCTGCTACCAGTGAAGGAATAAGTCGTTCTCCAGCAGATCTAGAGGACATCTATGCCTCTCAATTTCCTGAAGAGGGACATGATGTTTCATCGCCCAATTTGCGTGACCATGCTGATTTGCCATCATCTGCCTATACTCCATCTGATCGTGCAGAAGCCAGTACTCGGGACCGATAATTCAGCGAGACTTTCGCAGAATACTTGATGTTCTCTTGGAGATGCGGGGTCAAATATATGCTCTTGGATGCGAAGTACAAAACTTGCAAAATGCAGGTCAAGCCTCTTCAGTTTCTTTGCATGATCAAATTCATGCCCTTACTCTTCAAGTTCAAGCAAATGCCAATGGTGAAGATGTGGCGCAACTAAAGGAGGATTGAAAAAGCTGGAAGGGATTGTCCAGTCAATGGGAGATTTTTAGCTTGTTCGTGTTCCCAAGCAATCTTAATTCCATTCTCTTTTCATCTCTACCTTGTTTTTTTTTTTTAATGATGACAAAAAGGGGGAGAGATGTGGTGCAGATTTGATTTTAAATTTTGAACTCTTTGAACTCTTGACTTTTGTGATGTCTTGACTTGACTTGACTTTTGTGCTTTTGTGCTTGACTGTTCGGATTTGGACTGGATTTGGATTTGACTGTTTGAACATTTGTTTATCTTAAGTACTATTGATATCTCATGACTTTGTTCATGTACATAACTAACCTACTTTATGTGGATGCAAATTCTAGTGTTATTCTTACTAAGCCATTTATCTTTGTGAGATATCCATATTTGCTTGAGTAATGTTTTGCAGGTCAAAGTTATCCAAATCTGCAGGAAAGTTTTGTCATCATCAAAAAGGGGGAGATTGTTGGAGAAAACTTCCTTGAGTGTTTTGAAGTTGACAAAACGTTTCCATCAGTCTAGTCTGAAGACTTGCAGACTCTTCCTTCAAAGTCTGAAGACTCTGGACTGCCAGACTCAAGACTCAAATTCTATCCTCATTGACAGTTTCTAGACCGTCGAAGAAAGCTTATCCAGAACTGGATGTTTCGTTAAGGATTTGACTTTATCGACTGGAGAAGATCTCTTGGCTGGATATAGCATGTCGAAATCCATTATTCAAATCAAGATTGATTTAGGGATTTTGGATCTGTTGATTGGCGAAGAATACTTGGAAGGTTCTACTTACGGAAACCTAGATCCTATTTGTATGGGCGAGCAGGATTGATGGGCTATCATCATGTTCCTTAAATAGCTCGAAGATCTTGCTAATTGATTCTGTCCAACGGGTAGATTGGAAGAATTCCTTTGGTAAGTGCCAACGGGTATGATGGCATAAAGGAGTATATAAGGAAGACGTTCCAGTTGTTCGAGTGTGTGCGCGATAGAAGAATTCCAAAGTCTGAAGCTCCTTGTTCTTAGTCAATTAAACTATTGAGCGAAATCTTGTACGCAAAAGAGAGTCTATATCTTTGAGAGACCTTGAGGAAGTGTAGTAGAGTCTCTACACTTGTGGAATCAAGGAAGAGCTTTACTGTAACAACTCTTTTGTTCATAGTGAAATCCAGCCGGTGGGCTGTCAGTGCGGAAGAGTGGACGTAGGCTTGGATTAAGCCGAACCACCATAAACTCTGTGTTCATATTCTCTTCCTACGCTCTTTTACTTTGATCTTAATTCGTTTTGTTTACAAGAGACAAATTTCCTTTTCATAATCTATTGCTGATTTGAGTTGCATACTTCACTAAGGGAAATTTGTTTTTACACCTATTCACCCCCCTCTAGGTGCTTATACTAGCTTTCAAAACATTTATTGCAAATCATGATGTGTAAGACTTGTATATAATAGAAGCATCAACATCTCCTTTGGCAAATGGTGCTAGTACTAGATGTTCATACTCTCATTGTACTTGATATTCTTTTTGCTCAAGGAAAATCCCTTGTCATTGAAAGCAACCATTGCATGCTTTTGTGTATTCGGTTGCAAATGCTAATATAGTCAATAATGTCAAACAATGTTGGTAAGTTCGAACCAAAGGCTCATGAAGGTATATTTCTTGATTATTCTACTTCTAGAAGTACATATCGTATGTTTAACAAAGTAGGAAGTGGAAGAATCAATAAACATCAAGTTCGAAAATAACTTAACAAGAGCACAAGATGATGATAATAAAGAACTAGTACGACTACCTATACCAGCTTATGATGATGAAGAACTAGCGCTACAGTTCGCACCAACTAATGATATTTATTAAGATCGGTAACTTGAAGCATCATGTTCGAAATCTGCACATTACCAAATGATTAGAGATACAAATCAACTCACTTCAAAGGTCAACCACATGTACAAACACAAAAAAACACTTTATGAACTCAAACAAACACTAGAAGCGTGATATAAAATGTTAAGTATTTTTCTTTACTGATCTTGATTTTTAGAAAGGTAAGGTAGACACTACTCTCTTTATGAAAAAAGAAAGGTAAAGATTTACTTATTGTTCATGTGAGAGCCGTGACGTCCCAAGCTGTCACTCTCGACCCTGGACTATATCTTTTATTTTTATTATGCAAGCGGAAGAGTATACGACAATCTACATTTTTTATATAAGAAAGTTTCACTCAAGAACAAGTTACATTTTTAATGTCGTGCTTTTACTTCATTTGTGACATCCTCGAAAGTCAACCCTATTCAAGATATGATAAGGGGTTTACTTCTATCAATACACAATTAGCAGAATTGAACTTTGAATTGGTTCGTGAACCATTCAAGAGTGTTAAACCTATTGGAAAATGCAATTTAGGATTTGGATATGCATGACCAAAGAACTCAACCATGGATTGACAATTCGACCATAAGGATCAATGATGGACAATCTTAAGTCGTTTCAAACTGATTTAAGAACGGTTGCAATCAATTCGATAATAGTATATAATTGGATTACGAGTGATTCCGCACAATTACTATATTAACTACGAACGACCCTAAACCAATTCCAAACGATCGTGTACTTCGGATCGTGCAATTGACCCTCATGATTACATGATAACTGAGGGTCATCCATGAATTAAAAAGACTCAAATGTGGGTGGACATCGAATCAACTATGGATCAAACTCGCGAAACCCTTAAAGGACTCCCGTAAGTTTCAATTATGCTAAAGCCGCACTCAATGGATTTCAATCACAAATCCTAATTCGATTGAAGATATCGGACTTTAGAGGATTAAGAGACCACCATTGGACATTGCTTCATCAAATTCCTCGCTTATTGGTAAACCTCGATTTTTTTTTTTGGATAAGTGAAAATGGATAGCGAAAATGTCGAGAAGGTTATTTAGGGGTAAAGACTTGAATTCTCATCGACTAAACACAGAGATTCAAAAAGTTGGGAGTGGGCCACAAACGAGGACTCGGGTGGGCCCAAGCCCATATTGGATGGCCCAATAGGCGAAAGCCTATGGAGGAAGGTTCAAATGGCCCACACCCATGATAGGCGCCCCAAGGGCCACATGCCCAAGGAGTGGGCGGCCCAAGGGAGGGCTATGGACTCACCAATCCCATCAAGCCATCATCACAAGATCTTAGCATTAATTGCACTCAAGTTGTGAATAGTGCGTGAATAGTGTGCAATCTTGGTAAAATGATCAAATTGCCCTCTCAATCAACTAAAGATAAAAGGGCAAGGATGGCATGGAAAGGAGTAGGGCCGCTCATTTGCATAAAGGAGGAGATGAAGAGGACACCTTAAAGCCTAGCTTACCCCCTAACTCTCAAGTGCATATCTCTTCATTAATGGCTTGAATTTTTCTTCTTTAAGAAGATTTCCTTTACTTGGTTAAGAGTGATTCAAGGATTGGAGATGGGACGTATATTTATTGACTATATTTCCTCATCATTCTCTCTTTCTCTTTCCCCTTTAGAGCCCACATCAATTTTCTTTGTCTTCCCTCATTTTCTCTCATTTTCTCTCTCTATCCTTTGGACGAATTTCCCTCACTTTGGATCTCAATCTCACCTTTTTCTCTCCCTCTTGAGCTTGGCCGAACCACCCCTTGTCTATTTACATCTCATTTGCGAGCCATTCTTTTCATTTTTCCACATATTTCACTCACTAGCAACCGATCACAACCCACCGTCTTTGAGCCACTCTCTACATCGCCATTCCCGTCACCAAGTTGGATTTTTAGAGCCAAAGAGGGAGCTATCCAGCCCCTCACAATAGCCTTCTCTCTCTCTCTCTCTCTCTCTCTCTCTCTCTCTTTTTGTTGGCAGTTTGGACACTGCCAACCTAGGGGAGGCCATCCACTACCGAGCCGCCGCCATGCCGCCGCCCGAGACACCATCCAACCCACTCACGTGAGCTGTGGGGACGTGACCAACAGCCCCCAGCTGTTGTTTGGGTTTGCCGCTCCTCCCCTAACACTTGTTAGAGCTTGGACTTGGGTGTGAGTGGCTTTATGTCCCTTAAATAGGGTTGTTGTTGCATTTTGCAATTAGTTTAGGACTAGATTATGGCTAAATGGTGCTTTCTTGAAGTGATAAGTGAGTTTTAATTGATAAGTGATTATAGGATTCTAATAGGATATCGAGCTTTCAATGATAGGTTATTAAGATTTAGGCGATAGCTTATCAAGCTTTCGGAAATAAGTTATCAAGGTTTGGACGATATGTTATCAAGTTTTTGACGATAAGTTATCAAGTATTGGACGATAGGTTATTACGTTTAGGGTGATAGGTTATTGAATTTTACCGATAGGTTATCACATTTTGTTCGATAGGTTGTCATTACGTGATAAGAAGTTACGTAATAAGTTATTAGGTTATGATAAGCAGACTATAATGTGTATGATATGTTAAAATGAGGTGATGAATTGTTTTGTGATGATATGTGATGTGTGTTTTGTTGCTGTGATAATCATAGGTGATAACTTATCTTGTTAGGTGATAAGCAAAGGTGATCGCTTATGCTAAATAGTGATAAGAAATTGCGATAACTTATATTCTAAAATTGTTAAGTACTTACAAAATATGATTTTTAAAGGTTATTACTTAGGTTGTTTGATGTGATATTGTTATTGGATGTGCTTGTTCTATGTGACGTTGTTTAATATTAATGACAATGTATTATATGTGTTCATTGCAAATAATTGCTACACACACACACACACACACACACACACACACACATATATATATATATATATTTATGTTCATTGTATATGGTCGATGTGTGAGAACACTCCGAGCCTTCAAGACGAGATATACGATGGTTCTTTAACGTGCAAGGAAGCACGCCACGTCAAGTCTCTCTCTTGGGATTGGCGATATTGAGACATATCATTCCCAAACCAAGTTTGGTATTAGATCGGTGATCATGTCACGATGGGTTGATCCTTTCTTAGTCTCAATGCAATACTGAGACATTGTTCCCAAGCCAAGTTTGGTATTGGGTCAATGATCATGTCACGATGGATCAATCATTTCTTGGTCTCAATGCGATATTGAGGCTACCATTTCTGATCCAGATTAGACTTAGACCATGCTCAATGTAACAGGTCAAACCATGGATTCTCATTTTATGCTTGACATATTTTATTGATACACTTTAGATAGGTCATGAGACACACTTCGCCTGGCACGCCATAGAAGTATTCATACTTGACTAATGAGAAAGTTATGAAATTTTTTGTGTGATGTTATGCCGGTGTGATCATCTAAAAACCCTAATGCGTTTACACAGGTAGCTAACCTGTCCCAATGTGTTTTATGCGAGACAATGCTTGATTAAGTTCTGATGCCCCCAAGTCAATGTGATGCCATTTGCGAATGGATGTTGAAACGATGCTCCTTCCAAGAATACCGTCTTGATGCGTTTATGAGGGACTTTGCCATGCTCGATGAGGCAAGACGATGTCTGGTTAAGCCGGATGACTGTGAACCTTCGGGTTGGCCTTGGGTCCTGAGCGGTCATAATAATTTGAAAGCATGGTCTCAAGGATTGCACGATAGTATGGGATGCATGAGATTCTTGAGACGCATTGTGTGTAAAGTGCATGAGTGTATGAATGCATATTTTGAGAAATGATGCTATAATCGGCATATGTGTGACCTAAGATCGATATATGAGCAGTTTTGGATTATTACATGATATGGGTGCATGATTATAGTATGTTGCATGTTCTTTTGTTTGAGTCTCGAATATGGAAAGTGTTATAAGGATTGCTTACGTGCTTTGTTATAATGGCTTAAGAAGGTAAGGTGATCATTCCTATTCATAGTTAAGGTAAAGCAGGAATTGCTTTGCCATTGATCTACCATCAATAAATAACCTGCATGTTTAGGGCGTTTCCAAGATGAATGGCTTCCTTATGCAAGGTCTAGGAAGTTCACTCATTGAGTTATCTCACTTTTATTTGTTAAATGTTTTATAGGCCCTAAGCATGTTTGAGACATACTGCTACGTTCGTTTTGGTGCACCTATAGATTAGGACATCAAAGTAACCTCTTATTCGATTAGGAGTACAGACACTATATACAAGAAGCGTGTGACCACCGTTTGAGTGGATGAAGGGTTACTTAACCTGGTGACCCATAGGTTCGAGGTTTGGTACGTTTGGTTTAGAGGGGAGCGTTGGGGCCCTCTCTAGGGATATCATGGACCGTCAGGTGGGGAGTCCGGGGGTGCTAGTCAGGATCCCATGGACAACGATGCCCTTGACGACGATATCATTAACCTTAAGGTGGATAGGGATTCGAAGTCAGATACCAAGCCCAAGCTGGGGTTTCTTAACCTCGATGCGAAGGGGATACCACCCCTTTGAGGTCACCTCGTAGCATAAAGGCATTAAGCCAATCCTGAATCCTTTTTGAAAGTGCGCATCTAGCTAAACTTCTAGGGTGTAATTAAAGTCAATTTGTATTGGCTAATGGATGTGCTCATGAAAGACTTTCTTGACATGCTCTTAGCTATCCGTGTTTGTTGGTTGGGTGAATTGTTTTTGTTTCCGGTTGTGTATATATAATCGATAATACAAATAGGTTGGCAACGCATCCTGGGACGTCGCAAGCAAATGACCTAAGTCAAAGAGTGAAAGAGGGTTGTCGCGCATTCAGAGCGAGTCGGGCGTGACATCATTCATCATAAGCGGGAATTACATGAGGAAAACATCATCTTGACAATTATAGACATAGCAAAATACACATCAAAATGAGGCCAAAAGGATGCCTAGCTCCTTTACCCAGTAGTTTTCCTCATCCACCACATCCCTCCATACTACGTGCGCCTCCTACTCGACGCCTAAAACATCACCAGCGGATGGGGCCAAACATCCTCCCATTCACGTTGAGATACATGGACACAAAGTGCATTAGAAAATGATTAGGGCTTCCATCATCTATCTAGACAGTACAAACATAATGAGTCAAAACAATGCCAGAATCTCGATATTTGAAGTTCTTATATGCGCTTACAACTTGCAGTGGCATGCCATAAGTCGCCAATGGAGGCACATCTATAGCTAATGATCTTAGAGAGAGAAATAAGGGGTGAGCAACAATGCCTAATAAAGGATAAAGCATGTCATTAAACAACAAGATCCTAACTTCGCTCACTAGTCGACATAGCTCAAACATTGTGAATGCTCATAAACATGGACTATATCAAATATGGTAGCATATGGTACCTGGAATATTATGCGAACTAAACATGTTAAAGTGAATAAAATGCATGAAAGCCGCACCACATGACACACACAAATCTTATTCATGCATCACAAATCACACATGAACCCATGCATCATCACATGGCACACAGCTACACCATCACACGTACTCACACGCCTTGTGGATTCATTTCAATGTTTGAACATTTCATATCCACCCTCGAATTGGATTTAACCTGGGACGCTAGCCGGATCCATTTGAGTCATTTCCAGGTCTCTGGCCAAACTTCTAGGGGACATTGGCCTTAGGCATCTCCCTCCGAGGCATTCCAGTATCCAAGGGTTGCTGGTCTTGTGACTTAAACTGAGGCATCCCAGACCATACAGCTTAGGGCATCCCCACTCCCGGAGGGCATCCTTGAGACGCTAGCCAATATAATATCTCTTAATTTGGTTCATTTACACATTTCACCACATCATTATCTTTCATTATGGCATACTTATAACACCTCCAGCGCACACATACACCACCACACAACATGCTCAATGTGCCAAGATCATAATGCAACAACATGCACTAAACATAACTGCTCTTCACATGACTTTCGAAGCCTATTTCACTTCACTTCACAAACACGATGAGCGCTATCCGTGCATAACCATCAAGCACAGGTTCTCAGCAAGCTAAACTCATCCACAATCACATAACATGTCTTTTCCAGCAGGCATAACATCAAAAACAGTAACAAGACCACAACTTGCCCTTATCGGCAGAAACCGAGCCCAGTCGCGTGGCTCTAGGATTAAAATCAGGAACTTAACCAAATAGGTCTAGAAAATTCTTAAATTTTAGTATGTTGTAGAAAACATTTAAAAAAAAAATTCATGAAGAAATTTTAACTCATTTCTTTCTAGAATAAGAGCAGAAAATTGCACAAAATACTCACCAAAATTGTTCCCGTATCCAGAAATCACGTTTCCAAAACCAGCTTGGTTCAAAACCCAAAACTCATTAATTTGCTCTAAAATTTGGATATGTTATACTTCAAGATGCGTTGACCAACTTTTGTGAAGAAATAATTTTCAAAATATAACCACAAGGGTCGATAAAAATTCGTTGAACACCAAAAGGTCTCGGATTCCAGTAGAAAGCGGGTTATTGATTTGCATGCAACGAAGACGAAAAATTTGTTATTTAAATCCAGAAAATCCAATGTAAAATATATGTTGTAAAATAAGATATTTAGAGCATTTTTCAAGAAGAAAGCTACTGTAAATTCACAGTAAGTTTCAACCCACAAAATCATCAAACGCATGAGGTCTGGCAGAACATATCTTAAGGATCTCAGCTTATAGAAGCATATCTAATGCAAGTTTTGCACCCAAAACCTTCAAGAAAACTTACAAGCAACACCTCACATATCATTGAACACATGCAAGCCAAGATTATCCAAGGATCTAACTCCTATAGCCGGGAATACACCAAATTGAACTAATCAGCCCTCAAGCATTGGGAGGATGTCGAATCTTAATACCTAGCTTCTTCCCTTACCTAGTTTAGGACACAAAAACGGCTTCCATGAGTTGGCTTGAAGGCTGGCCGCTCCTTTGCTTGCTGGTCCTTCAAAGAACAACAAGGAAACAGGAAGAAAAATGAGAGAGAGAGAGGGCGTTGGGCGAGTGAGGGGAAGAAGGAAGAAGAATAACCAAAGGGAAGTGAAAATGAAGGGAAAGATGGGGTGAAATGATCGCATTCCTTGCGAATCTTCCCTTGCTACAGCCATGCAAAAGATAATGTTGGCTAGGGGGATTTTAGGGTAATCATGAGGGCTTATTTCGGTTGGTGGGTAGGGGAAAACTGAAACTTGCATGGGGGGTTTCAAAGGTAAGTTTGTCTCATTTGCATGCAAATCCTAGATTTGTCCTTTTCTATTTGGCTTACATGCTTTAAATAAATCTTAACTCAAACAAAAACAAAGCTATTTCCTCTCCTAACCTAAAGAATTCGGCCGCTACAAACACTAGGCACCTAATTAAGCAACTTTATTCCAAGATCCTCCACGAATAACATAAGCCGAAAACATAGTGGAATTGCACACATCTTCAAGTCACAATTTCTAATGTCCCATGATCTTATGTCCACCATTATTTCCATATGTCATAACATTACCAATTGAACCACAAGAAAGTACCATCGAACATTCGAAATTATTCAAATTCGCGCAAAGCAAACATTGACCAAAATCTCGGCGTTTTCCACCTCAACCAAACATTCCGTACACATCCAGCTCATTGGGCCTTATTCATGGTCCACCATCCTCTCGCCAGTCCATGCTTAGACCAAAACTAGGCCCACTAAGCCTTCTTCACACATCTAGCCCACACGCAAAGCCCATCGGGCAATCCACCTAGCCTGATTCCACTTATGTCGACAAGTATTAGCTTAAACGAAAATTTTAAGACCAAATTTTCGGGATGTCAACGTTCAAATATATGTCAATAACATAATTTTCAGAGCTACTAATGATATATTATGCAAGTATGTTGCAAATATTATGAAATGTGAATTCCAAATGAGCTTAATTGGAGAGCTCAACTTCTTTCTCGACCTTCAAATCAAACGAACTCTTGAAGGCACTATGTTAAGGAGATAGTGAAGAAGTTTGATCTAAAATTATGCAAAAAGATCGTGACACAAATGTCATCTTCTATCAAGCTTGACAAGGACAAAAAAAGTAAGTGCATCAACTCTAAAATTCTATAAAAGCGTGATAGGGTCATTACTGCACTTAACAGCATCTAGACCCGATATTCTATTTAGCACCTGTTTGTCAGCTCGTTTTCAATCTAATCCAAAAGAGTCTCATTTATCTACTGTTAACCAGATTATTCGATACATTGGATTATTTCCAAAACTAGGAATCTAGTATCCCAAAAATATAGATTTTATGTTGCTTGGATACTCGAGAACTAACTTTGTTGGTTGTAAAATCAATATACAAAGTAGATTAGGTACTTGCCAATTGTTGGGAAGTATGTTGATTTCTTGATTCTCAAAGAAGCAAAGTTCAGTCACTCTTTCAACTACGATGCTATATATATTGCACTTGGAAGTTGTTGTGCCCAACTTATTTGGATGAAGTAATAATTGAGTGATTTTGGACAGAAATGGAAAATCATTCCAATTCTATATGATAACATAAGGGCTATAAATCTCACTTAAAATCCAATTCTACATTCAAGAGCAAAACAAATCAAGATAAGACATCATTTTGTTAGAGATCATATTAGCAATGGTGATGTCAACATACAGTTTGTAGAATCAAAACAACAACTAGCAGATTTTTCACCAAGCCGCTAGCCAAGCCAACTTTTGAATATATTCGTGGTGAATTGGGATTTGCAATGCACTTGAATAACCTTTCCTAGATAATGTTTTATTTATTTGACATTGATTACAACATTAGATATGTTGAAAAATACACATACGCACCTATTGTTTTTTCAAAATTGTTACCATTATTGTATCTCTCTCTCTCTCTCTCTCTCTCTCTCTCTCTCTCTCTCTCTCTCTCTCATTTTACTATTCTAACACATGATATCCCTTATCTCTAGTTGTTACTACTATTTCATAGGGATTTTGGAACCTGATTTTATTGCTCATTTAATTATTGATTTTTTAAATCAAATATTTAGTAAAAATCACATATAAGAAAGTTACTGTTAGTATACATCGGCTAGCTATCTCTCAATGTTTGTTGCTTCTATTTATAGAGAGATAGTATTCACGTCCTTCCTCATCGCAAAGTTATTCCTAATCTTCCATACTCTCTCGGATTCTCTCACTCTCCTTGACACACTACACTCCATCTCTTTCATTCTAAACAAATGGCACCTTCAACCAAACTAGACAAGTACAGAAAGGTATGTACTTGATATGCTTAACATCTTGTACATATTATTATGTATTTTATGAGAAAATATAGGTAGCTAGAGAATCCATCCATATGAAGTTTGATGATTTAAAAAAAAAAAGATATAGCAGCAGCAAATCTTGTTGATATTAGCAAATTTTGCTAACAATAGCAAATTTCATTGATATTAGCAACTGTCTTTCATAGTGGCTAATTTGCAAATAGCAGCATTTGCTCTTATCTAGCTTGTAGATTGTGCTATCTTCAAAGGTTTGAGAATTTTTCTCTATACATTCAAATCATAAGTTATTAAAGATATATCAAAATATTTTGAGTGATATAGCAAGCCCTTAAAGTTCCATTTAAAAGATTATGTAGTTTCTTTGCTAAAATGCTTGAAATGTTTATAGATGCTACTCTTGCTTATACGAAAGCAGGGCACATGATATATGATTTAAGGTATTATATATTTAACATCATTTGGGCAAGAGTTTATTGAGTTTATGTATATTGAAATCAAGATGAGCTTGGTTGTGGAATTCAAAATATCTTCTCAAATTTCAAAAATCAAACAACAATAAGGATGATGCTATTACAAAGAAGATAGACATAGGACACTTTGTTCAGCATCTCAATGTTGTGTTATTGGCACCAAAGTGGTAACTTTAGCAAGGCAAGCATGGACAACAATACTAACAATTTGTGACAGGACTAACGTAGAAGTTGTTGTGAATAGTGAAAATTTCTAAATCCCAAAGGAAGCTATTTACAAGAACTATCATCATGATAAGGGGAGGAAAACAAAATAATGAAGAGCAAAGTGGAGATATTAGCATAGAAATCATGACAACACCAATGAAAGTTGAGAGAAGAGTTGACATAGATAATGTTGCAAATGGTGAACATTTCCGAACTATGATGAAAGCTTTTTGTGACATCCTGAAAATTCAATTCTGTTTTCAATTGAATGAGTCGAGCCTTTCATCGATGTGACAATAGTGCTTTTCTCTGAGATGGCCACTCATGAGATGACTAACCTATCGGTGAAGCCATTAAGGAATATAAATGCAATAGACTTGAGAATTCGATCGGGAATCGACTACTCGACCATGTTAGTATGCAAGGGTCATTACGACACGTTAAAAATTGATCGAGAGATCGAGATAGGTCGGTTCAAGCGAGATGTGTGATCAAGTGTGGGTGATTCCACCTGATTGCAAAATTCTCGTCGATCGGCACTAGACTGATTTTTTTGTCGTTTTAACACCCTATGTCCGTATTTGAAACCTTGAGATTTTCACGACAACCGAGAGCTACCAATGTGTTGAAGAGGTATGTGTAGCTCGAAAAAAATCGACCACGGGTCAATTGCACAAAAATTTCCTAAAAGCTACCCGGTATGTTAGGTCATGCTAAAATCACGTCCAATTGAAATGAACCGCGAATTTGAACCCGATTTCAAAAATTGAAAGTTTCGTCACGTCACGATTTATTTTAGGAACATCAACTCACTTTTCGAGGAATTTTCGGCGAGTTCGAGATTTTTACGGAAAATCGATTCGGACGATTCGAAAAACGAACGGAAATTCGGATTGGTCAATTTGAAGGGATTTTGGCCTCCTATGCGAGCTACTTGGTGAAAGGAAATTGTGTGGGTTTTCCAACAAAATTGGACATCAATCAAAGAGATTTGTTAAGAAATCGGATTTCAGGAAAAGGGAAATGGAATTCGGAATTGAAGGAAATTGTCATTTTTGCTGCCCAAGACTCGTTATTTGGGGGAATTATGGTGCAAGAAAGCAAGTGAGGATCAAGTATTCTAGCATGGAGATTTTTGGGGACCAAATTGGGTTGAATGGAAGTTTGTGGGACCAAGAATGGTTAAATATAGGACATTTTATTAAATATTCCCCCTTCCTTCGGTTCCCCTCTCTCTCACGTCTCTCACACGCATCCTCTCTAATTCTCTCTCTCCCTTGCGTCTTTCCCCCCAGCCGATAGTCCCCTGCAATCTTGGATTTTTTTTTTTTTTTTTTTTTTTTTGGTTCCTTGGACTTTTGAGTCAATTCTTATCCTCACCTCTCTCTCTCTCTCTCTCTCTCTCTCCCATACACCCCTCCCCCTTGGCCGACATCCCCCTCCTGTATCCCTATCTTCCTTATTTTTCTTTTTCTCTTCGGTGCAACCCGCCACCCCTTCTTTTGTTTTCTGCCTCTTTTATCCTTTTAGTTTGGTCGAAGACTTCAGCAAACCCACGATCATTTTTCTCTCTCTCTCACGGCGGTCTCCACCAATCTTTCCCCCAGCTGCCACTTGCCCGGCATCCATCCCCCTTCAGTCAACTACCGAAGCCAAGGTGGACTCTAGCAGCGCCCATCTCCCCGCTGAATCTGCCAGCTTCGCTTCAGTCTTCTTTTCCGTTTGGCCGAGCAGCTCGTGTACGTTCAACCGTGTCCTCCACTCTCGAAGCCCAAACACCATCGAGGTCAGTCGCCAGCAACTTCCTTCCCTCAATCTCTCACCCGTTTTCTTCACGGCCCGCTCTATTCAGCCACGTGACAGCTCATCTCCATCGAAACAGAAAGGCCAGCAGCTTGAAGTAGAAACTCAACTCAACCGTGAGCTTTGTGGGGCCGATTTCGGCTCGGTCCGGGCTCCCGTTGGTGCCGCCACTTTGGAGTTTATCGCCCGCCATCGCCATGGTCCCGTTGGATGATTAATCTAGTGAGTTTAACTCACTAATCCCTGCTTACTAAGTTAATGACACTTAAGGGTTAATTAGTTTAAGTTAAGAATGGTTTATGTGGATAGTTAGATTAAATTAGCAAATTAATCGTTCGATATTGCATGTTAGGTGGTTAGAGTAGTGTAATTAGAGCCTAGACAAGCTCTAGTATTTATCTAGAGTGGTTCAAAAATTTTTCGGGCTCGTCTTGGCTTTTAATTAGCTTTTTTAGCCTAGGTTGCATTTTTTTGCATTTGTTAATTAATTTTCGTAATTATTTAATGAATTATTATTTTTCGAAAATTAGACCGGGATAGCCGGTGATCGGAATTTCATGTTGAGTGCAATGGTGTGGTTAGTTTATTTAATTGACTGTTATTTTGTGCAATTTGAGTGTGATTTTGGGTAATTATCCCAAAATTTATTAATTTCAGTAATAAATTAGAAAATCACCAGGTGTCGGTTAACAGCGCCAAAAATGTTTTTATCGACCATATAATTAGTGGGATTTTATAAATTAAAGATATTATTGGCTCAGATCGTGTACCCATACACAATTATTTTAATCGGGTATTTTTAACACCAAAAAAATAGGCTTAGACATTATTTTAATTCAGGAATTCAAGTGGGAAGCACAATGTCCTTGGCTGTGGGTGAATAATCGTGTGATGGTTTATAGTCGTGGTAAGATGACTATTGAAAGATGAGGTGACATATGTTGTGCGTGATGATATGTGATGGGTCAAAACAACTGCCGAAGTATGGTTGTGCCCATCGGGCCATGATTAATCGCCGGAGTATGACTGTGCCCATCGGACCGTGATTTACCGTTGAACATGTAGTAGGCCGTGCCCGTGGAGCCGTGATTAATAGTTGGAACGAGTGATTGTTTAATATGATGCGTTCCAATTGTTGAGTGATGATTGCACTTATATGAGATATGAATTATATTGACTTGTAGGAGGAAAGCGAGGCAAATGTAAGTCTTCGACTTGTGTTTGTGCTTAGGCAGCCCTTGGGGCGTATTTTCTTCCTAGTCGGGTCTTAGGGGGTGAACTTGCTGAGACGCTGTCTCATCCCGTTGTGGGATAACATTTTCAGGTCCTTAGATGGTAGTTGAGGAGGACCCAAAGCTTTGGAGACAGTTGAGGAGGAGACTGAAGAATCAGCGAACGTGTCTGACTAGTGGGTCATAGGACAGTTCCCTTTTTGTTGAGTCGATCTTTTGTAAAAAACCTAGCACTGTGTATAAACTTGAAGTGTTTATAAAATGCTTGTTTTGGTTATGACTTATTGCCTGCTTTCCTATCCCATCTTGTTGTTGTCTAGGGATTATTTATTTGCTTCCACTTGCATATTAAAATGAAAGGGCCGGCGTTGCGTCATGGGACGTCGCTATTTAATCGACCATAGAGGGATGGGCATGCGCTCAGAGGATCGGGGCGTGACACTTTTTGTAAGAACTATCATAATGATAACAGGAGGAAAACAAAAGGATGAAGAGCAACAAGAGGAAAATTACAAGAGAATAGGAAGAATCATGAGCATTTCAAAGAATCGGCACATGAAGGGAGAGCAAAGATCAAGTAGGGAAAATCTTGATGCACTAAAGCTAATTTCAACCCAGATCTTGATTTTCATTTTTAGATGAAAGTGTGAATGCATGGGTAGAACTTGCTAAGTTCTACATGGGACGGTTAGTCCATCTTCTATATCTCTTACTTTCAATCGTGATGATGATATTAAAGATCATGAATTGAGATGATTGTTCATGAAGTATGTGCATGGTGATAATATTCTCTGCATGTTGATGTTCATATTAATATTCTCTTCTCAGCAACACAAATGCCCTCACGCATAAAACTTTGCATATTTTTCATGTGCTCATAATTTTTTTTTTCACTGATCATGTCCTGTTTCTTTTTTAGTAGTATGTACTGACATGACCATATTATCAATGCAATTGTATTCTTTTACTCTTTTTATTGATGACAAAAGGGGGAGACTTGTTGTGAAAAAGTTCACTTGTTATGCTAATGTTCATCAAAATAGGGGGAGTAATAATGTTGTTGTTAACTGTTCATATCAATTATTAACATGTTGTCTCTCAATATTTATCTTTCATTAGAATTTAATGATAAAAAAAATTTATCCTCCATCTCTTCCATATTATTATGAATTCTAATTATCTCTATTATGTTTTAATAATTATCATTATGTGGAGACTATCAAAACATTTGCTTGTACAAATTGCTAAAATTATCTGAACCTATTGAGCAGATCTTTTTATTTTCTTTACAATACCATGTTTTTCATTGAAGGGAGAGAGTCACTATGATTGTATGCATCTATGTTTCTTGATATACATTTGTTGATGCATATGTTGTCTGATTCGCCAAACACAAACTTCATTGCACATCTTTCTATTCACGTAAGCATGTTCAATATGGGCAGAAGTTAGATTATGCGAAAATGAGCTGAATTGCATATAAACTTTTAGCGCCTTTTTGATAATGACAAAAAGGGGGAGAGGTTAGATGAATATGCATATGTGTTTGGAGGAATAATAATTCACATGATTAATGTTGATTCCTATTTGAAACTCACGTGATTAAGTGACTAGTGTAGAAACATGAGCTATTGATAATTCCTACTTTTTGCTCATAATTTTTCTAGTTGTTATCTCTTATTCATATTCATTGAATATCTTGATATTTTGATATTGCATTGCACGCATATTATTCCCGAATTAAATTATAATATTTGGCAAGATAAGCAAGTATGTTATACTTTTCACGCACACGAAATTCAATATCTTTTATTGCATGTAAAGACATCTGCATATTATTGTCTTATCATCATTAAAAAGGGGGAGAGTGTTGGGAAAATCCCTATGTTTTTTTTTAAGATGACAAAGACAATCAAAGGCTACTAATATGTGCATTGGTTGAATAGCACTAGGCGATATATGCACAGGCCGAAATGCAAATGTTGTCATATACAGCATTGGGTGAATTGATATGAGGAGTGCTCTATCAGTGTCTTGAATGCTTTGCCGATGTTTGAAGTTGAACTTGTTATCTTCCACAAATATTTTTCTTAGTTCTCAAACTACCCATTTACCCCACTCTAGGTTACATTGCTAGCCCCAACAATTTCTATTAATGCCCTTTCGGTACCTAACGATTTGTCATGTTTCCGATGTGTCCATGTGTGTCTTTTTACTTTTTCATGCCAATGAGAAACTAACTAGGTGATCATGTGTGGATAGTTAGTTTTATGTCATTCTATATCTATTAAAAAGAAAAAATAAATAACAGAAGTCAATCAATTAAAATTTAGAAGACAGTGCAATAAGTAAACACTCAAAACAGTTTAGGAAAAGCGGTAAATCTAACATATCATCCTAAAACATAAAGAAAGGAAAGCGAAAGAAATAAACTTACAAATTATTAGGCATTTATACAACACATGAAAGGACCCTAAACATGTATCGTGGAATCAATGGTATAAGATAAGGTTGAATTTGGACATCGACCATTCGTTGTCTTCATGTCTTTAGGATTGCTATCTCCATAACCTTATTCTAATTCTAATATAATACTAAGACTAAATTTTTTACAATATAAAAAAATGTACATACAGCAAGACAAACAAAAACAAACCCAATCACAAACAGACAAAAAAAATCACAATAAAAAAATCATGTCAATGTATTAGCTAATCAAACATGACCTTCGGGTTGGCATTTGTGATTCATGCAACGATTCATCTAGGACGCTTGTCCAATTCATTTTTAAGTGACTTATAATCATTGGCCACCATTTGTGCGCTTGCATGGCAACCAATGCTAAAAGTCCCTAGAATGGGTTCTAGGTGTGACCCAAGATACCCCACGAGATCATGCATTGTACCTATGTATACATCTAAAAATCGCATGCATAGTTGAAAATAAACATGCATGCAGGCCATTGGGCCTTGGTTCTCAATCAATCAAGCAAATTTAGTGAGTTGACAATGGATCACTTATTCGGTCATCATGCGCTAGACACATCCACATGCATTCTATAAAAATGAACACATCCAAAGCTAAAAGATTCGAATGATGCCCAAAAATGATTTGAGAGATCAACCAATGGATAATGACATGGCATAGTCATATATGGCTATGGAACACATTTAGCCACCAAGGTTAACTCAGGTGTATTAATGGGCACATTGATTGAGCTTCGCAGGCACTCTAAATATAGTCTAAACGTAGAAAAACCAATGTCAAGTCAAAAATATAATTTGGAAATTTGAATATACAGTGTAATACGATAGCTTGGATGAAATGGAGCCATGATTTCATCATAGCTATGTGGCATATTTAATTGCCAAGGCTAACTCGGGTTCATCAATGGGCACACTGATCAAGTTTCGCAAGCATTTTAAATATGACTCAAACTTAGATAAAATTAATGTCGAACAACTATTCAAACCATGCTAAAACATTTTTTAGAATGAAAGTTTCCAACTTAGCATCACATGAACGAAAATTGAGTTCGAATAAGCCAAAACATGAAATTTGAGACTATTTTGCAACACTCGAGGGGTTTGAAAAAGTATGGCAAAATGCATTTTATTTTCTTAGAATTTTTGTGTATGAAATTCAGAAAATGAGGATCAAAACTTGTTCAGACAAGTAGTCTCAATTCAGCATGCAAAATATTCTAAAAAATCCTGGAATGAAATTGCAGCAAAGAACCACAACAGAGATCGTCAAATGAAGCAATCAAGATTAGAGTAATTGGGGCATGACCCATGGATCATTGGCACTAAGATTTGGCGTCAGGCTATGGTGAGTCAGTCCACTACTTGATTTGCACTCTAACTAGAGTGGGCTAAGGAGAAGTGAGAGAAATGGGCCAAAATAGCTTAGGCCTCTGCTATTAAGGACTCTATCTCTCATGGCACATGTGTCTCTTCTTTAAGCGCTTGGACAAGTTCTTCACAATCAAACTTTTCCTCAATTACACTATGACATCCTTGATCCAACCTCGATTTTTAGAATAGAATCCCATCAATGACCAATCTTTGGACGGGAATACAATATAGATCGATAGATCACAAAAATGTCGAGAAGGCCATTTTGGGTAAAACTCGAATTCTCATTGACGGAACGTGGAAATTTGGAAAGTTGAGAGTGAACTACGAACAAGGACTCGGGTGGGCCCAAACCCACGTTGGACGGCCCAATAAGGCCCACGCCCAATGAGGTGGGCGGCCCAAGGGAAGGCCATGGGCTCTCCAAGCCCATTAGGTTATTCTTTGCAAGATCTTTGCATTAATTGCACCATGTGCATGAATGGTGCGCAATTTTTGTGAAATGACCAAATTGCCCTCTCATGCAACTAAGGACCAAAGGGATAAGATGGGAAATGGCATGCAAGGGGTGGCAATGAGCTTGGAAGGAGGTTGGGAAATGGACAACTTAGCCTAAGTCTAAAGTCTAGTCTACCCTTTAATTCCTATGTGCATTATTTCCTCAATAATGGCTTGGATTTCCCTCATTATGACTACTTGGCCTCCAAGTTAAAACAATTGGTTGTGAGGGTTTTGAGGGACTTGAAGTACAAGGCGTTAATTGGCAAAGATCTCTCTCATTCTCTCTCTTCCTTCTCCCCTAGAATCGTCGGCCATCTACCTTACTCTCACTCTCTCTCTCTTTGTCTCATTTTTCTAACTTGGCTTCCATTCTCACTTTTCTCTCTCCCTTTATGCTAGCTAAGCACTATCTTCTCCATTTCCATATTCCTCACAAGCTTTTTCCTGACATTTCCTTTCATTTTCCTCACCTGGTGACCGTCCACCACACCGCCGCCTTTGAACCGCCATTCCATGCTGCCATTCCCACAGCTGTGTCGAGTTTTGGAGGCAAGGAGGTAGTTGTCCAACCCTTGCTGCAGCTGCTTATCCCTACTTTCTCTCTTGGCTTGGTCTCTCGGGAAGCTCGGAGACTGTTTGCTGCCTAGCCGACCGGCATGCCGCCACCCAAATCCCCGAACAACCTTCACCGTGGGTTGTTCAGTGCTGGTCTAGCAACCTCAGCCGTTGTTCGGCCTTTCCGCTCCTCCTCCAACGCTTGTTGAGCTTGCTTTGAGTGTTAGTGGCTTTTTAGCCTTGAATAGGATTGTTGTTACACTTAGGAACTAGTTTAGGACTAGATTAAGGTTAAGTGATGCTTTAATGTTGTAATAAGTGAGTTTTAAGTGATAGGTTGTTATAGGTAATCGATAGGTTATCGATTTTTGCCGATAGGTTATCATGTTTTATCGATAGGTTATCACGATAAGTTATCAAGTTAGCCGATAAGTTATCATATTTTATCGATAGGTTATCATGATAGGTTATCAAGTTTAGCCGATAAGTTATCATATTTTATCGATAGGTTATCGTGATAGAATATCAAGTTTTGCCGATAAGCTATCTTTATGTGATAAGTAATTATGTTGTAAGTTATTAAGATGTGATAAGTTGCCTTCATATGTTAAAAAAGGTGATAAACTATTATGTGGTAGTATGTGATGCGTGTTATGTTGTTGAGATGAGGTATGTTATTAAAATAAGTTATCGGATGGGTTATTGTAATGATTTAGACCCCTGTACAATGACTTTATCTTATGAAGAGTCTTATATGCTTGAGTTCAATTGTTGATGCATCATTAGTTGCCAGATTTAATTATGATGCATCTTTGCATGAAACTTAGGATGGGTAAAGACAAACGTTTATGGCATCCGAGGATTGTAACTATTTGCCATGCACGAGAGATTATATGATTTAATAAAACATGGGTACGTTTGAAAGATACATTGGTATGAAGTGATATGAGATGCGAGTATGGCATGTTTGTGACATACTTATGAGCATTACGCTTTTACATCGGTTAATAAGAAAAGATATGAAATGAGTTGTGTGATGGTATAGTTATGTGATCACCTAAAGACCCTAATGCATTTTACGCGGGGTAGTGAATCCCCTTTGATGCATTTTACACGGGACGATGCCGATTAAGTTTGAATGTCCCCAAGTCAATGGGATGTCATTCGCGGGTGGATTTTGGAACCGGTCTCCTTAGTGGAATGATATCTTGATGCGTTTACATGAGACGATGCCGTGCTCAATGGGGCAAGATGATGTCTGATTATGTCGAGAGACTGCCGACCTTTGAGTTGGCCCTGGCTGTGAGCGGTTGTGCGATAATATGGAAGCATGGTCTCGGGGATAGTATGGTAGTATGGGATGCCTTGATATTATTAAGACATCAACGTGTACAAAGTGCTTAAATGATAAACACATATTATGAGAATGATGTGTGGCTTGCACCTGCATGACATGGATATGTACACGAGTCGCATGAGATATGCACGTGAGCTTATTTCCAAGGCTGCTAAATGAAAGGGAGACAAGTACTTTCAAACTTTTAGAACTTAGTCTAATTAACGGAAATGACAGAAAAAGTACTATCCTTTCTTAATGATGTGCCTATCATTTCTATATTAAATTTGGGTCTAACGATATGCACTTCTTTGGTTGAGACCCTAATTAAATAATTTTGAAATATGTTCCTCCCTTTTGTTTTAATATAGACGTATCAAACAGCCAAGCTATGGTAAAATTAACCGTAATAACTAGAAAAGACTCCCATTGGAAAATTTCCAGTTATGGGAATCGATTTGCGCCAAAAGTCCAAGGGCCCAATTGCAAAAGCCAAATAAGTTAAAAGACTGAATTTGGATTTATTCCTTTATTTTTATTTTTATTTTTTGATTTCTTACTTTTGCAAGACACCCAAATCTAATTTACTGACTAATACCATGAAAACAATCTGTTGGGCATTATTGATTCCCTAAAACGGATTTGACACTAAATCAAACCCCTAAAACGAATGCGGAAGACGAGCCCGGGAAAATCACATGTATCACTGATCCTAAGGCACATCACAGAATCGAACGTACCTTGTTAGCCACAGATTAAACACCGACGCTGATGTGAGGAAGAGAATTCGGTCCTGTTCGATCCGATGACGCCAATTCGCCTTGAAGGGAAGAAGGGTGTCGCCTCTTGATTACTGTTCTTCTTTTTGAGAGAGTTTTTGAGGGAGAGAGGGAGGAGGAACGTACGTCGCTTCAAAAGGTATCTTCCTCCCCCTTTTTTTTCCCTTATATACGTCCCATCCAAAAAGACGTGTCCCTTCATCATATCCCTCCATCCATGGACCCTAATCTTGTGGGCCGGGCTTTTAGGCCCAACATGGGCGGACGGGCCAACTTAGGCCCATCACATTAATAATTAAAACCATCATCTCCCACTCGCACATGGTGTGCCGAACAGGATCCTCTTTACCTCTCTTCAACATTCATACCGGTGAATAATCCGTGCGACCAGCATACTTTGAGAGCTCGTTGTCATACATTTGTTAGGAATATATAGCAGCTCATAATGAGCATCACACTCTGAGTAGATTTAGTATGCAGTACCCTAGATCGATCGATCACATTTATATCTCTCTTGATCTCTTTTAAACAATGATATATATATATATATATATATATATATTGTATTCACAATTATGATTATCCCAAAGACACTCATAATTGGTCGACCAGTGAATACAAAAACTACAATGTGATTCTCCAAATTCGATCTTCGTCTTTCCTTCAAACTCTCAACTTCAGTTTAGTTTGCTTTTCTAGAAATGTCCCATTAGATCGTATCAAATCATGACCATTGGCAACATCCTAAGATAGCAAACACTAAATATAAATTTTGAGAATAAGTAAGAGTCCTGAGAGCACTAAAATTGAGGAACTCTTTTCCTCAAGAGTCTCACACAGCATAAAAGTTGAGATCAAACTTTTGCCACTCTATTGGTCGTCTCATGCATACGTAGTATGAAATACGTATTACGGTATTAACTCCTTTCCCATGGAGCGTATGTCTACACCTTCAATACCGTACAGATGATAGTTCGAGACATACATAATGTCTAACTTGAGTTCACACATCTACTCATTCACGAGAATTCATCGAACTCACATCGGCATCTTAGACGGATAAAATAAAATATGTGAGGTATTTTACTTTCGGACATAGTACATATCATGTCCTCATCTTAACACTTAGTTAAGGCGACATATATATTTTTAAGCTTGAGCTCTCGATTATCACCTAGATAATAAGCTTAAAAACCGTCTCATCTCTATTTATCACACAGTAAATGGAGGCGATTACCCGTGTGAGTGGGCTAATCTCTTATCTGTCCGACATACTTTCTCAACTTAATATAATGCACTGAGCATTAAGATGCATAAAGATCAAACAAAGATTCATAGGCATTAATAATGAAAAAACACAAATTCATAAATGTGAACAACTCAGGGAAATTACAATATCCAGTACATCAGACTCTACGCAATCCTAGAGATTTTACATGACCACAAAACACATCTCTAGGTATTGGCTTTGTCATAGGATCTGCTACCATTCTGTGCGTAGATATGTACTGTAAGTTCACATCCTTTCGTGCAACCATATCTTTGACAAAGTTATACTTGATATCTATATGTTTGGTCTTGCCATGATATTTTGGATCTTTGGTGTATGCTATAGTTGCTTGGCTATCACAGTTAACCAATAATGGATTTGCAGCTTTCTCAATAACACCTAAATGATCCAAAAATCTCTTAAGCCAAACTCCTTCTTGTACCGCTGCTGATAATGCCACGAACTCAGCTTCCATCGTTGACAAGGCTATACACGTTTGCTTCTTACTGCTCCATGATATGGCGCCATTATCCAGTAAGAAAGCAAAACCAGAGGTAGATTTTCTTTCATCTAAATCTCCTCCCCAATCAGCATCTGAATAGCCTTCAAGTCGCAAATCCTGTCCTTGGTAATTCAGCTTGTAATCAGCAGTTCCCTTCAGATACCTCAGTATTCTTTTAACAGCCTTCCAATGTGCTTGACCTGGATTGGATTGGTATCTACTCACCATTCCAACTGCAAAACATATGTCAGGTCTTGTACACATCATAGCGTACATCAAGCTCCCAACAGCACTAGCATAAGGAACATGTTTCATTTGTTCCTTCTCTTGTAGAGTCATTGGACACGTCTATGGCTCAATCCTTCACCTTTTGCAATAGGAGTATCAATAGGTTTACAATCTTGCATACGAAATCGTTCAAGAACCTTATTTATATAAGTTTCTTGCGAAAGAGATAATGATCTCTTCGAACGATCTCTTGAAATCTTAACTCCAAGGATGTATGCAGCCTCACCCATATCTTTCATTTCAAAGTTGGAAGATAACCAAACCTTGACAGTGTCAACTAACTCCATATTGCTTCCAGCAATTAGTATATCATCAACATATAATGATATGATCACAAATTGATCTTTAAATCTTTTGATATATACACAATAATCCTCATCAATCATTGTAAAATCATATGCCATTATGGCATTATAAAAACGTATATACCATTGTCTTGACATTTGCTTAAGGCCATATATCGATCTCAAAAGTCGACATATATTTTCTTCTTGGCCTTTCATTGTGAAACCAGTAGGTTGTTCCATATATATTTTTTCATCTAATTATCCATTGAGAAAATCAGTCTTTACATCCATTTGATGTAATTCAAGATCCATATTTGCCACTATTGCCAGAATAATGCGAATTGAGGTAAATCTCACTACAGGAGAAAATGTTTCTTCATAATCAATTCCTTCCTGTTGATTATATCCCTTCGCTACAAGGCGAGCTTTATGCCTTTCTATCGAGCCATCAGCTTTACGCTTTATTTTGAGAACCCATTTGTTCCCAATAGCTTTGCGTCCTTTTGGAAGGTCAACCGGTTCCCAAACATGGTTTGACTTCATTGACTCTATTTCATCTTCCATTGCATGCATCCATTTTTCCTTACTAGGGCAATTTAAAGCCTCATTAACATTTCTTGGCTCATCCTCATCTTGTGGAGCAACCATAAAAGTTTCACCTTCAATGTCAAAACGTCGACGGGGAATACTTTTGTGACTTGTTCGCCGTATGGGAGATTGTACATTTTGCACATCATTCCCCATTATGCTCCCACTAGGGTTAGATAATGATGATGTCGTTTCATCATGTGGTTGTAATTGAGAATGAGTTGAATTCAATTCATCACTTCTCATATTACTCCCACTTGGACGAACTCCACTAATATCATTATCTTGATCCAAGGTTTCAAATAGGGAGTAATCTTCATCTATTTCACCCTTCTTAGGAAATTCATTCTTTAAGAATGTGACATCCCGTGATTCAAATTCAGTTATACTCCCACTTTCTTGCTCACCTATGAACACATACCCTTTCGAGTGTTCGGAGTATCTTATGAAAATACTCTTCTTTCCTCTAGGACCCAATTTCCCAAACTTGTGAGAGGGTTCATGAGTATAGGCAGCACAACCCCATGGCTTAAGAAAACTTAAGTCCGGTTTTCTACCTGTCCATAACTCATATGGAGTGGAAGTAATTGATTTGGAAGGCACCCGGTTAAGTATATAGGCAGCAGTTAATAACGCATCACTCCAAAAGGTGATTGGTAAGTTAGCATGCGCCATCATGGACCTAACCATTTCCAGTAGGGTTCTGTTCCTTCTCTTCGTAACACCATTTTGTTGAGGAGTATATGGAATAGACAACTGTCTTTCTATTCCTTTTTCATCACATAATTTTCTGAACTCATCAGATAAATATTCTCGACCTCGATCGGATCTGAATGCTTTTATTTTCTTGTCTAATTGATTTTCTACCAAGTTCATAAACCTTTTGAAACAACTTAATGCTTCAGATTTATGAGAAATCAAATAGACATATCTGAATCGAGTATAATCATCTATAAAAGTGATGAAATAAACAGCCCCATGCCTTCCTCTCACATTCATTGGACCACGTACGCGAGAATGGATTAAATGCAGAGGAAATTCAGCTCTTTTACCTTTTCCAAATGGTTTCCTTGTCGTTTTCCTTACTAAGCAATGCTCACATATGGGCAAATCGACTTTTTCAATGTTGCCTAACAAACCCTCTTTGGCTAGTCTATTCATACGTTGTTGGCCAATATGACCAAGTCTAGCATGCCACACATTCACATCATTATCATATGAATTAGGAGACGTGAGAAGGGAATAACAAACATTTGCATTAACATAGTCAATATCTAATACAATGAAACCATCCAGAAAATAACCACAACCATAGAAATTTGTATCCAAAAACAAATCCACACCTCTATTATGGAAGTTCATATTAAAACCTAGCTTGACCAACACTAAAACAGACACTAAATTCCGACGAATCTCCGGAGCATACAATACATCATGTAGGAACAAAGCCCACGTCCACCACGCATGTTCGGTTAGCGAGTGCCAATTCCTTTTACTTTAGCTCGGAGTTGTTTTCCACATAGATCCACTTAGTTCCAGTTGGTACTCGTCGGAATTCCACGAAGGATCCTCTATCCTTCGCTACATGGTCTGTCGCTCCGAATCTACAGTCCACAAAGGATTAGATTCAGTTAAGAATACGAACTCGACACATAAGCAAAGTTCTGAAAAGTACAAGGGGTGTATACCTTCTTTGGCTCACGACACGCGAGCATAGTGACCCTTCTTGTCACAATTGTAACACTTTACCCTTGTAAGCTTCTTCATTCGAGGACGCTTTCCTCTTTCATGTTGGTTAAGCTTAGGTTTCTTCCCTAAAGGACCTGCTTCCTTGCCTTTCCTTTATCGAACCGGTTAGGACGTTTGCGCTTGGAGCTCGAAGCTCCATGTGAGCTAGAACCAAGCATGATAGATTTCAGCTTCGCTTAGGCGCAAGAGGCGGTCCTCTTCCAGCTCAAGATGACGACCGCATCCTCAAAGGTTTTGATATTCTCATTATGGGTCGGTGCACCTTCATATGCTCCCAACTCGAGGCAAGGAACGAATCATCGCTGCACTTCGCTTTCATCGGTCGGGACATGGCCAGCATCTTTCGGCTCATTAATCATGTTTGACATCTTTCTAAGGTGTTGCTTCATAGTCGACCATGAGGCTTCTTATAAGAGTCAAACCTAATAGTGAGTTGTCTCGTCTAGTCACCGAAGTATGAGCAAACCTTGCTGCCAATGCTTCCCACATTTCCTTGGCATTCTCAAAACACCCGAACTCTCGCATGACATCATTTTCCATGCTACTTAGCAACGTAATGCGAGCAAGAGAGTTCTTCCTTTTCCATGCAGCAAATGCATCCTTATCTCTCTTGTGTTGTGCAGTGTTCCCATCTTCAGACTCTTCCATGGTTAGGTTAAGAGTTTCTAGTGCCTCTTGTTCTTCCAGCACATATTGGATTTTCATGTGCCAGATTTCATAGTTGTCACCATTGAGCTTTTCACCTTTGTTCAGCTCGGCAACTATGCTCTTTGTGGCTGAAGCCATTGATCTGAACACATTAGACATAGATGCACGAATTATTAATGCCTATCATTTATGCATTCACTTTGCACAAACCCATCATATTAATGAACAATTTCAAGTAAGGTTTCGTAATCAAAAGGTCACTATGTTTCCAATCATCCTCCAAAAATCCTATCTTAAAACTATCATTAATATAATTGTCTTATGCAAAATAAATTCTATGAAGCTATAAAAACACAACTACCCACAGTAATCAACAATAACAGAAAGCAAACAATATTTGACATCCAATAGAATAATAATGCTTTTACATAATACAACTTACATATCAGTTGCTACATCAACAACAACCAGATAGTAAAACGTTTACATAAGGTATCCATGAAGTATAATAAAAGAAAGACAACTCGAAATATCTAAACCCAAGTCAATATATGAACCGGGAAAGCTCATTTTTTTGTTCAATTTCTTGATCTTTTCTTTGTAACAATCGGTAATAATCATCTATGAAAGCCATCACAATTTTCCTATATGAAGCAGCTTTGTTGGCATCCCATATGCGATTCAACACTCCTTGCCATTCGGGGTGGAAGGGTGTTCATGAAAAATCGCACCATCTCGCTAATGGCATTGACGACCATTCCATATGACCTTTGAATTTTCCCGTTGACTTCAAGAACATGATCTATTATGTCCCCGCTCTCCCATCGATAATTATTCAAATCGGCTATCAACCTTGAAAGCCTTTCTTTTTGTTCGTCGGTAATTGCGCAAATAGGTGTGCGTAACTTAAGGGGAGGCATTGTTCCGCAACAAATGCAGAACAAATAGGGATTACATATAATCCATATAGACATAATTGAAAAAGAAACACATTCTTTTTCCCTTTTTTTTTTTTGGTCAACGGTCAAAGTCAACGGTCAACTTGGCCGAGGTCGGCCGGGTCGGGTCGGGCGGCCGGGCCGGGGTCGGATGGATCGACCGATTTAGTGCGGCCGACGTCACGATGACGCCAACCGGCGCGTGCCTCGCACGCGTCAGCGACGGCACACGCGCACGTGCGCTGTCGCGCGCGCGTGGGTGATGCAGTGCACCTGCCCCTACGACCGGGCGTGCACGCGCCAAGACGTCGTTTCACTCCGGCCGCGCGTGGGGCGCGTCCGGCGGCCTTTAGCGGCGTTCCGCCACTCGTCGCGTTCGTCTGTGCAGACCTTCCATCCAACACCATCGAAATGGATTTCGACTTTGTAAACTCGAAAAATGGATGAACAGGTGCTCGGATGTCGGGATTTTTTTTTTCGCCCCGATCGGTGTCGGCCGATTAATTTCACGAAAATTAATAAGAAATCATCCATAAACATGAAAGGGTCGGGAAAAACATGGAAAAGGATCGGGAAAAAAAGAACTACGGCTCGATACCAATGTTGGGAATTACCGATTCCTAAAACGGATTTGACACTAAATCAAACCCCCTAAAACGAATGCAGAAGACAAGCCCGGGAAAATCACATGTATCACCGATCCTAAGGCACATCACAATCGAACGTACCTTGTTAGCCGCAGATTAAACACCGACGCGATGTGAGGAAGAAAACCGATCCCATTCGATTCGATGACGTCAATTCGCCTTGAAGGGAAGAGGGTGTCGCCTCTTGATTCTTCGTTCTTCTTTTTGAGAGAGTTTTTTGAGGGAGAGAGGGAGGAGGAACGTACGTCGCTTCAAAAGGTATCTTCCTCCCCCTTTTTTTTCCCTTATATACGTCCCCTCCAAAAAGACGTGTCCCTTCATCATATCCCTCCATCCATGGGCCTTAATCTTGTGGGCCGGGCTTTTAGGCCCAACATGGGCGGACGGGCCAACTTAGGCCCATCACATTAATAATTAAAACCATCACAATCTTATTGGAGGTGTGGAGTTCTTGCTTAGCATGAAGTAATGAGTTACCGTTGGCATCATCATCAATAAAAGACTAACACCCTATTTAAATATCCAATTAAATACCGAAAAAATAAAAGTTCAATACTTAATGAAATTAAGCTTGTTTGATGACCTTTACTATAATTGACTAAATGATTCAATTGTCAAAAAGGTCACTTAATCTAGTAAGTAAGAGAGGAGATGCTCAAATATATTTTAGAAAAAATTGATGATAGCTAGAATCTTGCCAAAATATACCGATAAAACTTGACAATAGTGATCTTCTTTGTTTGCTTGGAAAGAGATTGATAATATGCAATTATCAATTTGTAATTGTTGTCAAACAACTTTTTCATCTATGTTCAAAAGACAAGATTATCACTTATAAAAGGTTCACGCTATTTCCACCTCCTTATTGGCTTCTAACACCCCCCTTTATGTTGAATTAAATACATTATCTTTTCTAGGTCTCATTCTTGATTTAATATGATTTCTTACCTTTTTCATCCTTTTCTTTTGTTTCAATTTTTGTAGAGACGAAATTACCCATACATAACTCATATAACATATATTAAAATGTGGGGCCTATTATTGATTTAAAATTATTGTTTGCCTTTTTTCTTCTTTTTTATTTTTCCACAAAAAATAATTTGGTATATAGCTAATAATTATTTGACAAAAAAATCTAATTACTTTTTTAACGAGTTGTATAAATCTTTTTTTTTTTTTGCACAAGGAAACTATTATTGAAAAATTGCCTAAGCACAGTTAAGTGTGAAAAGAACCATAAACCAATTTTAGTATGCATTTTGTTTAATTATAACTTTAGTATGCGTCATTATGTTATAGATGGTGTATTTTTAACTGCTTAATTGTCATTTTATTCAATGAATCTACTTGTCAAATTTTTAATTAATTAATGTGTAATGCATTAGGTATTTGGAATGACCCTAATACATTTTTCTATTTATAGCAACAAACTTCAAGAGGATAGTCAATTTAATGAGATCCGGTCTTTCTTCTCTAATTTGCAATAGAAATATTATGTCGGTCATGATAACTACCTCTCCTATCACAACAAAAAAGAACATATTTGTCTCTATTTGACCTTTTTATAGAGACAACATAACCTTGAACAAAAACAAGCGTCCATACAATACTCAAAAGATCCTCTTGCCTTAAAAATTTACTTGGTGAAGTTTGAAATAAATTTGTAAACATAATTGATTGATGTTCTCCTTCTCGCAGTTTCATCATCAATAGAAACATTTAACAAGAAACAATATTGTCTTCTACATGCATTACAAAAACCAGTGCAATGAAAAATAAGTAAATTTTGTATAATGCATACATCAATCACAATATCGAAGTTGAAATTTATGATAGGAGGATAATGTAGGGAAATAAAGTAACAATTTGCGAAGAGAGCTAACATTTCGTTACTCCGATATATAATTAGTGCTTGCTCAATTTACAACAATGGAGACACGTCAAAAGAAGACATACATGAAGGAAATGCCGTGATGTAATAAGTGTGGAAGAAGTGGCAAGGGCAAAAAAAAAGTGGTTTAAAAGGGACGTGGATAGTTTTATCTTTTAGTAAAATTGAAACAAAAGAAAAGAAAGAAAAAAGGTAATAAGTAATCTTAAATTAAGAGTGGAACTGAATAATCCAATCAATTTAATGTGACAGGGGGTGTGAAGGGCCAATAAGAGGGTGGAATAGCGTGAGCCTTAAAAATTCAGCTAGTTTTACAAAATAATCCCTAGTTTTAAATTATTTTTTTTTTCTTAAATAGGAGCAAAGACAATTAATGCCATGGCTCTAAAAAGAGGAAAGCAAGGGCTAGGTCACGTGCCTAGGCTTCTGAGCTGATTGGTGGGGAGGGGAGGCTTGGGCATCGATTTAGTCCAATTAATGTCACAAAAGCAGGCCCATGGAAGGGGGGGCCCACTTGCCAAGGAGATCGTTATTAGGGGAAGCTTGACGTTTAACCTACTTTCAATGGGCTCCATATTGGCCCATGTTGTTGACATGCAATGCTTACACTCAAGAAAATATATTATATGAACGGATACGCGTTCATCCGATAGTTGATGCGGTATAACTAATCAATCATAATTATCCAATGCTAGGAATCTCATCCTGTTTGACTAACATAGATGATCTCTATGTTGTTCAGGTCGACTGGCTTCTACTGCGTATATGTCAATCCCCTATAAAGCTCAATTTAAATGTCATAAATCTATTTTGACTGTGCCACACCTCTAGAATACTAGGTTCTGGATAGACGTAGTGGAAACTCCAAACCTTAATTCGTGGGGAGCGTTGAGGAGAAGCAAAGTCCAAGCCCAATCTGGGTCCGTTACCGGCTGAACTCTTGCCGGACAAACGGGTCTTGGATGTTTTATAAATGGGAGAGATGCTACCTTTGTGAAGGTCCTCGAGATGTGTGAGCAGATAAGAGACAACGTAGGGCTCGAAATAGGTTATTGAGCAATTCTTTTAGTAAAAACTTATTCTTTTTCGTCATGATCCTCCATAGAGAGCCGACCACTACCCAGGACATGTCGCTCCTTGTTAGGTAAATTGAGGCACTACACAACCGTAGTGGTTTCTAACAAAGCCGATAAAATGAGATTCCAACGGTGCAACCACGTAATGGAGCACTACTAGGTATTGGTCACACCCAAATCCCACTAGCATACTGAGTCCATGATGTTGACTATATATATCATTTTTTTTTAAAATGAAAGTAGGGATGCATGATGGGTCCGTAAAGGAAACGAACCCAGAGACTCCAAGGTTGCCCAATTGAAGGATGACTCTGCAAAACTTTTGCTTTACCACACCAGCTTCCATGGACTTCATTGCATCCCACTTTTATTGCATGGCTATACACGAGAGAATGATGCCAACCACAAGAGAATGCCGACTCATGACAAGCAATGATGAAGTTGGACATGTTCAACTTCTCTTCTTTCTACTTCCTCCTTTAACTTTATAAGGGAGCAAATCGTTTTGACAATAATAGCGGTGAACAAACAATGGATTAACATTTAATCTATAATGCGGTGTGTGAAAATTTAATTCGTCGAATGTTTGAATATGGCTCACTATACTTTTTAAAGTGATTTGCAAGTGAGATCCAACCTAAATAATCATTGCTACTGATTATGCCTTTCCGAGGGCTTAGCTAATTACATGAATCGAATTGGATCCTTACAAAGAGTATTGGAGAAGTGCATCAACCAAAGTGTGTTATTTGAACTGTGCGAGTCATGTCCTGAACTTATTTTAAACAATGCTACAGTGCGGAACTCCCGGCCGACGGCCAATAGTGACCCAAGGAAACGACTCTCGACAATATAGTTATAAATGGCATCGAAACAAAGCACTGACGGTAAATATAGGACTAGATACCTGGTGGGTTAAATTGCCATACCATCATGGTCACCACCTTGTGCTCCTGTAGGCGTTTGGCCCACGTGGATTCTGGCAACGTATTTACAATTTGTGATATGTGATTTTTCAAGGAATTGCTGAAGATGTTATTTTACCTCTCAAATAGAGAGGATCTGAATCTTAAGTAAACAAAAAAACAAAAAAAATCCTTGATATGAAAGACTTATACAAAAGCAAAACCTAAAATCAATGAGAAAGTCTCACCCATCTCAAACACTATGATAAGAATAGCATAAGTGTTTTCTGCCTAATAAAGAAATGACTTACTGTTTTTGGAATCTGATACTACATCGCTGCTCAATACATTAGGGGATTGACTTTATTACGTAAATGGATTCCTAACCTTTTTCTTCTATTATGACATAAGTAAGTAAGCAGTTCTTATTATATCGGCCTAGAACCTCACTAATTAATCTTTACGGTGCTTTTTCTATCTATTGGATCCTTTATCCATAGAATAAAATATCTAGACATATGTATTTATTCCTGTTTTGACTTTTATGAAGTTCCTTTCTTTCCTATTACCGATACAGATCGTTTTTTCTTTTTTGTTGGACGTCTTGCTCTTCTTTTCAGCAGTTTGGCATGAATGAACATCGAAACAATTATTCCCTACTGTGCAATGGACTAAATGATGGTCGTTGTACTGTGCAATTTTAAAGTTTCTAGCTGCTAAAGTATGATTTTGCAACCTCATACTTTTCGTCACGTCAACGTCACTTGATTTAAAGGAAGTAAAAGGTCAACTTGTCTAAGCTGGAGACTAATTTAACTTTGAACTATTTTTATATAAAAGTTTTCTAGATACAATTTCGATGCCTTTTTGGCCAGATCGTAGGATCAAATGTTGAATTTCTTAGACTCTTTTTCGGATCAGTCGTTAGCGTATAGTCATTGCATTTGCACCTTGAGTTGACTATATTTTGAATATCTGCGGATTTAAATTACAATGGCCTAAATTAATTTTTGTCGACAGTGCACTATGGACCATGATCACAACCTTCCTAATCTTATCCTCAGATGGAAAATTGGAATTTGCCAGCAGACAGGAGATCATGTGTTTGGCAATAGAATCAGATTCATCTTCCACTAATCAAATTATAGGAACATGGATAAAATTTCCTTTCTAGAAACCGTTTGTTGTCACTCCTCCTCAATTATTCTAGATTGCTCAATAATATAGGTGTACGCCTTGTTTTTTTGAACTAATTTCATAAGAAGCCCTAAATTAGTAGACATGTGACAATGTACTCCAAACTAATTTTTGTTTACAAAAAAATCCAAACCGTACATTTGTGGCAAATTTATTCCAAACTGATACATTTGTGGCAAATTTACCCTCCACTAATTTTCATTAGATTGAATTAATTATATGAAAAACTGCAAAATTGGTACACCTATAACAAATAAAGGGTAAAACCTAAATGTTAAATTTGTCACAAGTATACCAATTTAGGGTTTATCGTGATATCAATTCTTATTATTATTACTATTTTAATAATTCAGGGGCACGAACGTTGAGGCAAGGTTGTCTGAAAGCACATGGAAAACCCACAAGCCTTACAAATCGATTAATTTTAAGTTTTTAACTTGTGCAAACATCCTAACCCAGAGCAATTTGACTTAGTTGATGGGAGTTGAACAACCGACCTCTAGTTCTTGAGCTAGAAATCCCTTGACAGTGCAACTAGTTTATTTTGTGTGGACGTGAAATAAGATATTAAAGTATCACACATCGCTTGATTATATGAATTATATGTTTTTTATATACACGTAGTCATCTTTCATCCATCAACTTTAACTTCCGGATTAGGCTTTCTCGATAGATATTGCCCTTTTACAAATACAATAAAAGTGCATTGATAAAATATGATCCCTGAATCATGAAACTATATTAGTGCATACATCTATGAGTGTTTCGTCCATTATGTTTTTGCAGATGAGAGGCGTTTGAAACTAAGTGAACTTCAAGCTTCTCAGCTAAACCGAAATTCCAAATAAATCAAAGCTTAGGAGGATGATCGTTTTCGAAGGTCGCGTTAGCGCTGCGGAAAAATTGAAATGGGAAATTCCCAGGCTCTCGAAATGTCGAAGGTCTTGGCTCTTTCCAGAAAAATGAACGTCAGGCAAGGTTTGCTTTGCTCTTGGCCTTGTCAGACTTCCACCATCTTCTTGGGAAGGAAATTTGTTTTGAAAAAAAAAAAAAAAACGATGTGAAAAGACTTTCACTATCAATTGCTGACGTTTATCTCCCCAAATTTTGTCTCAATAACCTGCACGCCCATATATTATGTGCTGCAATTCATATTATATAAATAATATTTAGCCATGTTGTTCTTAAAGTCGAAAACGAGGGACGAAATGATAATATCCGTCCGTCCGTTCCATACCCAGCCGCAGCCGGAGCATTACCGTGCCATATGCAGTTGTCCCTTCCGCAAAATGCTCTCTCGTGTTGCTGGCTCCTTATCGTTGTTCCCGTTTTGCAGGTCCATTTCTTTTGTCCTCGTAGACATTTGAAATGACTAATTTAGTCTTTTGAAGAACTATTTGGACCTTTTAAAGGACCGGTTTAGTCTCACTAAGGATTATTTGGCATTCGAAGGGTTGCCCTAGTGTAAAAATTTCCCTATAAATAGATTTGCTCCTATATCACTTTCAACTACATTATCTCAATTCTTGGAGCTAATCATCTTGATTTTATACTTGAGGAGATTCAGGCGATCTCAAGAAGGCATAGATTCAAGGTAAATAACATATCGACAAGTAAGGATTCCAAACACTTTAAATAGAATTTTTTTTTGGGTAAGGACACTTTAAATAGAATTAGTATTGGCATAATACAAGAATTAGGTTATAAAATTAAATAAAATAGTCGTTACTCTGCTGGCTTTAAATTAGGCTTTTCGTGATAAAAAGGCTGTTGTTATGTCGAAATTATCTTGAAATGTACGAAAATATGTCTTCACTAATTGCTGTTCCCGTAAAGTAAACCTAGTATAATTTATGATTTCTCTGGGCCGTCATCATATTTGTTTTAATTCTTCAATGTCATGATTTAATAATAATCCTTTTTTTGAAACACATAGTTATTTTCCTTAACAATATTATTAGCTTTCAAAACCAATATTATACATGGTCGAAAGAACAACAATATCCCTATATAAGTAAGCCAAATGATAACATGGCTGCGTCAATTTCCAAACTAAGCATTCATACGTAATAACACATCATTAGTCAAATGCACATACACACACGACGCAAATTAGGACTCATGCATACTTTTGAAATTCATTACATATTTTCAAAACATAAATACACGCGGCACAGGCAATCATGCCAGAGCGGAAAATGATGAAAATTTCACTTGAAAAGTTAAATATGTATCCATAATTTTAGGAAATTATTTTTAAATTTGAATTCAAAGGATTTAATTGAAAATTGTGGTACCGAAAGGTTATCATAGGGACCTAACCCCTCTCCATGTATATTTGAAACCTGCACCACAATTTCTCTAGTTTTCCCAAATGACCAATGCCTTTACACATGCACCTAAATGTCCAATCATCATAGTTCATTTCAATGGTTGATGGTGACTCCATGTTTTATTTTTGAAAGATCCGAGTCCATGGTGGTTATACTCTCCACCTGTCCAGCGAGATCCGGCTACCTTGAGGTCTATGAAACGCCATTTATGCTAATAAAAAACGATAAACATTTTACAATGATCCGTGAATGTGGGGAAGTAAGGTCCTAACTTTTAATGGGGTTCGAACAAATGGTGACTTAGGATGACACGGAATTAACTTGTATAAGATCAGTGGGGAATTAACATGCCCGGATATTCCTCTTATCTATTCCTGCATTTCAGCGCACTTATTCATGTCACGAGGAGCATTTGTTCTCTCGTATATACCTTTTTTCTGCAAGCTTTCGGATTCCGAGTGGAGAATAATACTTTCCTATAGATTATTATCACAGCACCTAAACAAAGTACCGTAAAAAAAATACTTGGTGGTATGTACTAGTAGACAGGGACGCAGAAATGGGTAGTGGATTCTGACCCATAAAAGCTAAAATTAAAGATTGTGAGTGGCCAAATGGGACAAAACTCACAAGGAAAATATTAGGCTCATGCTCGTTTAAGATTTAGTATGGTATAAAAAGGATATAATACTTTTGCTTTTCCTTTCTTGCAGCCTCTTTTGTTCGTTCACTGAACTATGAATTGGAACGAGTCACGTTCATTCTCATTTGTATATATATCTGCTTGCTGATGATGCAATACGCACAACTCGAAAATTCCTATAAGAGAGCGCGAAAGGAAGACCAAAGGTGGTGCGCGCGCATCAGACGACATTACTATCAGAGAGAGAGAGAGAGAGAGAGAGAGAGAGATGGAATGGAGAAAGTGTTATCTTGACGCCATACTCGTGCCATTAGGGTTTATGATAAGCTTGGGCTATCACGCTTGGCTATGGCATAAGATCCGGACCGAACCGCTCACCACTATCATAGGCACAAACGCAAGGGGACGACGCTTCTGGGTCTCCGCCATGATGAAGGTACTTCATCTCTAACACTTCTTTTCGTCATGTATACACTTTACGCACACATACTACCTATTACCACTGCCACACAGCTCACCCAGATCTTCTTCTTCTTCTAAATTATCTTTCTTGATTCATCAACCACCTAAACTTCACAACGAAGTCAGTAGTGATGTTGAAATTCTTATTCTGTCTATTTTTTAGTTAGAGAAACAGTTTTCCATCCACATATGTTGTTATTAAGAGTAAGGTTCTAGAAAGTATATGAAATGCCATTGAGGGAATATTCCCATACATCAACTTCAAAAGTATTTTATGCTCCACTTGTTTCACGAAAAATGAATTTTTTGGAAAAATACTTTTTTTTAGTGATCACTTGAAATAATTAGTAAATGACAATATGTATGTCTAGACATTTTCGTGAACGATAAAAATATTTTTTGTTCATTTATTTATATAAATGATACGAATTATCAATTTAATAAAATGTTTTTCAAATCATTCATTTTCGCGAAAACAGTTGCACCCCTTAGATAAGCATCATTTTTATGCTAGACTCAACGATAGAAGAACTCTTAGTTTTGGTGGGTTCATTTGGTTTCGATTGATTTCAGATGCTACTACTTTACAAGTGTTTGAAAATGGAAGAGAAAAAAATGCTGATAGGGATAGAGTTCTTGATCTAATGCTACCATTCAAGTTGACACGAACAAGTGCTTGGTGAAACGTTGTCCAACATTGTAGTTTCTGTCTCCGTCAAAATATGTGTGTACCTAATTTTTTCTTCTTGCATAGAAAAGGTATAAAACAAAAAACAAAAAAAAAAACAAAAAAATCATGAGTAGGTCTGATCAATGAGAAGGACAACAATAGCTAGTTCGAGAACTCTGAGATATATGCAGAACTACGATTTTATCCTGCTTATGGAAGCACTTTTCAGCTACTGGCATGATGTTGTTGTACTCCGCCATTTCAGAGCATAAAATCTGATATTTGTCAGTGCTTTCCATGTGATCATCCACAGCCCAATGTTTTAGAATGTATAGTCAGATCGGTGAGTGAAGTGCGTTTCAGAATCATCAACGCATAATGAAACGATCTCATAAGCTAAAGTGATGGCCCCGTGACGATGCGGAGTTTCCACGTCCTAGCTTTGCTTTATATATTAGGGTGTGAATCTATGCTTCGGTCTGACGTGTCACTGATAAAATGATGGTCGGACCACCGTATGAAACAAAACAATACTTAATAATTGAAACATGGTTAGAGCCTGTTTGTGCATCCTTTCCCAATAATCATAATTATGGAAAAAAGGGAGAGTGCAGTTTTTATAAAGTGATTAGTAATATCTTCATAATCGCAGCGCCCTCACAGGGAGTATGGGAGTTTCTTGATCAGTATCTTCGACTTTTTGAAATTTATAAAGTTCTTACTAAGCCCTGATCAATATATCTACAAATAATCCTTCAAATTCAGGCTGATTGAAACCATGTATTGTAGACATTCCTCGGTTTGATTTGATTCATATTCCGAAGAAAAAACTTTATTTCTTAAAAGGATTTAACTTTACCTCAACGAAGGATTCGAGGAAAATATACATTCTCGTGATTTGTATCCAAGGGTCAATTAAAAATGGAAAATTGGATTATTTAATTGCGAAACATAATTTTTTGAATTGATCAATACTTCCAATTTAATGAGTATTAGTAAAGGATCCATGGATAAAACATAGAAAAGCGTATTTAATCGTAACTAAATCTTCCATTTTTTTCTTTTTCGATAGGAAAGATTGGAGCAAAAATAGCTATAAATGAATAAATTAAAACATGATTTTAGTTTACTAGAAGCATTGACATATTCTATTTTTTAGCTCGGTGGAAACAAAATACTTTTCCTAAGGATTGTCTCAAATAGAAATAGAGAACGAAGTAACTAGGAATATTGTTAGAATACCCTATTCCCCTATTCTAGAGGGATTGTCTAGAAAGCGAATTTCTTTGAATGGAAATGCATTCAAACAGAAAAGCTGACATAGATGTTATGGATCGAATTTTTGGATTTCGTTCACGTCTTATCTTAGATATATCGATATCTGGGAATTTCTCTATCTTCCATAAAAGGAGCCGAATGAAACCAAAGTTTCATGTTCGGTTTTGAATTAGAGACGTTAAAAATGATGAATCAACGTCGACTATAACCCCTAGCCTTCCAAGCTAACGATGCGGGTTCGATTCCCGCTACCCGCTTTATTCTATACTATCTATCTATATTAGATAGACCTGTATTCGAATATAGATATTCGAATTGAAATATTTTTCAAATTAATATTTTGAATTGGATTATTTAATTCTATTCTGTTATTAATCCATCTTTGAATTGAATACGCAATTCCCGAAATTCTCTTATCTTAACATAGTCTTTTTTTCCGAACAAGAGAAGGTATAAGGGAAAGGATATGAAAGTAAAAAAATGCGAAAAAATCAGAAATAAAAAGAAAAAAGCGTCCATTGTCTAATTGATAGGACAGAGGTCTTCTAAACCTTTGGTATAGGTTCAAATCCTATTGGACGCAATTTTTTCCATCTATTTTTTGACATTTCTATCTCAAGAAAGATATTGATATTTTGAATGATTTAAATAAGAAACGCTTATAATACGTCGTTTCTTGTTTAGCTTTTTTTATGTTCTTTCTTATATTCTATTTTCTATTAATTTATATTATATTAATTTTTTCATATTTAAAATGAATTTTTTTTTAATAGAAAATGAAAATAGAGCGAATATCCAATTATTTAAAGAATATTAATATTCTTTAAATTAAAAAGAAAAAAAAATTATTATTATTATATTACTTAATTAATTAAGTAAAGATTAAATTAATACGCAAAGATGAAGAGTGATCAATTTATTTATTTCTACTATCCTTGTTCCTGAAGTAGAAAGCGTTCCTTCTGTTCCTGGATAGCTTCTTTTAAAAGGGCTTCTGCTTCCTCAGTAAATGTTTTAGTAGAAGATATAATTTCTTGGAATTGAGGTTTATTCGTTTTTACGTAAGTACGTATCCAACGAGAAATTTCCTTACCTGTCCAATTTCTAATGAATCAAGATAACCATTCGTTCCCGTATAAATAGTCATTATCTGTTCTTCCACCGTGAGAGGGGCTGCTTGGGATTGTTTAAGTAATTCACGTAATCGTTGACCTCTTGCCAATTGATTCTGGGTAGCTTTATCAGGAGATCAGAAGCGAATTGTGCAAAGGCTTCTAATTCTGCGAATTGCGCTAATTCCAATTTTAATTTTCCAGCTACTTGTTTCATGGCTTTAATTTGAGCTGCAGATCCTACTCTGGAAACAGAAATACCCACATTAATAGCAGGTCGGATTCCAGCATTGAATAGATCGGCTGATAAGAATATTTGTCCATCTGTAATGGAAATTACATTAGTAGGAATATAAGCCGAAACATCTCCGACTGGGTCTCCATTATTGGTAAGGCAGTCATACTTCCTTCACCTAAAAGAGAACTTAATTTAGCGGCTCTTTCTAAAAGTCGTGAAAATGCAAATAAAAAACATCTCCTGGATAAGCTTCACGACCGGGTGGTCTTCGTAATAGAAGAGACATTTGGCGATAAGCCTGTGCTTGTTTGGAGAGATCATCATAAATGATTAAAGTGTGTCGTTCACGAAACATAAAATATTCAGCAAGAGCTGCTCCAGCAAGGAGCGAGGTATTGTAACGTAGCTGGGGAATCCGCCGTTTCAGCTACCACAATAGTGTATTCCATAGCTCCCCTTTCCTGGAGAGTATTCACTACCTGAGCCACAGAAGATGCTTTTTGACCAATAGCTACAAACACATATTACATTTTGACCTTGTTGATTGAGAATAGTATCCGTGGCTACTGCTGTATTACCGGTATGTCTGTCCCCAATAATTAATTTTCGCTGACCACGTCCTATAGGGATCATCGAATCAATAGCAATAAGTCCAGTTTGAAGAGGCTCATATACGGGAACGTCTCGAAATAATACCTGGAGCAGGAGATTCAATTAATCGAGATTCAGAAGCGTAAATTTCACCTCGACCATCAATAGGTTTGGCCAGGGCATTTATAACACGACCCAAATAAGCCTCACTCACCGGTATCTGAGCAATTCTTCCTGTTGCTTTTACAGAACTTCCTCTTGTATCATCAAACCGTCACCCATTAATACAATTAATCAACATTATTTGATTCCAAATTCAGAGCAATCCCTATTGTACCTCTTCAAATTCTACTAATTCACCCGCCATTACTTCATCAAGACCATAAATACGAGCAATGCCGTCGCCTACTTGCAGTACGGTACCGGTATTTACAATCTTTACTTTCTATTATATTGCTCAATACGTTCACGGATAATATTACTAATTTCGTCGGCTCTATCGGTTACCATGAGTATTTTTAATTCTTTTTTGTACGAAAAAAAAAAAATAATGCCTACAATAGAAGGACTAATCAGTTATTTCTTTCATCGCCCCAAACATGCCAATATTAGCACTGATAGTACGTAAATGTAACTCGTTGTTCAAACAACTATTCAGAGTTCCTAGAGCTCCTTGTAAGGCTTGTTGGAAAACCTGTTGTCGGACTTGATTAATCGCTCTTTGCTGTTCAAAATGAATAGTTTCGTTTTTGTAATTTTCTAATTGTTCCAGGTCTTATAAGTTGAATTAATCAGATTCAACTTTTCTTGTTCTATCTCAGAATATCCATTCACTCGAAACTGCTCCGCTTCCAT
>CM029500.1:19729198-19860174 GCA_017140595.1 Eucalyptus curtisii
TTATTTGGAACCACGTCTGGTTTAGAAGAAGTTGGATTCCATGTCTTAGTTTGGAGAATTGACCATGAATATTGATGAAGTTATCGGCATAATAAGGAAGGAATCGATTTCAAGGATTGAATGAATGAAGAGGATGAGAGGATACGATTCTAATCCGGTATCAAAGTTGCTTGGACAAACTAGTTAAGTAGGAATGGATCTGGTCTTTTGACATGGAGGATCGGGGTTGTTCTTCTTGATTGCTCAGATCTTTTAAGGAATGATTCTAACGGATTTGATAGCATCATTTAGCTTCGCTTTTCCTTTATCACAAGAGGATTCTTGTGCATCTTCTCTTTTCCCTTCTTTCCTTATTCGATTAAGTTCTTTGAGACAATTTTGCATATCTACCACATCTTGTCTTGTTTTGTCTCGATAGGAGCATCTATGAGGACAGCCAAAGATAGACGTATTCGAGGTGGTGGGCGAATGCTCTATCCGCATCGTAGGGTCAAAAATGTGTTGAAAGCATTGAACCTTCCTTCTTCAAGGAGTTGGATCTGTCTTTTTGAGTTTTCTATTTCACTTTGGTCTTTCAAGATGATGATATCCCAAATGTCGTCGGATTCCAAGGCATGAAGCCTTTTTGGAAGTCTCGACATCTTCTTAGTGGTTTCATCATATCTTCGAAGATCTTGTTACACATTCACAATTTTGGAATCAATTGCTTTGAACGCATTTGTGTGCTAAAAAGAGTCTCATTGCCGTTCAAGATGGCTTCACAACGCGAGTTCTTTTATCTTCCATGCTCATCCACATTAGTGGGGGCAAGTATCTTGGGAACATGCTAATATTTGCCTTGTTGGTCGATGAATTCTTCTCGGATTAGAAATGAAAGTTGTGGAGTATTCACGTGCAAGAGGAGGAAAATTGCCTCTTGAAACATAGCAATGCTAAGAGTGGGGTGGTGTTACTTGTGGAGTCTCGAGTGGGTAGGAATGATTTTTTGCCCACCTTAGGATTAGCTTATAAAAAGGGGAAATGGCTTGTTTTTTTAGAGGAGGAGGTGATGGTGGTGGAGTCAATGAAACGGAGGAGGAGCGGTGAAGTTTGGTGGTGGAGTTGGAGCATAAGAAACCATAATTGAAATTTATCATACTCACCAAGAGTATCAATGGAGGAGTCTTCGATCAAGTACCTATGGTACATAGTATCCTTTGACTTTACGGCTTCCGTCCGGGTTTTGCATTTAGGTCTATTTCGTGGAGAATTTGTACAATAGGAACATTGACAAAAAGGAACCCGGAAGCGATGACCATACCGTCCTTGTAGTAATGGACAGGGTTTCCATTACTCTAGAAGTATTGAACAAGCTTTTGGGATCTAGTTCAGAAATTGACTCAAGAACACATGGTTCAATCATGAAGAGGGTCGGAAGATAGGACTTTCTTCCTTTTCCTTGCCAAATTTGATGGAAAGCGTAAGACCATTTTTTTTTCTAACAAATTCAGAGTCTAAAGACTAGAAAGGCTTGTTATGGCCGATGCAGCTTTTTATAGTTGGTAATCCGGGTTCTTGGAAGGAGCTTGGCAAACTTTTCTTTTGGGATTTGCTTGGGAACATGAATGCGGGATGCTTGATCATTCTGCATGAAGATGAATAAAGCATCTTCATTTCCATTGTGGAAATTCAAGTCAAGAGCATGATTTCGCACTCGATCAACCATCGGGTAGTGTAGTGTTGCTGCAATAGAGTCGCTTAGCTTGAGGAGCTCCAATGAGTCGGACTGGACTTTTAGAAAAGAAAGTAACTAGGGGTCAAAAGAGCGATATTGAGGTTTGGATATAAGGTTACAAAGACGGTTCCAGCATTTAAAATGGTCTAGACAAGTACCAATGCAAGCATGCTAGTATTCTAGGAACCGAGTATCCAATAACGCTATTCTTGCCACGCCGAGAAGCCCTTGCAACCATTAAAAGTAAGAGCAAGACGAACAGCTCCATAATGGACATGAGAATATCCCTATTGAGTCCATTGCCTGGGAAACTCTGGAGGGATTTGAAGAGTAACAAATACTACTTTTTAGTGGCGGAATGGGATGTTGATCAAACTTGGAGGATCGGACATATTCCTTTACTTCCTTTGGAGTTTTGCAATGAGTTATCGGATGGAGCGGATGGGGGAAAAGATGAGGTAGGTTTAGCAAAAGCGGAATAGGGGTTCATAAAGGGGAGTTGAGTCTAAGAGATTTTGGTTTTATCGCCAAGAGAGACTTCATAGAGACAGTCGATCTTAGAAGCGTTTGACACACGAAAATCTGAAGGGGTTGAGGAAGATGGAGATGCGGTGAGAGAAACCGGTGCTTCGAGTATTTCTAGTTCAGTCATGATGTGAAGAGATCTTCTTAGCACTAGATTCACCTACTGAGCGCATGGAATGGATCTTATTACAAACGAAACCATGGCTCCGATACCATGAATGGACCTAGACTTAGAACCAGGAAGACAGTCGTCTCCTCCTGTGTATGCCTTCCCACGGTGGGCGAACCTCTTGTTCAAGCCCTTTAGGGACAACCTTTTGCAGTAAAACTACTCGACATTTAGTTCAAAGCCTAGAGACACTCGTACAGATGTCGGGATGGTAACATTTCTAACTATCCGAACTGTATTTCTCAGAGAATCCTACCAAGCTAGAGAAGAAAAGGAGTTTAGAAAGCCATTGAGAGTTTTACATAAAACACTCACTTTACTTCAAGGGACTCTGCCTAACACATTATATCCTCATTGCCTTTTATAAACATTGGGAGGTCACACATAAACAAGGACCATGCTCACTGTGTCCCAAAACAAATAGAGGCTCCGGAAACTTCCGGTAAGGAATTATTTTCGGTGATATGAACAGTGACAATGAACAGTGATTTCCTTAGCCTACTGCTACAATAATGCTACAGTCAGCAGTCTCGTTCGTCATGAGCATTGTAGTCATAGTCTAAGTCATCAGAACTATGCATTTTTGCCAAATATTTTTGCTTGAGTCCTGCAAGTGAATCTAGCGAGAGAATTTGGTTAGACGAGAATGCTTCCTCTTGATTTAGTAGGGAACTTGTAGTGTCGATAGACATTTTTGGCCGAGGCCAATTGGATGGTTGAACATAATGGGATGTATCCATGCCTAAAGATAAGGACACGGTCCTTGATCATAGGGGTCTTGGGAAAGAGGACCCTCCCATTGTGCATAGGGGTCTTGAGAGGACTAGGTAAGGTCATCTATGTCATTTCTTGCTCACGTGATGATGCGGCTTGTCTGAATTTTTCGAGTGCTTCATTGGCTTTTGGTGTAAGGTCATAATGATCCCATGCAGTGGGTACATTATAGTTCCATACATCTTTAGGAATGGTTTTATTTTCCCGGCACAAGCTCTTTGGAGTTCTCGACATCGGTGTTCACAAAGAACCAACGGGTCCCGGGAAAGGATTTGTAAATCCGAGCTTCTATAAGGTGCAGTTGGGGTTTATAGGATGTGGTACCTATAATCTATGGAGCGTCGGTGATGCTGCCATTGTTTTTTACAAAAACCCATGGACGTCAGAAGAATAGAATAGTGTGGACTTTAAGGCTTGGTTGGATGGTTCTCAATTCTTGCTGTAAATGCTTCCAATGAGTGGGAGGATAAAACAAATTGAGGAATGCTAAGAGGTTTTTGTCACTTTCCTTTTCAACGTTACTACCGAGTTTGAATATCCTAGTGAGGTTGGCAATGAATCTTTCGGTTGGAATTTCAATAGCTATTAAGTACCTATTGGTTAAGTACCATAATAACCATCGCAATTGATCGGGAAGTCTTCTTCCTTACAAATTAAAGGATGTATGAATAGATAGTCCAAATTTAATCCAAATGGATAAAGAATTGAACCTCCATGGAGTTTGAATAGATCCGTGTGGCATTGTCACATGAGGCTTTTTAGGTTTTTAGTAAGGCTGTCATTCCGGACTTGTTCAACAATCTCTTGGGGATATTGCCAGCTTGGCCAATCTTGTATTATTTCAATCTTATACTTTTCATTGTGTGAAGAGTATGGAAGGCACGCCTCATGATGTATATGCTGATTTTTGCTAATGCCTTTGGTGTTGACAAGAAGTCAAAGCAATCACGTTCTTCTTCCCAACAATGTGTTTGGTTTCAAACTCATGCGGGATCATGAACTTACTTTTTCCCACAAGCAATAGAAACACAACAAGCATAACAATACAAAACCAACACAAGCAAACGATGACATGTTCCTAAATCGATAAGCGTAGCACGTTGCCCTATCGAAAAGTTATGGAAATCTATTTACTACTTTTTGGATCTAGCTCCAAGATGCTTCTTTGGTGGTCAGTCGGCACCTAGGGCAGCTTGGAACAAAAGGGCAGGAAAGAGAGGAGAGGAAGGGAGAGGAAATGAGAGAAAGGCCAAGCCTTAAAATATGAGGATGACTCGTCCTATTTATAGACCTCCTCCTTTTAGATTTTTATGCAAACTCATGATTATGCCTAAATGATGAGTTGGCATATCTATTGTTGACACCTAAATTTTGGGTAACCCATTTAGTCATTTATTGCATAAAAAATTAGGGATTAATTTTTAACCCCTAAGAAAAATATTATAATTCAATTGCATAGCATATAATTTTAGGTGCATTTGCATTTTTTTTATTTTTTAGGACCGGTGGTGGATGGGTTCGAATTAATGTTCGAGCTTTAGTTAAAGTAGCCGGCTTGGCCCACGAGAGGAGCAAATTAACCCAAGCCCGTCGTTATTTTTAATTAATTTATGAAAAATTGAGATTTGATGCGATATTATGATGATTTTTGGAAATTAAGAAAATCGCATTGTAATCTTATCTTTATCAATAGATGATGAAATCGGCGTAGAATATTCATGAGATAAGGATTTTTGTGATTCGGAGGTTATAGGCAATTTTCGAAATATTTTATTAGGATTTCATTTTTGTTTTGCCTATAAAATGAGTGTATGAAGTTAATTTTGAGAGGGGTTGGCTTTTTTTTTTGGTTTTTGGAGTATTTTCGAAATCAAAAAAGAAAAAAAAGTGAAAGGAGTTCTCGTTCGTGGGTCTTCTCTTGTTTTTGGGGGAGGAAAAATTGGGAAAAGGGAAAAGGTAGCAAAAAGGTCTGACAAGACAAAGCCAGCTCAAGTCACTTTTGTACCTTTTGGGATCATTGTTTCCGTCATTGCCCTTTACCAATGTCTAGCGTTCCTTGAAATTGGTACTCCACTAACAACACCTTTTCAACTTCTGTACAATTCAACAAAGTAAGTATTTTCTCCATCTCATCTATCCATATTTGTGCATCCAAGGGATTTCCTAGCCCAGCAAACTTTGGTGGCTTCAATTTAAGGAATTGTTCAATCAATCCTTGTATTCAGCTTTCGCCACCCGCCACCTGCTGTTAGGCTTGTCTTTCCATCAAGGCTCCCATATTGGCAAGCACCAACAGAATTTCTTACATTCGAGCATCCGTCCTTAAGGGAGATCCACCCATGGCTATCCTTCTTCTAATTCCACGCACATCCTTGTAGCACCAAACTTCTGCACATCAGTCACTAATGAGTGGGTGACCGAACATCCCTATGTAGCTAATAAGTAACAAACATTACCGATACCCGATGAATAACAAAAGTTACTTGTTTTTGACAAAACAGCAATAGCAAGCATACAATCAAGATTTTAGCGCGCGCATTCATCCTGCCCACTCTAACTATTAAAGCATCTTATCACTTCAAGGTGAAACGCAGGCTCTAATACCAAACAAGAGCTGTGGCACCCCAGGCACGCCACCCTACTAACACGATCTTAATAGTCTTTACTGATTCTTACGCACTGAAGCATGTATAACATGAATTATGTAGGACACGTGCTATCATAATATAATAGGTCAAGGTTGATTTCCATTTCATTAGCTTTACTTTATTTAATTACATGGGCAAACACCATTAAAAGGACAGTTAGTCCTAATCCTAGAGAATAGGACTAACTATTAGTCCTTAATAGTTAGTCCTTAACAGGATTTGATTGTCATTCATATGTCTATGTTGTGGTGGATTTTCAAAATATTCAGACATCGTTTACTAGGACAAATTGCCATTCATATGTCCTTAATAGAATTTGATTGTCATTTATATATCTATGTTGTAGTGGATTTTCAGTATTTTTAGACATCGTTTACTAGGACAAATTGCCATTGACTTGCCTCGATGCATGGCTGACCTTTACCATTTCTGATGCATTGTTCTATGTTCTTAGATTTTTATAAATTCATATGTAGAATCTTAGGAAACTTCCTTCATGGAAGTTGTTCCTTATTGAGTGCTTGATGTGCCGTAATTTTTTTTTTTTGGACCAATTATTCATGGGTCATACTTTAATTGCTTGAATCTTGTATGCCCTATCCTGACATGCTCTGTCTTTCCTTTTATGACTTATCTCTGTTATACGATTTTCAGGAAATTATGCATGCTCGTGTAGCTTTCGATGCGTTTACGATTTTTGATCCTGATGTTCTAAACTCCATACACAAAAGTTTTTAAAAAATAAAAAGCATTTTGACATGCTTTTCAAATTCCTCAAATGTTCCAAAATAATCTGGAATCCATATTTTGACTGATTCGAATCCAATTTTCGTCCATATGATGCCTATAGAAAAATTCTTTTGGCATTCTTTACATTTCAATTTGACATGATTTTATTAAATTCTTGAGTCATGTTTAAGATGTTTGTGATGCTTGATCAATTGTGCCCTCAATGTACTCAAGATCACCTTAACAACTAAACACGATTCTCGGTTTGTTAAAATCATGTCCCTATCTAACATTTTCCTTAAAAATCTCGATTTGACTTAAAATTCATCAACGTCTACGACACTTGATCAGTTGTGCCCTTTGATGCGCCCAAGCTAGGTTTGATGGCTAAATGTGCTCCATAGCATCAACGAAATTGTGTCCCTTTTATTGAATCTTTTCAAAGTAATGCATTTTCTTGCCAATCATTCATAAAACCTTTTTCAAGCATCGCATGAGTCATATATTGATTGTTACACTTGCTATAAAATGCATATAGATATGTTTGGCGCATGATGGCTAAATAAGTAACCCATTGTTGGCTCACTAATTTGTTTGATTACTTGAGAACCAAGGTCCAGTGGCTTACATGCATGCTTACTTTTAAACTATGCATGTGATTTTTAGATGTATGTATAGGTGCAGTGCATGTACTCGTGGGATGCTCTAAGTGACCCTTGGAACCCAAATTAGGGACTTGTTAGTATTGGTCACCATCTGTGAATACAAGTGACAGCTAATTACTGCAAACCATTAAAATGATTGGGTAGGAGTCTTAGTGTGGCTTGTTGCATGAATAATCAAAGGCTGACCCCGAGGCCATTCTTGATTGTTTGATTATTTTTCCTTGGATGTTTGATGTGAAATGGCATGCTTGTTGATTGCCATGAATTACTTGTTCGATTGCCAGGAGTGACTATGAAGTCATAGGATAGAATTAAAATAGGCCCACGGAAGTGGTTGTATCTTTGTATCATTCATTCCCGATATATGTTCCGGGTTGTTTTGGCATTGTATAAACACCTAACAAGTTGCAGGCTCTTCTTTGCTTTGCTTTCCTTAATTCTATCTTAGGATTGTATGCTAGATTTACTATTTTCCTTAAACTGTCTTGGGTGTTTACTTACCACACTTACAACATCCTCAATTTTGACCATTATTTTGGTTCCAACTAAGAGGTTAAGCTAGATAGGCCAATCTTCTTAAAGAACAAGAATCAAATGCATTAAATGAGAATAATCAGTGTGATGAGTGTGGAGACTTATGTATCCCAAGTAATTATGAAAAGGGATGATTCACAACCTAAGGAAATGATAGCAAGTGATCTTGTAAGCCAAGTAGAGCGCCTCCTCTTCCCCATAGACTTGCCACCTTGAGTTTCATAGGTTTTGACTTCCCAGTTTTTCCAAACTACTAGACCTTTCCTACTTTACAATTTTATAGAGCTCTTTTTGCTTTGAATTTGGAGAAACTTTCTCATGAACAATGTTCAAAACATCTTACTCTATAACATACTTAAATTTCATATTTTTCTGAAGTGAAATGGTTGGGATGAAGGCCCAATCAATTACCGTATAGAACATATCCACTATAATGAAAACTGTAACCAAATTGTTTTCTTGAAATTTTATAAAATCTTCACTTTCGAATTTGAACATGCTTCCTTCACAAAAATTTTAAATGACATCTATATCTACAACATATTAAAATTTTAAATAGTTTTGTAAAGATTTGGATTTCGAAATGAGTCTCTCTCTCTAACCGTTGAATCTGCTCGACAGACGAATTTTTGGGTTGTGTTCGTTGAATTGTTGCTTTTTTTTCACAGCATGAATTTGGCTAAGTTTCCTCCATGAAAAATGTTTCTTGAGGTCTTCTCTACAACATATCAAGATTTTATAATTTTTTGAGCCCACTTGATAAGGTAATGATGCCAATTTCAGAAATTGCTCAAAACTGTCTTTCACCCAGGGATAAGAGGGTCACACACCTAACTTGGAAGGGAAGGGGGCTGCACACCCAACTTAAGGAGCAAGCTAATCTAGAGACTTCTTGGCTTGAAGATAGGAATGCATTAAATACTTTTGGACCTTAGGTGTTAAAGAGAAGAAACTTGGATAGCAAGTTGGCTTAAGTAAACCATACCATGGAAGGTTCTAAAATGCTTGGTTTCATGAGCAAGAAAAACTATGAAAAGTGTGCCCAAAATCCAAGACTTATGATGGCCACATATTAAGCATTAAATGAAGGGATTTAGGTGGCCATTTAAGGATTTGATTATCATTGCATAAGATTTTTCTTGGAGATTAAATTATGCTAAGTAATGATGAAAGGGTGACTCACAAGCTTAGGTGGACCAATTAGGAGTGGCTTAGAGAATAAGTAGCATGTGTTCTCTAAAGGCTAGTCATTAATGAAAGAAGGTGACTCAGCATCTTAGGTGTCCCTATAAACTTAGGTCATCATGACCCTAATATGAGCCTTGAAAGGCAAGTTAGACAATTCATAAATGCTAAATGATTCATTAGTACAAATGGACCAATGAGAAGAATGCCCTTTATTCTTAATCATTCCTCTAGAACCTTAGGGCGCCACACCGTCAAACTAACCGTGTCACTCCAAGAAAGCTCATTGGACCACTTGTTAGGACCATTAAATGAAGCTTGGCCTATAAATAGGGAACCACCCCCATCCATTCTCTCCGACCTTTGGCTCACTTCTCCTCCTCCTCCATTCTTGCATGCCTTTTCCTTTCTCTCGGCCTTGCATCCTCAACTCACCAAGCTATCTGATGTGGACATCGAGCCATATCGAGGAGGAGGTGCTAAGGACCTGTTGTCTATTCTGACTGGTTCGATCACTCAAGCGCGAGCCAAGCAATTCAGGCAAGCTGTTGGCGTCATGGTTCGTGATCTTTGGCATTGAGATGACCTTGGATCAAATCTTGAAGAATCTTGGAAATCTTGGCGTAATCTTTGGCTTGGAGATGACCTTGGATCAAATCTTGAAGAATCTTGGAAATCTTGGCGCAATTTGATTATCTGGTCACCAAATATTTGACCAAATCAAAAAAAAAAATTATCTTCTTGTTTAGGCATATTCTAGAATATGACGCATTAGATTTCAAGGGCTGGTTTTTAGGATTTGTGTGGCGGCTAGAAAGCCTATATTAAGGATTGACCAAATTTCTTTGGGGGACAAATTTTATTTTTAAGGAAAAGAATTGAGAGGTTATTTTCTACTGTTCTTTTGAGGACTTGACCTTATCAAGGTTCCCTTGTGATGGTCGATTCGACTTATAGAGCGAGATAGTGAATTTTTTCGCTCGTGGTGTCTATAACGTTGGTTGGTTGACACGCGTTCGTCAATAGGTCACGTTTATACCGAGGTTGCCAATCACGGAGTTCGATTGGAGGTTGAGGTTTGCAATTCACACCATTCGGACCTTCGTAGAACAATCTTTCCACAACAATTCACATCACTATCTCTTGGTTGGTTCTCAATTTTGCCGAGGTAAGTAAGGTTCCTTTTCTCCTCTTAGAAGGTAGATTTCGTTGTTGAGGCTAGCTAAGTGCTCACCCGTCAAATCGTGGGTGGTGTATGATGTCTTTTATTTGGTTTTACTTGCAATTGTGTTTGGTCGTATGCTTGTGTCATGTACGTTCAGAAATGAAGTCGAGGTTCGCTCGGATTGAGATCATCACAAGGCAAGGCTGTCCAAATCATAAGGCCTTGAATCGGCATAAATAGTGTAGCGCAAGAACTCATGGCATGCAAACGAATGAGCACACTTTTGGGCCATGCATGTGTCGGCTAAGAGAAAAGATAAGAACCAACTTGTGTGATGCACTTGTATGTGTGCACTTAAAGAGGAAAAAGTGTCCGTCATCACATAGTGTTGGCGGCGATACCTCATTCATTGAACAGGATGCCCCGGTTGTGCCAGGAAGCCCCTTAAAGTATGGGAAGCCTCTGAAAGTATGAGATGCCTGGCTTGATAGCCGGATGCCCTGGTGCCCTGGTTGAGCCAAAAAGGCCCTGAAAGTATGGGATGCCTGGCTTGATGGCCGGATGCCCTGGTTAAGCCAGGAAGCCCCTTAAAGTATGGGAAGCCCTTGAGAGTATAGTATGCCTGGCTTGAGGCCGAATGCCTGGCCTGCGGCCGAAAGCCCCTGAAAGTATGGTTAGAACCGTTTATACGGTTAATGAACTTATTGAATATGTTACTATGTGATGTTGATAAGTTTGTTTGGTGAAATAGCTTATTTGGTAGGTTGAAAGTGGATCACATATAGATAGTTAAGAGGTGGCAATGAACTTGCGATTGATCTGCCATCGACACTGTTTGCGAGTGTTGTACTTGTTAGGCTTTAACGATGAGATGTTTTCCTAGTAGAAAACTACGAATTTTACTTACTAAGTTTCCCCAAAACTCACCCCTTATCTTTGAGTCTTGTAGGCATGGAAGTCTCACGTCAGTTTTGGGAGCTATAGTCACGCTAAAGGTGATAAGATTTCCTTTGGCCTACGTGAAAACTTGTATTGTGATGTGAAAAGAAAAGAGGGCCTGTAGAGAAAGGGCTTGTAAAAGTCTTATTATAATATTAATCTGTGTGTTATGTGTGATGTATGTCTCAATCTTCCAACTGTTGTTTGTCCGGGGAGTTGTTTATTCATGTTTCCACATGTGCATGATAACAAGATAAAAAGAATCGGGATGGCGACGAGCCTGGGATGTCGCAAAAATAACTCTTGTCGCTCGCGACCCTAGAGATGAAGTCGGGTTCGTTATAGCACTATTCTTTAAATTCCTATTATTTGCTTTCTTTCCTTTCTTTTAAGTAGAAGTGGAATGGTACGAAACCGGCCATCCACGCATGATCACCTTATGAACTTCATATTACACGAAAAAGTAAAAAGATACACGTGGACACCTTGGGAAATACAACGACTATTAGGTATCGAAAGGGTATTAATGGAAATATTAATGTAACCCCGGTTCTTCAATTTTAGAATCTCTGGTTGCACAAATATTGAGAGATTACTTCTGACCCTCGATTGGGTTTTCTAGCCGATCCCAAAAAACAAGGTTAATGGCAACTCCTAGAACTAATAATGAAATGAACTCATCATGCAAAGTATGGGTCTCGTGGAGACTCACCGTGATTTAGCAGGCTCGATGTGGAAATCATCCTAAAGGATGAAGTCATGCCATCTTTTTGAGTGACAGTACCATTGCGAGGGCTACTATGGTAAGAGTACCCATAAATTCGCCTTCCACACCGATCTCCTTTAGGTTTATCATACGTGTGGAAGCGAGTCATGACACCTTTCTGCTATCGAGCAGGGTACGAATTTAGGAGAACCTGTTTTCATGTAGACTTCAAACTCAATGGGCCAAAACTGAAGGTGAGGTAATGATGTCTTTGGTGGACATGACCCCGAGTGCGAACTCGCAAGCAAATACCCCTAAACGCCATCCCTCCCGGACAAGGCCTAGGAAGGGCAGGTCGCTACAATCATATGTATTCTTATTCCCATATGTGTAAAGTTATTTTACAAATAAATGAAATTCCACCATCACATTAGTTATTGCACTCAATAAGTGATACAATATTTAGCCCTCACAATTGCTCAAGAAATAATCTCTCAATTTCGGAAAAAAAAAATACACAAAATCTCAAGGAAAATGACACTATAAGTGCCACAACTTTTGTACAATCCTCACTTAAGTATAACAACTTTTCAAACGATCGCTTGAGTGACACTTTAGGGAAAAAATGATTATTTAAATGCCATTGGCAATTTATATGACTGAAAAATCCGATGCGGGATTCATTTATTATAAATCGGCTAATGAAGGTCGCCGAAAAAATCCTATTAGCAAAAATCATAAAACAACGTGTTTTGGCCTTATTAGTGAAAAAAAAAAAAAAAAAAAAAAAAAAAAAAAAAAAAAAAAAAAAAAGGCGAAGAGATCTATTGCTTGTCGAATCCTCCTCGTCTCTCTTCTTCTTAAATGGTGGAGCCATGATGGTTCCTCAACGGAACTTAATCATTTAAAACGTTAGTGTACAATTGACGAGAAAATCCGCACTACAATCAGGAGTCCCAAAAAAAGATCGACCAAATTGAAATTGGCAAAAATTTAGGGGAAAACGTTCAGGCCAAGAGCTTGAAAAGTGGGAAAAGTTGTGAAGGCCAAAGAATGGAAGGTGAGAGAAAATCAAGAAGAGGGCTGAACCAGGAACAAGGGAGGACTCGGCAAAACGGAGGAAAAAAGTAGTGTCTGAGAAGATAGCTCTCTCTTGATAAAGGAAGACGTTGGTGATTTTCCATTGACACCCTTAGCTTGCCATCTCCGTCACCTTCAATTTCTTTGCGATTTGTAGGATTCCGGCGAGGCGTCTAGCGATTCATGTCCCAAACCTAGCTATTTATTTATCATTCGTCCAAATTAGGCACAATTCCCCACGTTGCGCTGTTAAACTTGCCATCATCTTATCCTTAATTAAGCCAATTCAACGGATCCCTACTTTGTTATCTCATAAGTTTGAACTTCTCCTTTACTTATCTCATCTCGAACCCATCCACTGCTCAAGCTTCTCAGAAGAGCATTTCCCTTTCTAGAATTTAGGGTTTCGGTTTCAAATAAATTTGGGGAATAAAGGGTCAAATCGATGTTGTTTTGGCCCCTTTGCCGTGTCAATAGAAAATAATTCATTTTGGACTTTAGAAATTTTCAAAAAAGCGATGTCATAATAAAAAAATTAATTTAAAAAGTGACATAGGATGATTCACCGGAATAGACACTTAAGTGCACAATTTTACATCAATATGACACTTAAGTAATCCAATGAATAGTTTTGACACTTAAATAAGAATGGTATAAAAGTTATGATACTTCTAATATCCTTTTCCACAAAATCTCAATACAAAACTTTCCCAGTTTAAGCATTCTTCTGCTCACAGGATGTAATTTCATGAAAAAGCTCTGCCTTGGTTTACATGCAAAATTCGCTCACTATTAGACAGTGACCTCTTAATTCCGTTGACCACCCAAACACAAAAGTAATTTTAATTGTCAGTAAAATATACTTACACACATAATCCAAAATTTAGATAACCTGATAAAACCAAATAATCATCATGCACATATAAATATTATAGTTCCACAATGGAAGCTATTACTCTATCAATTGTGGACATAATAAAAATTCTAGTTGAAGAGTTATTCCCACATGGAGCCGTGACATTAAGCTTCTATACTTAAAACAGATGATATAGGATAAAATTCCAAGTTATTGATTAACGATCGAAGTTAAAAAATCTTCCACTCCTATATAAAACATCTCCATGCAGCATTGCAGAGGATGAAGACATCTTGCTCATACACTTTGTTTCTCTATGGAAACCATATACACCTCATCTTTGAATTTAACATTTTTGGAACATATCTAACAGAGGAACAAATAGTCAACTTTATTTTACTATTGTTTATCCTATTGCAAATTTTTGACAGAATTCCCGCTCCTCTAATTGCCAGAAAAAATCTGCCAGTGAAAATTGGCCAGCTGATGAGTATAGGCTCTTATTTGAGATTAGCTTAGGCCACTTCAAGCCCTTATTTAAGATAAAATCCATTCTAAACTGTTTTTCGTTATAAATGGCTCTATTTCATGCACTTATTTAAATTTTTCCTTCGATTTTACAAATTAAGATTGGAAAATTATGAACAATTCTAACATTTGGTTAATACGGAAAATTTTCCAGCTTTGGACCCCACAAAACCGTAGAATTATGAATCTTCGCTCTCTTTCTTCTACCCGTTGTAACTCTGCTTTCTTAATTAAAAATAATAATAATACTTAGATTCCTTTGTTTCACAGATAATAAATGATTTAGAAGATATTTTCTTTAAAATGATAGTTAGCATCGCTTAAAATAATTAGACAATGAAAAATGTATTCGTTATTGCCAACTATGGCTGAATATTTATGTGAATAATGAAACTTCTTTATTTAATAAATTTTATAAGCAATACAAGAGATCACTTTTAAAAAAAAAAATGTTTTCTAAATTATTTATTTTCCGTAAAACAAACGCACGCTTAAATAAAGAATAATAGCATAGAAAAAGAAACTTTTGGGCTACAATTAATAATAGTTAGTAGTTTTGTAGGTAATAAGAACTTAGTATTTAATCCCACTCACTATGGGAGCTCTCCGAGCTTTCGCAGTCACCAAAGCCCTGGGCCGGCTCTGTTCCACAGAATACTCTACTGAAGACTTGCAAGGAAGGGAATTCCGCGTGAATTTCTGCAAATTGTTAAGTCTAAAGAGTAGTTTACTTGGAGAAGGTGATAGTCGTCCCAACTGCTTCTTCACATTCTTCGTGGCTATTGACATTTAAATTTTAGCAACCCATTTAATCATTTATTGTAAAAAAAAAAAACAATGGGAGTAGACCTTTACCCTAAACAAAAATGTTATTAATTTGCATTTACACATCAAGATCATTTTATAATAAAGCCCACATTTAGATTGGTGCTAAACGGATTAAAGCAGATTATTTTTAGCTTAATTAAATTATCTAAACTGTCCAAGCCCATTGGAGATCTCACTTGACCACCATTATAGAGGAAGAGTTTCTGGTCAAACTTCAGTCACAACAAAGATTTCAGATGAGAAAATATTTTTGAGGAATTTTCAGCAAAACAAAAGGCATCATGTTCAGAACTAAGAAATAAGAAACAAGAAAGCAAAATAGGATTATCAAAAGATGAAAATAATACATTGAGGGGGCAAATCTAAAAGGGGACACATGCTGGGAGCTCTTGAGGAAGGAGATGGGGAGTGTCAACGATCACCATCGTCTCCGCACAGAACGCAATATGTAGAGAGCATATTTGGACCTTCACAAAAAAGTTAGAAAAAAAAAAAACTCACGCCTCTTTCACTCCATATCACGCGGCACACACTGAGAGAACGAGACTCGCCCAGTATCACCTTTGCCTAACGAGATTCCACGGTCGCAACCTCATCCCCGCCGGAATGTGCCCGCCGCCAAGCCAAACCCCTTCCGCTGAGATCCAGGCAATCCCGGTCGTGTCCACCGCCGGAATGCACCCCGCCGCATCTAGTGAAATTACCCATGGACTTGCCGCTTCTCCCTCAGCTGTCATCGTGAGCCCTATCGCTGATCCGTTGGTGGAGCCAAAGTCCCAATTTAAGTAATTTCCTTTGTTCTAACTTTATTTGGACACAATGTTCTAGGCGTTTATGAATAAATAATTTCCTTGTTTCGAGTCGTGCAAAGTTATCATAATTGGGGTTTCAATTTTTAAGACCTAACATCAAATTACTGATTAGATTTCTTATTTTGGGTCGCGGTGAATATCTAATTATGTGGAGCTTATATATTGCATGTCATTAATTCAGGAAGTATTTCTATTATGAAAATTATTAAAAAAAAAATTACATTGCATCTACAATAGATTCATCCACCTAAGTTTTCTAAATTAGAATCGCCTGTGTCTAGGTACCATGTAGTAATTTAGGAAATTGCCTAATTTGGATTAGGATTTTAGTTAAAATATATCCTAATTTAATAGGTCATCATAAACTTTAACTTGTTCCCTATTTTAACTTTCAAAAGAAAATCATAAATATATTGCATGCGTATCTCATATAGAATTAATTAGCTAATATCCATGTCATATATTGCATATTATTTAGTCATCATATTTAGAAATCATACCTAAGACATGCATTGCATCATTAGATCGTCATTCTTCAATAACATCACTTAGGTCATGTTTAAGTGTCCTAAGGTCAGGTCTTTCATTCATAAAAATAAAAACACAAAAGTAATCTATCGCGGAGGTAAATAATAGGATTAATTCATAATTGATACTATTTCATTAGAATTGCATATAGGTTGCATTGCATTTAAATTATAACATAGTATACATGCCACTTAGATTTCATATTAGTTCATTAATGCATGTTAGATTAAAACTCATACAATCATGACATTTAAATTAAATCATGAGCGTGATAAACAAGGAAAACCCAAAGGTAATTACTAGAAATTGCATTTAGAAATCATGTTTAGGTCATGTACACATTGCTTGATTTCTAGTTGACACTTGGATTGTACATAATGGACTTAAGCTTTTTATTCTCTTAGCACATCGAGGTTCTCTCATTCGTTTGAACAATTTATTTATTGATTTGATTTATTGAGTGCTAAACTACTATTTGTGCATCCACATTATCACCCATCAAATGTTAGTGGTTTAGAATTAAAATTAACCAAGATTTCTTGCAAACTATTTTTGAAATAAAGAGAAATAGTATCAAAATAGTGTTAGACTTATCTAGCGTAGCCACGTCCCGAAATCCATAAAATTTCTGATTTGTAGAAGTAAAATGTTCACCCACATTTTAGTTAGGTTTCTAATTAACCCATTATAGATTAGTGGCAACTCCTAAATAAATTGAATTGCATTTTTAATGGATATAATTAAAGTCCCAAAGTTGTTATTAGTATGGACTTGGGAGAGTTCACGCTATGTGTAAGCTAAGTAATATTAGTTTTTCCTTAGCAATTCACCTTTGAGAAGGTCACCACAATGGCCAACAATTATTACCATATCTTTACATGACTCCACCACCTGCCCTTTGATTTGCCTAAAGAATTTTGTCCTGAAGGTCACGAAAAGCATTTCCAAGCAGGAGCATCTCAAAGCCTTTATGAATCTCAAGTTTGGAAATGTAACACTTGAGAGACTAGTGTACTACCAAATGTGCCTTAAGTTTTCAGATCATACAAAACCAGCCTCCTTCATCGACCACTCTTTGTAACCATCCCATCACTTTCGTAAGCACTCTTGATTAAATAGCATGAAATCACTCATAGGTCCTCAAGGCAGTGCAGCAGCCTTTTCCACATATGAGAAGGGGCAATATGCAGGTTCAAGGGATTGCAATTTGCAAAAGGAAGCAATGGGAATTTGATTGTTCCACTGCTCTTTGCATTGAGCGCCTTCAATTTTTAGACTTCTTATATTGAGAAATGTAACCCACATGAGGATAATGTTAGTTTAGTGATCAGTGAGATAAGAGGATCGGGGAACAAATTATTATATTGTGTTCTAAAACATGAAAATGCAAGAACACAAATGATCATAGTAAGTGATAGAATAAACCATCTCATTGAACAGTTGGTGTGATCCATCATTCTCTTTGGCCGTATCGCCTAAAGGCCTTGTGGGACTTGGGATGAATGCTCCAAAGTTACCTCACTACAAAAATCTTATATGTCCCGAGGAGGCAAAATCACCCAAACAACTTCCGAAACTGAATCTAATCAGTTTATCGAGTTTGTCAAGTTTTAATGAACTTAAGCATGGGAAACGCATCACTTCTATCTTTAATCGACCACCTTCTTCCTTGGGCACCACTTTCATCACCTATTCACATTGCCTAATGTGTAGCCTCTTGAGTTTCTCTAAAGTTGTGGCCATAAAATTGGGAAAAAGATATCTCAGGTTGGAACAATTGTCAACACGGACATCTTTTGGGTTAGGAAAATCCAAAACCATTTAGGAGTCCTTGTTCACCATGTGTCTCAGCCTTCCTGCTTCACTGAACCACATTGGCTTTCAATTCAGGGTGCGACGCACGTTTTTGTTCTATATTTGAATCAAAATATCCACAATCAAATGACGATTCTAGGGAGGGCCACTCTAAAATGTCGACTCTTGTCAATTTGTGCAATCTTCCTATGATTTCTAAGGGAAGACGTCAATTAGGTGGGAGCAAGATCCAAGGTTGAGGTTGGCTAATTTGCAAAAGGAACTTCTGGGAAGTTCATCGTCCCATATCGTTTTTAAGGATCCATTGAGTCAAGCACTAACTCCCTAGCTTGGTAAACTAACTTATCCTTAAAAGTTTTATGTCATATCATAACTATGAAAAATTTGACAATTTATTCGGTGGAAGAATGAGTTTCTACTAGTCGCCTTACTCTAACAAATGTAGTTATAATTATGAATCCATTTTAACTAAAAGACCAAATAAAAACTTCAAAGAGATATTATTACTAGCCTCGCAAAGTGCGTGCTTATAACTATTATGAGTATAAATCTCAAGAGGACTACTCAAATTATTAGGGTGCAGTTATAATCTGGAACGTAATCTATTTTAGTCAAATTAGGCTTTGTGAGTGATTTGGTTATTTTTCATTTTGGCTATGCTCTGTCTTCTGTATTACAATTTATTTGTTCATTTTAATATCTGGTTGGTGGACATGATGGTAATTGACACGCCTATATCATCTTTTATAATTTTTTCAATAATTTAATGTGATTGATCCAACTCTCCTTTTCTTGGGATTGCTGTCAATCGAAACTTGCTAATTGATTGTAGTCCCGTGCGGCAACTTGAAATGCACGGCGTGTAAGGCTTTGTTTGATAACACTCTAAAAGTATCCGATTCTATTCTTTTGCTCCTTGAAATAAAATAAGAATAGAAATTTGTTTGATAAATTTTTCGTTCTCGAAAATAAAAATTCATTTTTTATTCTCAAAAATAAATTTGGGAAAGAATCAAAAAATAGAAAAAAGTTGCTTATTATTCTTGAAAACGATTTCGGAATAGAGCCAACTTTTTTTTTTTTCTTTTTTTTTTTTCTTTTTTTCTCTTCTCTCTTCTTCCTCGCAACTAGTCATTGGGCACTGTCGGCTGCCACCAATCCCCGGCGATGAGCTGGGCACAGCAAAGAAGAGAAAAAGGAAAGAGAAATATAATAAAAATCATTGAAAAGTTAAAAGAAACAAAAAAATTCAAAAGTCCGATCAAACGTATTTCTGTTTCGGGAATAAAAATTTTGAGTAGTTACCAAATGCTTTCAAATAATTAAAAATTGTTCTGAGCAAAAATTATTTTGGGGAATTGAATGGTTACCAAATGTACCCTAAATTTCCTAAATTCTATAACACATTGAATCGATGATAAGTATTTTACTCTTTGTTATATAGTATTTTGATGCAACATTAATCACATACCTTTCGAATGAAGAGGGCAGTTGTAATGACTCAACTCTAGGTTGTGAGGTTATCGTTGCGACATCCTAAGCGCGTCACTGTTCTGTTTCTTTTATCTTTTGTTACAAATATGTGGAAGCTTACATATATCAATCTCCCGTACATAATAACAATTAGGTAGGAAAAACATTTTACAAACACATTACTTCTTATATTACATCAGTATATTTTATAAACTCTTTCTATGAGCCTCTCCTTTCTACATCACCCTTATATATTCGTGTAGGCCAAGGGAATTCCTTTCTTCTCTAGTGTGATTTGTAGCTCTCAAAACTGGTATGAGGCTTCTTTGCCTATAAATCTAAAAAACAAAGAGTGAGTCTAAGATTCGGTAAGTAAAAACTCATAATTCTCTACTAGGATGACATTAGTACTCATATTACAATATTGATGGCACATCGATAGCAATATTACTGCTACACCTCGACTACATGTATGTGTCCCTTTGGCATAACTTCCATGCATGCTTACCTTCCGTCTATCCATCAATATACCAAGTCACATAGTAATAAACATACTGGCATGCATAAAAGGTTCATTAACATACATTCTAACTCAATCAGGGCATCCGGGCTCAACCAACGCATCTAGTTTTGGGCTGGGCATCCTGGCTCAACTAGAGCATCGCGACTCAACAGAGGCATCTCGGTGCTAGCTTATCGACGGCATCCAAACTCAACTCAAGCAACTTGACTCAACCAGAGCATCCCGTTCTCACGAACGCGACATCGCCACCAACACTCGTGACAACGGTTTTCTTCTTTCATTTAGTGATCATATATAATGTGTCCCACAAGCCCAGTTTATTATCTTTCATCTTAACCCACATATACAAGCCCAATAGCGTGCTCATACAAGTGCGTGTCATGTATTACAATACCACAACCATATAATATGATGGGCACGACTCAAGACGCATCACCTAAACCGATCCGTCTAGACGCCGACCATCCACCAAGTGAGGCTTTGATTGATACGCCTCAATATCGATCCATCGCCAAGAGAGGCTCGATACATCACGTCTTAACATTGGTTTGAGACCAAGTGAGACCCGTTCGTGTCCGAGGCGTGTATCAACCAATACATGAGTAAACCATATAAAATGGACCCGCAACATATAAACGACTACTCACAGATAAGCACACAACTAAACTCAACAACATAGCATATCGTCCTAGTCAAGGATTAGGAGTTCTACTTACAACGCTTTGAGGACCCGCCTAAGATGAGCGACAACTAGGCAAGCGACGCAACAAAGACTGGGCAAGAGAGGCATGCCCAAGAAAGAGAGAGGGTGGCGATGAGGGTGAGAGGGAGAGAGGGAGAGAGGAATAGAAAAGTGAGGAAGCGGGGTAGCTTTCTAGTTGAGGGAAGGCTCTATCTACTTATAGTCCTAATTATTTCTAAGTGAACTCCCTCTTCTTTTCTTAAAGCAACATCTCCTTCTTGCAAGATCACCCATTATTGTTCTCTCCTTGTCTTGATTTCAAGAAGCACTCTTAAAGACTAAAATTATCTTGCAAGTCTCGAAAATAAGGTAATCATGGCTTAAAGCCCCTACATGGACAACTAAGCTCATGACTCATCCTATTGAATGATCACCTTAATTGAACATGTGGCATCTTTTATCTCCTTCAAGAATGGCACCTCCTAGGTCTCTTGCAAGACCCTTCATTATTGGTCATCTTATCTTGACCAAGAAGTAAGACTAAGGAATAAACTTGCTTGGCAAGCCTCATTTTAGGCTAATCATGGCCCTAAACTCCTAAAATGGACACATAAGCCCATGACTCAACACTTGCATTCAAGGACTAGTTTCCAAAAGACTTAATGGCAAGCCTATCTTCAAGACAAATTGTCCTCCAAGTTTATTCTCCTCCTTTGGGCGTGTGAGTCCTCTTTGGCCTCCAATAATTTGCTCTTCAACAAGACTCATTTGAAGTAATGATGGTCCTAAGTCTAGAGGGACACTTAAGCATGTGAATCATCCCCTCTTATTGATGGTTTTTGGACTTTACTCATCAAGAAACCTAACTTGTTCTTCAAGTTCTTCCCCTTAGGTGTGCTCTTCTTCTTCTCGCGCTAATGTCTATCCACTTCCATGACTCAACTAAACTAATGATGATCCTAAATTTTAGGGACACATAAGCTTGTATTGAATGGCTAGATTCCAAGAAAAATTAAAGCAACCTATTTTCCAAGAAGTCTAACAGGCATGAGTCATCCTCTTGCATCAATGGTTTTTGAATTCTAGTTCATTGACTTGGAGTAGACTTATCTTCAAGAAGGCTTAGGCATGTGCCTTATCTTGACTTGGTTGGACTTGTCCTTTTCTAGAAAGCTTATCCTTAAGAAGCCTTAACTTAGGATGGACTTGATCTTCTAGAAGACTTATCCTAAGAAGACTTGAAGTTGACTTACTCTTTAATTAGCTAACTTCCAAAATTCAAGGTATCCATGAGAAAGAATTAAACTGCAGTGTCACCTCATTGAATCAAAGTTTCTCATATTTGTCTCTAATAGACGTATCCGGACTAAGGTTCATGACTAATTCATGAGCGAACGAGTCCGATACAACTCATCCCAATAAGCAAGACTAAGTCAGTTGCTCATTCAGACTTGTGCATGGCCATCCAATGTTTGGATAAGGCTGGTTGTAGCCCATCCCATTGGAGTTGACCCATTCCATGCCCCTCAAGTCAGTCCCACAAGCGACTTCGTGTCCTGCCTTGACCGTCGTGGGGCCTAGCAGACCAAACCCTGGGTCGGCTCGTACTGGCACCCGGTTTGACTTGACCAGCTCCGTACCTAGCGCAGGGCTAGGTTTGGCCAGCCTTGGCTTATCCATGGCTAATTGCAATCGATCCATGTTTGACCCTCGGTTGTCATATAGTCTTGTGGAACTAGTCGCCACAGCCAATCTACGGTCAATCGAAATAGACTCATGATCGTCTGCAGTTGATACATGTCCGTGTGGAATCACCCTCGACTAGTACACGCCCGTGTGGAATCGATCCATGATCATCCCTAGATTCGTGGTGGTGTGTGACCGTTCCACGACCAATGCTCATGGTCAAGCGGCTGATCCATAGCCTAGTGCAAAGCACAATGCCCTTGTGCATAGGCACAGTTGCACGGGGCCCTAGTGCCTTGACTTGTGACTAGGCACAACGCCCTTGCTTATGGGCACATGGCAAGGTATGGTGCCTTCGCACATAGGCTCGAAACAAGGCATAGTGCCCTTGCTCGAAGCCAATCGCCACCATGAACATTCCGACTTAGTAGCCCTATTCATGGCCCGAAAATGAGGATGTTACAGTAGTGGAGTGTGAACCGACGCGGTCTACACTCTAAACTTCCGTAATCCTAACATTGGTTTTTCATTAGATGAAAAAAAAAGAAAAAAAACGTAACCATTTGTATCGAGAGGATGAACCTATTTATGAAAAGATTTTCGGTGATGAAAACAAAAAATCATTCATATACTTTTTGCAAAAGAAGCGTGTAAAACTTTCCGATCCTTCACATTCATATATAGGTTAACATATGAAATGCTAGAGACTCTGAAGTCTCCATGCTCAACCATTCTTCCTCTAGATCAACTGCCTCTATCTTCTCTCAATTGCATACAGTCGGTTCTCTTAGTTTTGCAAGTAATTGAACCATAAATAGGAAAAAGGGAGACCCAAGGGCGTCATAATCATACATGTCCAACTCCTTTAAATTATGGAGGTGCGGACACCTGAAGTGCCAAAACACCAAAACTTAGCACAAGAGGACCCTTAAATGCTAAAAGTTCGAAAAGGTACACTTAAAGTGCCAAATCAGAGCAAAATGAATCGATTAAGTGCCAACGACGAGAGATTCCGGCCAAAATACCGACGTGGCATTTTTCCGGCCAAACAAGTGCAAAACAACATCGTTTTCATGCTGACATGGCTAGATAAGCTGAAAATGACGTCGTTTTGCAGGCTGGTGTGGCTAGTAAGCCGAAAAAGACGTCGTTTTGACTCTTTTTTGCTGACTTAACTTTCCAACGAGCCACGTAGATGACTTATATTATTAAAAATAAGTCACGTCAGATTTTCGACGTCCTTCACCAGAGTTTGCACTTAAATATCTTATTTTTCAAAAAAAAAAAAAGTAGTACTTAAATGTACATTTTAGAACTTTTGTCATTTAAGCATCTCATTGTCCCAAGTTTTGGCACTTGTATTGTACTTTTACCTCAAATTATGTAATCTCACTATTCCACAAAAACTCTTATTTCATATTCGTCTCAAGTTATTCAATCCAACTAAACGGAAGATCTTTAGCTCAGAAATAGTCTCAACATTTCCACTGGCACTTGGTCCGTTGAGGTAAGAAATTCCTTGCACCAAACCACAATTTGATACTCTAAAAGTGTGCAACTTGTGTGGTTTTACCAACGACCTAGAATTGATAACTTTTTATAGAGATTCACATCATGCCACCTCTCAAAGATTGCTCGGCCCCAATGAAGATTGATCCCTTCATATGTCTTTCGGATTGGGAAATCAAGTCATTGTCAAAGAATACAAGGATCGATTGAAACCCAACAAATAGAGCCATCAACAATAGCATTTTCAATTGTATAGAACTGGTAGGAAATTTACATGCTATAGCAGGTTATTATAAAAGGTTCCTGAAGGAAATTTACAAGCAATGTTGTTGACACCTAAATTTTGGCGACTCGATTATTTATTTATTTATTGCATAAAAATTAGGGATTAATTTAATCACTAAAAAAATAATATCATAGTGCATAACATATAATTTTAGGTGCATTTATTTGTTATTATTGCATTTTGCATTGGGTTAGTGACAGGTGGGTTTGAATTGGTAGTTCTGAACTTTAATTTGACGGGTTGGACTAAGCTCATAAGGGGAGCGAATTAGCCCAAGCCCGTTGTTTTTTTGATTAATTATCTTGTGAGAAATGGGAATTTGATATGATATTACGGTGGATTTTTGGAATTTAAGAAAATCGCATTGCAATCTTATCTTTAGCAATAGGCGATAAAATCAGTGGAGAATATTCAGCAGATGAGGAAAATAAAAGGATTTTAGTGATCGGGAGGTTATAAGCAATTTTTGTGTATATTAAAAAGGGTTAATACCCTGAAAAACCCCAAACTGGTACACTTGTGACAAATTTACCCTAAACTATTTTTTTGACCACCAAAAACCCAAAACTGGTATACCTTTGACAAATTTACCTCAAATTAGTATACTTGTGACAAATTTACCCTTTGTTAGTTTTCGTTAAATTTTTTTGTCAAATTATTAGTTAAATGATACATGACAATTGACTAGTATACCAATTTGAGACTTTACGCTTTGTTTGTCACAGTTTACAATTTTTGTGATTTTTTTGTGGTATTAATCCAATTTAACAGAAGATATATTTGTCACAAATTTACCGGTTTTGGGTTTTTTGCGGTCGAATAAATTAGTTTGGGGTAAATTTGTCATAAATGTACCAATTTATGGTTTTTTATGGTCAGTCAGGGTAAATTGTCACAGGTGTACTAGTTTGGGGTTTTTCATGGTCAATAAAATAGTTTGGGGTAAATTTGTCACGGGTGTACTAGTTTGGAGTTTTTCAGGGTATTAACCCTAAAAATAATAGATGAAATATTCCACGAAGATCATATTTTTTTCCTTATAAAAGGAGCCGTGTATGGTGAGAAAATGGGGCTTTTTTCTCGGTTTCTAGGTCAAAAGTTCAACACGAAAGGAAAAAAAAAAACAAAAATCTCGTTTTCTTTTGGGGGAGGGGTCGAAGTCAGCAGCTCCTTTTGCTAAAAAAACGGGGACATCAGAGAGAAAGAGAGGAAGGGACGTGCAGCAAGCCAGCAGAGGTGAGAGAAAATATAAAAAAAATAACAGTAGTTCTTCTTCTTTGCAGGGCCTTCTGCCGGCGACCCCTTCTACTCAGAAGCCACGAAGCCAACGCCTGCAGCTACCGCCACGCCCCGCCGACGCATCTTCCCGTTCGCTCGTCGCTGTGTCTGTCGTCCGCCTCGCCTGCTCGCCGCGTCAACGCCGCCCGGCAGCCGAAGCCCCACCGCGCAACACCCCTGCTGCTGCCCGAGCTACCAGCCCGCCGCTACCGTTCTACCACCGCCGCCCGCGGCAGATCTTGAGTCTCCTCGCCGCGCCTCCGTATGCTACCCCCCCTCTCCCCCCGCGTTGGCTGCCGCTGCTCCGATCTGCCCGCTGCAACAACCCGCGACGCCAGCCCACGCCGGTCACTGCGCCTCCGCTCCCCTGCAGCAACTATTGACAGCGACGCCGAAGCAGCTCTCAACCGCGAGCCCATCTCGCCTGCAATCCTCCTTTCACCGACGCTACCTTTGATCTGGTGCTTCTTGCCTAATGACGATGCTGACCTCCCCGTTCCCCTCGTGGTAATCTGCTGCTTTCCTAGCCCTCGTCGATTGACCGGGCTACTCCAAGCCCGGGCCCATTGCTGATTTACAAGCTGCTTATTGCTTTTCCGAGCCACCTGCAGACTTGCATCGTGACTCACCTGCTGCCAATCCTGTAAGAGTTTTCGTAATGTGGACTACATTAATTGATATTGTAATTTACCGTTTAACGGTTACCGTTTTACTGGGTTTGGTCTAAGGTGAGATAGAAGATTTCTTAATTAGTCTAATATGGGGCTGGCTAGTGTGGGCCGAGTTGAGCATGGCCCGTAATGAGGGGGCCTTGCTGGAAACTCTATAAATAGTGCTCAAGTCTCTCCTCTAACCCTAATTCTCACATGTATCCTCACCTAAGGAGCGTTTACCTAACGCTAAACGTGAGGGGACCGCCTCATTGAGCCAGTGATACGGAGGGCAATAGGGGAGAAGGATTTGATGTGTGGATCCCCTGATGAGTGGGTAATCCCTTTACTGCTTCCGCTTTATGTTCAATGGATCCCAAAACAGGTGCGTTAATCTTTCTACTCAATTATGCATGTTCTTGTTCTGATTATGGAGATCTTGAGATTGTGCAATTTGCATCCAACATGTGGTATCAGAGCAACCATAACCCTAGAACTTGAACGCATAAAGTTTTTGCCCTAATTTGTGATTTTCAAGATTTATTGTTCAATAAAAATAAAATTAAATCACAAATTCAGACTGGGCTCGACGAAACGAGCAAGACGGTCGGCGGCGCGTCGCCGAGGGAGGCATCACGCGCCCCCACGCGCGGCCACGCGCGTCCACGTGTCGCCAGGGCGTCGAAGACGCGCCCCACGCGCGGTCACGCACCCTCACGCGCTCCCACGCGCGGGGCGAGGCTCACACGTGTGCTCCACGCGCCGCGCACTCAGGCGGCGCATGCGGGCGCGTGGAGCGTCGGATCGGCGCGTGGCGGGCGGCGTTGGATCCGTATGGCCGTCCTCTACGTTGTGGTGTATTTATTTTACATGTTTAATGATTTTATGGATATGAAAATACATATAGAACCCTAAATACGTGTATTTTTAGTATATTTTTGCATATTTGTCTTGTATTTCTTTTTCTGTGATTTTGGAAATACAAGTGTTGAGTTACTGGTATGTTATCACATAAATATTATAAAAGTGTGATTCATTAATAAAAAAAATTATTGTGAACTAAAGTTGGCTTAATGAGATACGATCATTAAGGGATAGTATTTGAATTATGTATTGAGATGATGAGAAACAGTAAAAGGTTATGAAACTTTTGTTGCTCATGCATACTCCTTTACATGCTGGTAACTTTTGAATGATGGACGTCTTAAGAAACTGTGACCAAATTGATTATATTAATTAACACATCTGCTGAATGTGGGTAATGCATGTCAGTTAAGTCGTTGCATATTGTACCTAAACTCATCTGGTCACTGGTTAATGTCCATTAAGTTGAATATTTTTTATGGTTAAGGAGTATGATAATATTTACGCAGAGCAATAGTATCTATTGTTAAAGTTTAGATATTTGGTTCTCTGGTTTAACTCAATTAATAGGCTATTGGTTGATTACAATGATAATTTGTTACTTAAAATCAACTATTAGCCTTGGAGTCATGTTTTGCCTTATGAAACTCATGAGTGATAATGGATAAGCTATCAGGCTTGTTGATTTGGTGTACCCTATATTACTATTGATGTTAATTTGTGAGAGATCTTCTAGATCAGCATTCTTTTTATGTTGTTCTGGTAATATGTAATCGGGGTGCATAAGAGATGATTTCTTCTCCGTTATGAGAAGTTTCTTGCGTTACTGTGATCGGTAATCTTATTGGAATCTGTCTTTCAGGTTCACTATATATATATATATATATATATATATATATATATATATATATGTATGTATGATTAAAGATATTATTAATGAATAAAGCGATGTAATTAGCATGATATGTGATTTTGGTGATATGATGCCCCTATCACTAAAGTTAAAATCACATGTATATGTTGTATGTGAGTAATAAAGTTTATATCCCTGATATGAGAAAGTTTCAATGATTCAATTAAGTAGTGACCGCCAAAGTGGCACGCTTGATTGGATTTGAGAAATTTCGGTCTCGTATATTGATTGGGATGTCTCCTGGTCTAATGTATAGTCATACTCCCAAAGGAGGTGATTGTGTATTAGTTCATGGAGGGATACATGATGGTGTAGTGGAGGAGTGACTGATCCTAGTGGTTCATATGCCCAAAGGTGATGAATTCACGAAGATTGGAATATATTCTCATCACCGCTATCATGTGGGGAGTGTACAATTGCATGTCATGTATTCTGCCCAAAGGTGATTATATGATTATGCGTGTAACTCTCTCGGATGTGTACTTGTATGTCAAGTTACACGGTGCTCACATGATACAAATTATATACATTGCTTGTTTTTCGGTCACCTTTCTGTAATTAATAACTCAACTATTATTGAGGTTTTTACTGCTACAAATTTTAAATTGTGAACATATGATTTGTTGCTTGAGAAAAGAGCAATAGAATTTGCTTACTGTCCATGAAGCATTCCATTCTGGAACACTTGAAAAGTGGTTTGTCTGCGGACTGCTCTGCTATAAGATGATGGAAGCCATAGTGGCTTGTAATTATGTCTTGTCTAATATCAAATTTAGGACACATCTACAAAGATTGTTTAAGTCCTAATGGCATATACATCTCGTATATGGTTGAAGAGGTTGTTTCCAAAAATTTTCTATTTAAGGTTTAGTCTCACACATGTCTAAAGGAAGAGTAGAAAGTTGACATTGTTGATATTATGTCTACTCTTAATGGTTATTTAAAGACTTCTATTGATTATTGTGGAAATAAAATGACCCTAATAAAGGTACAAGAATTATGGAATCACATCAGTAAAGTTTCTAAAGATTGACGTTATTGTAGAGGATAGCTGCTCTCAGACTATTAAGGATAATAGTATGATGGAGGTTGCTGTGTTTTTTGTCTTTGCCTATACAGATAATTATGGAATCTCCTGTATCATAGACTAAACTTGTTGAGGTTTAAGGTACTATTCTTGATATAGTTAATGATGAAATTTCTCAAACCTCTCAAGTGCATAATGAAGTGATTATATCGGGAGATATGTTAAGTAAAGACGGTCGGTTATACCATCGACTATATAGTTTATTTGTGAGAGCATGATTACAATATCCACTACAAGGTTGATTTAGCGACATATATATAAATGTCGTTTCTTGTTCTCAATCAAATATGTGATTAGATGCCATAAAAGATTATAAAGTTTTCACTCTGAAAGAGGGGTGGATAGTTTATAGTGAAGAAATAATTATTTCTTTATAATATCTTTTAAAGATTCTTTCAGAGTTAACGTGGTATTAATAACTCCTTTTGATAAAAACTTACGCTAAATAGATACAAAATCTATATAGTGCAATCGCAAGATTTTGCAGCACATGTTTTAAGTAAACTTGTGTGTAGTCTGAAAAGTCTTATTCATGGTCTTAAGCAAGTTTCTAGACAATATTATTAAAGTTTCATAGTGTTGTTATTTTGTTCAATTAGAAACAAAGTAATTCAATATACTGCAAGATCAGTGGGAGGAAATTTATTTTTCCTCATACTCTATGTACATGATATTTTGCTTACAAGTTGTGACCTTGAGACATCTTATATCCTTTGTACTGAGGTCTATAAGGATTGTTTTTATCATACTATATTAGATTTTTTCGGAGGACATTTGCTGATTGTATATTGGAAATATTCAATATATATCATTGCAAGCCAGGAATTGCTCCTGTTGTTAAGGGTGATAGACTGAATTTATCACATTGTCCTTATTTAAATATTGAGAAAATCTAGTTAAAGGGTGTACCTTGTGTCAGTGCACTTAAAAATATAATGTATACTTGAATTTGCACTAAACTAAATATCGTCTTTGTGACGGGACTTCTAGGTAGATATCAGTTATATTCAAGACGCGATCACTGCGTTGATGCCAAGAAGGTTTTAAGGTACTTAAAGAGGACAAGAAATTATATGCTAACTTATAGATATGTTCAATTATTGCAGTTAGTAGGGTTTTTAGATGTAAACTTTGCTGGCTGTTATGATGACATGCGATCGATAACATAATACATATTTATGTTAGCAGGAAGTGCAGTAAATAAAGTTCTATGTCTACTATGTAAGTAGAGTTAGTAACATTCTTTTAGGTTGTTACTTGGGCTATTAGGCTCCGGAACCTCATTAAGGAGTTGACCGTTTTTACTTTTATGGATTGACCCATACGGTTGTATTGAAACAATAAATTTGTAGTATTTTTATTAACTACAGAGGTCTCAAAGGGTCTATATAGATGACAGTTAAATTTTTTTAACATAAAGAAACGGTATAGAAATGTGACGTTATAATATAACATATTTTCACAGATGATATGATTGCAGATCCACTAACTAAAGGACTATGCCCATGTGTATTTGAGTGACATGTCATTAGCATGGGCCTAGGAGTATCATAAGATGCTGTTGTTTAGTGGGAGCTATTTTGGTTTTACTCTGATAAAGTTTACATCTGTGTTCGTTACATTTAGTAATGGTTTGATATGTATCAAATTTTGCATTCAATAAAATATTTTTGAATGTGTTGTTATTATGTTGAATACATATCGATAAAATCTCAAGGTAATATATAAACTTTGAGTGAAGGCTAGGGGCATCCGGTTATTAGCCTTGTGCATATGCCTTGTTATTCATAAAGAAAGGTTAACCATAAGGACAAGGCATATGTGGGTTCGTTAAAACCATAAAGACATTCTCTAGTGGCACAAGTTTTTTGTGACGCTTAAGATAAGAGAATGGACATTCTCTCGTGGCACAAGTTTTTGTGACGCTTAAGGTAAGAGAATGGTGACTGACAAATGGGATTTCTCTATGAGAGATGTTATCCATTTGACACACTACCATATTGAATCCATATCAATAAAGTTGAGAACATTCGTGACCATGGAAGGCTGTGTGTATACATGCGTTACCGCCATGATTCGGTGTTTGAGACTTTATGGGATAGGATTGGCTATTAAGAATTATCTCTAGACCAAAGTGCGCACATACAAGATACGATTTCAATTAATATAGTCCAAGTGGGAGAATGTAAGAGTTTTCCTAATGTGGACTACATTAATTGATATTGTAATTTACCGTTTAACGGTTACCGTTTTACGGGGTTTGGTCTAAGGTGAGATAGAAGGTTTCTTAATTAGTTTAATATGGGGCTGGCTAGTATGGGCCGAGTTGAGCTTGGCCCGTAATGAGGGGGCCTTGCTGGAAACTCTATAAATAGTGCTCAAGTCTCTCCTCTAACCCTAATTCTCACATGTATCCTCACCTAAGGAGCGTTTACCTAATGCTAAACGTGAGGGGGCCGCCTCATTGAGCTAGTGATACGGAGGGCAATAGAGGAGAAGGATTTGATGCGTGGATCCCCTGATGAGTGGGTAATCCCTTTACTGCTTCCGCTTTATGTTCAATGGATCCCAAAACAGGTGTGTTAATCTTTCTACTCATTTATGCATGTTCTTGTTCTAGTTATGGAGATCTTGAGGTTGTGCAATTTGCATCCAACAAATCCATGCCCACCTCACGTCCAACTACAAAGCTGTGGTTCCACTTCACCTGTTACAGTTGTTTCCGCCTTGTAGGTTTGAAGAAATCCTCAACGGTGGTCCTAGCTAATTAAGGAGTCACCACTGGTGTCATTGGTCGAGCACCACCATTGTTGGCACATCAACCGTGAATCATCCACCACGAGCCGAATATTGGAAAATTCAAATTAGGTAGTTTTTTCTTCTTCTTTTTTTTGGTGACCCAGGGAACCCGCGCACGGCCCCCCTACAGCCGGGGGTAAACCACTGGGGGCGACACGTGCTAGCCACCACACACATGCCACCGGATAAGTCACCCTGCGACGCTCGGGAATCGAACTCCTCCCCTTGTGTTAGGGGAGAAGCTCGCCACAAGCAACGCCACCCAAGCAGGTGGTGGTTTATTTTTATTTTTATTTGTCATTTCTTTACTTGAAATATTCCTTGACGTAAGATTGAGATTTCCTGACATAAATAGCCCCTTAAATTAGGGATTGACAGTTCGATTTTCGCACCTGAAATCCAACTTGCAATCGCTTGAAAAATCGCCAATCTGATCTCACGCTCGAGATTCGATTCGTGGTTTATTTAAAATTGACCAACCCGATCTCATGCGCGAGATATGGTTCGTCAATTTTTTGATATCAATCTTATCTTGTTGGATGTGCCATCGTGTCGTTTGAGTCGATTTTGTTTATTTTGATATAGGATTAGGTTCATTTTAGAATATTCCTCGTCTTAGGGTTATTTTGCATATCTAGAATTGGAGGTTTATTATTTCGAATTTTGAATAAAAAAAAAGTGCATTCATTTAGGATGTTAGTTTTTTTTTTTTTAAATTGAATTGCACATTTAATTTTGTGTCAATTTTAATTTCGAATTTCATAAAAAGAAAAAGAAAAAATTAGAATTAGGGCATTCTTTGCACGTCATTGCATGTTAGGATAAGATTGCATGTTTTTTAGGAGAATAAAAATATTATGTGCACGTCATATAGAATTATATTCATGAAATGTATGTCATTTAGTGATTGTTGCTAGGTTTTTTTAATTAGAAATTGCCCGTCATTAGAATTAAGTCATTAGGTTAATTTAGATTGCACATTTAATTATTGCATTTCTGTAATTTCGAATTTCATGGAAAATACCAAAAATTTGTCTTTGAATAAATTAATTTCATTCTTTAGGATAGGTTGCATGCTCATTAAAAAAACACAAAATATTTCACTTACGTCATATAGTTTAAGTATATCACTTCACGTTAGATTAGTAACATTGCATTGCATATAGATTAGATTATCATTAAATAGGTGAAAACAAAAATTGAGTGATTGCGTGTTAATTAGAAATTATATCTAGGACTGTTGATGTAAATTCTAATCTAACAACGCAGATGCTTTCATTGCTTTGAGATAAATCCTGCATTTTATTTATTTGCTTTCATGTGTGTTAAATTGGTAGTTTGTGCACCTACATGGTCACCTCAGACGTTAGGGAAGTAAATTAAAATCAACTCGAGCTGCCTGCAAAACTTTTTTTTTTTTTTAATAAAAGAGAAAGGTACCGAAAGGGCGTTAGAGGAATCTAGCGTAATCAAGTCCCCGAATTCACAATCTCTGGTTCGCAGAAGTAAAGTAAATCTCCCGTTACTTTACTTAGGTTTCAAATCGACCCACCAAAAATAGATTAGTAGCGATTCCTAATAGAAAAATCATTTGCATGTTAAGAAGTTGAACCTAAGTCGCGAATTAGTATGGGCTTGGGAGAGCCCGAGCTAAGTTAGACTTAATAGTCCATTAGCCTAATTTTAATTGATGCACCCGAAATTTAGGTCGCGACAAATGTAATTTACGATCCTTGAATAATTTTTGCATTTACAAACAGCTATAATAAACAAAAGCTAATTAACAATCCATAGAGGTATTTTACAACCCCAAAAAATAACTAATGAACTTATTACAATATAACAAGGGATGTTATCACGATTAAATTTTGTTTGCAATTTACTAACAATAAGGGAAACTATAGTCGCCAAGAGTTAGCACTCATTCAGTTTGCTTATGTCCACGAAAATAGTGACCCATGCAAAAAGAAGTACTTTCAAAGTAAATGACTTCCTACAAGATCAATTACTGCCTTTAGGTTCTCATACTACTTTGAAGATACATTACTTATTTTATAGGATAATTGCTAGAAAGTAATTTAGTAACTCAAAAGTGGAGATTACAACCATGAAAAAGAAGTAATAAACTATAGAATGTCGCGTGGTTGCAGAAGACAGAACTAATTTACCACCAAAAGAGAATTACTCAATGCAGTCACTGATTGATTGTCAGTGGAGCATTCCATTGGGTTGCAGTAGGATGGGTTGCAATCCATGGAGCTTTCTACTGAGTGTGCTTGCTGTGCACACATATTAAAATTGTACATTCATATGTTGTTGTCTTTTTCTTCTTCTTTTTTGTAATGCAAATATAGAACTTCCATGAATCCGTGTGTTTAAGCAAACGGATAGGCAAGAGCAGATTTTCCCTCTGCCACAGCTTTTTTGGCTTCAAGTTGCTCATAGTCTCTCGTGAGTTCTTCAGATCCAGATATCTGCTCCAACAGTGCAATGAGCTCCCTTGGATTTTTGGATGCAATGGATTCAACATCACCCTACAAAAGGATAAATGTTTTGACCTTTCACCAGAGTCAAAACTGCTAGAATCCACCGACAATTCGATTTACAAATATTATAGTTTAAGGTATGGTTTGGCCTAGTTCAAAACTTAGGTGTGTCGCAGGCAGGAGTCTTCTCCCTTTATTTTGGGCTTTTAATAACTTGCCGTGTTATCTTCCTCATGACGTACTTTGCTTCTTTTAGAATGTATTAATCTATTCTGATTTTGCAATAACTTTCTCATTTCAGTGATGTTCGCTGAACCATAGGAAAAACTGTCTAAAACCTGTCTGAGCAATCCTCTAATTTCAAAAACATGACTTAAGCGGCTCATGGACAACAAAAGTATGCATTAAGTGCCATAACTTCAAAAGTATGCATTAAGTGCCATAACTTTTCTTCCAACCGTTCATTTGAGTGTTATAACTTTTTTTTCCAACGCTTGAGTGACATAACTTGGGTAAATATCTTTTGAAAATTATGAGACATGTCATTTATTAGAAGTCATGGCAATTAAATAAGCATATTTAAAAAGTTATAATACTCAAATGATCTAGATGAAAAGATCATCACATTCAAATGAACGCCATACGTATTTGTGGTATTGAAGTGATTGAAAAAAAGTTATAATATTGAAAATGAGCGTCGTAAGAAAGTTATGGTATTCATGCCATCTTTTTTCCTAAAATTAAGAAGTTCTTTATGTTGACAGAATGCGGGGTGACTTCAAATTGGCCATGTACTCATCCCATGGAATGACCTTCCTATCAATTCAGTAGTCGCTGCCTCCGATGCTGATGATTGTCAGCGTGAGTTGGAGCTCCGAACGGTTCCCCCTCGATAAAGTAGCCTGAAGAAGGCAGTCCACCCCTTCTGCTCTTCTCCATGCCATCAAAAGCGTAGATAAGGTCCTTCGGCTGAGCACCACGGGCTGGCCGAGGTGGACTCCGAGGATGAAGCTCATGGTGTCCATGAGGAGGACTTGCCGGTGTGGTCATAGAACGAAATGCACAATCGAAATGATTTTTGAATTGGGGACGGAGGCATTTGTGTGAATCGTCGGAGAAGTTTTCTTTTTTAGGCTCTATTTATTTCATAAAAAATATTGCACTTTTAAGAAATATTTTAAAGAAAGTTATTTTTTAGAAAAATGTCAATATTTTCCGGTGTTCAACTGAAATTTGAAAAGAAACTGAAAAATATCTTTTGGGTCATTTGGAGAGAAAATTTTGATTCAATTTTCCAAAATAACATATGTTATTCGGCCGTTAGTGACTTGCATATGAGCAACCAGAAAACTGGGCATGACCAATAGGATCCTAGGTCTAACCTTGCTAGACCCCAACCCAGGCACTAGGGACCCAAGCAATGCCACTTGGGTCTCATTCATGAGCGTAAGCACCAATCTAGTGTCCACAAAAGCCAACATTGAGAACCCCGTGCCTGTGCACCACTTCATGGTGCCTTGGCTTGGGTCCACAGAGATTAGGCTGAAGATCCAATGCAAATGCGCAAATCCCCATCATTTAGGCTAGCATACACAAAGGTTGTGTGTGGGACTCCAGCAACCCGAGTCCCGACAATCGATCAGTGGACATAGGGCAAGGCACTAGTGACCAAGTCTGGCCTTGATGGGTTTGGGCATGGGCACTGGGGTCTTGGGCTTCAACCTCAATAGACTCGAGCTCGAGCACTAGAGATTTGGGCATTGGCACTAGGGTCTCAAGCTCAGTGACCCTAGCATGGGTACTAAGGTCCTAGGCTTGGCTTCTATGGACCCGAGCACGAGTGCCAAAGACTTGGCACAAGCCCCACCTTCATGGCCCCAAGTCAACCTTTGTGGACACAGGGTCAACCATCATGGTCCCAAGCCCTACCTCAACGGATTAGGGTGCAGGCATTGGCGACCCGATTATGGGCATCAACGTCTCGAGGCTAGCCTTGATGGACCCAAGCATGGGCAATAGGGTCATCGGCCTTAGTCTCAATGGACCCAAGCTTAGGTGCAAGGGGTTGGGGTACCGTGGACCCAAGCACTCACACTAGGCCTTTGTGGATCCAACCCTAGTGCTAGGGCATTGAATATGAGGGCCCGGCCTCAATGGGTCCGGGCTTGGGCATTGGAGACCTAGGCATCAGCTTTGGGGTCCTGGGCCCAACTTTAATGTGCCCAAGCATGAGCATTAGGGATCCGGGTGTCGACGGTGGGGACTTGGTCTAGGCGCATGGCCACTGAGATTGCAAGCTCGACCTTAATGGACTCAGGCTCGAGCGCGAGGGATCCGCTCCTATATGATGATGACCCAAGAATAAGCATTAGAGTTCCCATGCCCAACTGTAGAGTTTTTGGTCCAATTGTTGATATCTCTCATATTTTGGAAAATGATTTTTCGAATTTTTAAAAAATAAATTATTTTCCTAAATTTAAGTGTAAGATTTTTGTTGATAAAGAAAATATTTTTCCGTTAACTCATTTTTCTAAGCTATCCAAACCCTAGTAAATGAAGAAAAGGTTTTCCCAAAAAAAAAAACGAAGCCTTAGTTTTGTTCAAAATTCCTCACCCTTTGACCATTGTCGCTGCCTGGTTGCGTCGTTGTGTGGGGCCAAATCACCGGTGCCCATCGGTCCTTGTTTAGGCAACACTTCGTTCGAAATCCATCACCCCTTAGGAGGTAGGTTGGGAAGAGAAGACCAACTTTGAGAATTTTGTTTTTAGAAATTTGGCTTTTTTATGCCCAATGTCAAAAAAATTGGCGAGCTCGAGCCCTTATATCTTATTCCAAGCTTAGATGCTCTTTGGACCCTCTTTTGAAAAAATAATCTCATTTCAGCCTTTATTTGTAATTTTCTCAAATTTTGAAATGCAAAAATACTTTAAATTCTCCAAAATAATATAATATAACATATAAACTCCACGTGCGAATATGTACATTTCGAAAAGTTCAGCTGGTTCTAGCTGAACTAAAATAAAAGGAAAATGAGCCACGAAGATCCTTTCACGTGAAGCTTCGCCTAACGGAAGAAATGCTCAGGTCAGAGATCAGCGCACGCGCACGGCCCCACACGTGCCAGAACGCTACAGGCATTCCTCCAAAATAAAGATAAATAAATAAACGAAATATAAATAAAAACTTTGGGATAAAGATAAATAAAAATAAAAAAGCTGCCCCTTTCTCATCCTCCTCCGTCTTCTTCCATTTTTTGTTAGCCAATCGTCGATCGAGTCCTCCAAATCCCCAACCAATCCCCCTTCCATGGGCGCCGCCGCCTCCGCTCCGGCGCAACCCCCGGCGCCGCCGCCGCCCCCGCCGTCCCCGCCGCCCGCCAAGCACATCTTCATCCTCTCCGGCCAGAGCAACATGTCCGGCCGCGGCGGCGTCACCCGCCACCACGGCTGGGACGGGGTCGTCCCCAGGAGTCCCGCCCGGACCCCTCCGTCCTCCGCCTCAGCGCCGACCTCCGGTGGGAGGAGGCCCGGGAGCCCCTCCACCGCGACATCGACACCCGGAAGGCCTGCGGCGTGGGCCCGGGGATGGCCTTCGCGAACGCGGTGAGGGAGCGCGGCGGGGTCGCGGGGGCGGGGATGGCGGTGGGGCTGGTGCCGTGCGCGGTGGGGGGACGGCGATCCGGGAGTGGGGGCGCGGGGAGGAGCTGTACGAGAGCATGGTGAGGAGGGCGAGGGAGAGCGTGAGGGACGGCGGCGGCGGCCGCGAGATCAAGGCGCTGCTGTGGTACCAAGGCGAGAGCGACGCCTCGACGCAGCACGACGCGGAGGCGTACGGGGAGAAGATGGAGGCGCTCATCAAGAACGTCCGCGACGATCTCGGCCTGCCCTCCCTTCCCGTCATCCAGGTGAGTTCCGTCTCCGTCGTCCCCTCCGCTGAGCTTTTTCGATCGCCATTGTTGAACAGAGCATAGCTCTCTCCCTCTTCTTTTTTTTTTTTGTTGGTCTGCTTGGCACTTAATTGAATTATTTTACAAAACACCCTAGAACCAAAATTAGAATAGATGCAATTGTTGTTATTTTAATAGTCAAGTTAATGAATTAGATGCTCCCATTATCATATCAATTATTTTTATAATCTATTTGTGAGTAGTATTCAAAGTTATACACACTATACGTGGTTTTTATCATTTTAACGGCCAATAATGATATTATGATTTAATTTATATAAATATTTTTGTATTTTTTAATGAATAATTTATTGTTTTTATTTCAATTTAGCGATGTAACGCGGGGATTAAAATGATTGTTGTCAATGCAATTGATACTCAATTTAGATAGTCATACCTAACGGTGAGCAACTAATGTTTTGCTAATTAGTATTGTAGGAATAATTTTTAATATAATCAATAATTGGCGCATCATCAAGAAACTTAATAACAATTATATCATTTATTTACGTATTATTTGATAATTTACTTAGTAATCATAAATGTGACTATTTCATATGAGTTTACAATTGGCGTTCTTATTGCTTGAATAATTTAAATAAATTTACTTATGAATGAAAATTACCTAGTTGAGTGAGTGGGAAGAAAAAGACGGATTATGTTGTAACAACTATTGCCGCAAGTAAGCACTACGCTAGGCAGCCAATCTGTATTAGATCTGTAATATAATAGGCGTTAGTACAGCTAAACATGTCATAAATTTCAATCTTTTTGACATGATTTTTGTCTTTATTTGTGTCATGCCTGTAACTTTTTGAAGTGGGTAGACATGTGCGCTTGGGGCCCCCAGTAGGCAACATAATGAGATGGAAACACTGCCAAATGAATACAAAAGAGTAGTTATCTTGATTCTCATCATCAGAAAAGATATGTTGGGGAAAAGAAAGTAAAATTTACAAATCAATTTTATTTGAACTATGATCTTGCGGGCATAATGATGTGAATTCACATGATTAACTATTGATATGTGAGGCTCACATTATAATGGTTTGGATAATCTTGTTCACTTGGTGTATCGACCATACGTTACCTAATGAGGGGACTATGGTAGGACAATGATTATCTGAGACAAATATAGCCCATACTCAGCTTTACACTGGGATTACCTTTTGGTCTCTAGACGACATTAATTTATATGATAAGGCATGCAAGACTTAGGTACTTCTTGATCCGTAGGATTCACAGGGTGGCAAGCAGAAAGTATCCTAGCACTGTCTCATCGGACTTACAAGATACTCCTAACGCTCTAATGTCGTCAAGCCTCAAGGGAGGAATAAGAGTGTTTAGAAGACTATGGGAGAGTGTATATAAATAGAAAACTTAGATAATTCTTATTCTAACTTCTCTTTGAAGTTAGCATTATATAGAGAAGGTCAAGGGTATTACGGGCTTTTGTCTATAATAGATAGGCATATGCAAGATACTCTTACAGGATAATAATACAAAATACAACCATATGTTCATATGAAAGATGCTTTTTATGCAGGATGCTTTTACGGGATAATATTACTGGAAGGAAGGACAATAGTAGAAGCATTTTGGCCAAAAGTAGTGGCCTTCTTTACTTTAGGTAAAATAATACAATTAGTGGACAACTGATTTTTTGACGCAGATGTGAGCTCGTGACATGGGTCATAATTCGAGTTTGCATCATCAGAGTTGGAATCCATATTCAAATCTTTTGGGCTAGTTCTTTATCCTAGTCGAATATGAAGATTCAACTATAGATTGTTAGAGCTGGCCTAAGTGACCATGCTGCTAGGTATGTGGTTTGGACACCACCTGGCTAGATTGATTATTTGATGAGGACAAGTGGCCAAAATCGAGTTTGAGATTAGAACCAATGTCTTCGTAATCTCATGGATCTTGAGAGAACTCCATAGGGTCTAGGTGATTCCCTCTATATACTGCCAAAGATTGCTGGATGGCTTTTATAATAGGCTTGTATGCTTGGGAATAATCCCACAAAACCTCTTCTTGATATGCATACGGGTATATGGATTATGGAACAGTATGATTCTTTTGGTTGAACACTCTTTGGATCTCCATGTATTTGTTTGGAAGGTCTACAATACTGCATCCAAAATATTTATGAACATTTGAGTTATGGAATTTTATATTGGAGCGAATAGATATAAAATATTTCATCAAAAGTGTGTAACATCCATGGCTTGTGGAAAATGATGGTTTTGTGGACCTCATGATCTGGATCGATATCCAACTCTTTGATAAACAATTGCTTTCAATAAATCAAAGGGCGAAACTATTCGAGAAATTTTGCAAAATACTAGAGGTTATGCTGCTGATATCCTCCATCCATGAAGTCTTCAACAATCCATGGCATTCTTACATTGGGAGACTCAATAGCAACGTTGTGTTATGGTAAACATACCAATAAAATCTTTAAGTTCTTCTGGAAATTTTGACCAAATGAGAATACATGGATAAATGGATATATGTGATGCATGCCACTAGGTCTCAGGTTTAGGCATTTACATTGTCTAAAAATCTTGAGCTGGCATTCTCACGTAAGTTTTAGACAACCATTCAAGAATCATTCTCTAGGGATGAGTTTGAGGTTTCTACCTGTGTGATTTGGAGTATCAAAATTATATGATAGGTTTCTTGAACCTCTTGCTTCTTGGTATACTTCTCTGGATTTCCAGTGTGGTTCTATAGATGATGTAAACATGTGTAATGGAGGAGCTTCTCAGATTTGGAAAGGTCTGCAAGAACATTCTTTTCCCCTTCGATGTATTTTGTTTTGAATGAGTACTTTGAAAACTATTCTGGCCATGTAACAACTAAGCCTATGAAAAATGTCTTTTGTTTGAACTTATCATATATGTGGAAAGGAAGACATATCCATTTTGCAAGTCATGAATGTTATAAACTCATGAGAGATATTTTATGTCTATCCACACCCATTTGGAATTCCACAGCTCATATTTCCATATCCTCTTGTAAATGTGTATAAATCTTTTGAATGCAGTATTACAGACCTTCCTAAAGAATACAAGGAGATTCAAAGAGTTTTTTTTTTTCTTTCTTTCTTTCTGGTGAAACGAATGGTATTGTTTCACAATCCATATGATTTGGGCATAGTAAGAAGAGGTTTCCAAGGGATTACGCCCAAACATACAAACCTATTAGAGGAGCCATCAGGCGAGCTTCAGTAGAATACAGAATACATAAGGAATCAACCAAATCCTATGAAGTTCTCTCAAGACTCATGAGATTATGGAGATACTAGCATTAATCTCAAACACTTGAATCTGACCGACGGGTCTCACCAATGATCAATCCAATCAGGTGATGTCCATCCCTTAGATCAAGCACATGGTCACTTGAGCCTAGCTCCAACATTCAACAATTGGATCTTATCTTCGACTAGGACAAAGGACCATCCTCATTGATATGGATTTCAGCCAAAATGATGCATACTTGAATCTCAACCCACACCATAAGCCCTTCAACAAGCATCTACTTTTATAAGGCAGTCTGTCCACTAGTTGTATTGTTAACGGTAGCCACTACTTTTGGTCAAAGTGCTTTTATTATAGCCCGTCTCATGTAAAAGCATCTTATAAATACATTTGTGATCGTATTTTGTTTTATTGTCCTGTAAAAGCATCTTGCGTATGCTATGTATTTTGCAAGCTTCTATGATGCCTCAACCTTTTATATGTAAGGCTAACTTCAGCGAAAAGTTGGAATAAAAGTTGGCTAAGGCCAAGTTTGATAACCAGCCAAACAATAACTATTTCTGTTTTTTTGTTCCTTGGAACAAAAAAAAAAATAGAAATCCGTTTAGTAAGGTTTTTGTTCCTAAGAATAGATTTGGAACAGAATTAAAAAGTGAAAAAAAGTTACTTCTTTATTCTCAAGAACAACTCCAGAATTAAAATCCTTTCTTCTTCTTTTTTCTCTTTCCTTTTCTTCCTTTTTCTTTTCTTCTTTTCCTTTTCTTCTTCTTCTTGTTTCTCTTGCCAGTCACCGACCTTGGCCATGGTCGGCAATCGGCTAGGCGAGGGTTGATGACCTCACCGGAGCTTCACTGGCCCACGATGAGGCCGAGCTCGCCTAGCGGCCAACCTCGTGGTGGCCTGGCGAGGTCAAGTCTTGCTAGGGGACGATAATGCTCCAACAAGGTTGCCGACCATGGTCAAGGCCAGCAATCAGCCAAAGGAAGAAGAAGAAAAAGAGTAAGAAGAAACGGAAAAAAGAAATGAAAAAAGAGAAATGTAATAAAATTATCAAAAACTTATCACAAAAGAATTTAAGTAGTATCAAAAGCATTTCTATTTCGGGAGTAAAAATTTTAGACGATTATCAAACACCTTCAAATGCTTAAAAACTCATATAAGGAACAGAATAAATAAAAAAACATTTCTAATTAGAAACGAATATGCTGTCCCTTTGAAAGGCTACATGGCACATTGGTAAATTACGGTTGATTGCGGATCCTACCATGTTTAAATTTATCTTTTTTAAGATATGTTCAGTAGATCCAATCTGTCTTTTTCATGAATTTCTTTGAGCCATGCCATCGGTATTTTATCTTTTCATCGTGGTAGACGTTGGGCCAACAATTGATATTTCTGCGTTGTAATTATCTCAAGTTATAGATTAATTGTGTTAAATTTACTCCGAATACAACATGCTTGTTAATACTATCATGTCTTTGAATACCAAACACAACGAGTTTATTATAAAGTTACTACATTTATTTGGACGTCTATTAAAATATCTAAATGTATCCAAACAATTTGTTTGTTAGCACGACTTGCATGTTAACCTATTTGGTTAAATGTGTTCAAGCGTGTTAAATTGAAACGGTTATCAAAGTTGCGAAAGATACATGATTTTTCTTGTATAGATGGGTTTATCATAAAAATCTCATACTCATAAAAAAAAAAAAAAAAAAAAAAAAAAAAGGAGTCGTCCCTTAATCTACAATTAAGCATATGTCATTTGAATTTTACTTATTTATTTTATATCAATTAGATATTTAACAGGAAAAAACTATTGTAAATTTTATAAAATTACGAAAAGTTCGTGTTTGGTTCTAGGTGTTTTAAATTGTATATATTGATAGGTTTCAAGTTTTTCATATTGAACTAAATGGATAAATGCGCTAATAATTATAAAATTTGTCGTGAAAGTGTAATTGAGTATTAAAACGTTTAAAAAATATAATATATTAGTTGTCCAAATGGTCCAATTTGATTAACAGAAAATGCTAACATGACATTATTGCATTTTTCATTAACATGATGGTGACGTAGGAAAGACAAACTAATTTAAAAAAGAAAAAGAAAAAGAGCGTTCTTTGTTAGTGAATTTGAAGGGAGCTAACGAGGATTCAACGCATCATTTAGACGATTTTTAGAATTTGATTGCATTTAAGAAAAAATAATGATTCAATTATACTTTAATCATAAATGTTAGGGTTTCTAGTATACTTTATTTTCGAGTAAATATCTAATTGTGTGGTCTGCCCTTTGACAAATTAGAAGTGGAAGTCCTCCAAGGGGCCTGATCTTCGCATTTCTTCTTAGTAATAAATAATATTTATAGCTCTTCGGGGAACGTTTAACCGCTTAAAATTGGCAAGCATTGTCTCCCATAATAAGGAAAAACTTCAATTATTTGTAAATGAATATTGTCCTTAGTTGAGCATGTCAATCCGAATTTGCCTAGAGGGTTTGCCATATGCTTATTAAATTCATGTAGACAAACTAAATTTTTATCTGAGAAATTAAACATGAACGTAATCACAAGGTATCTAAATCGGGTGTACATAACGACTATTGGGCGAAATCGATGTACAGGTTGCAATCACGTCGGGGGACACAAGGTACATGGACATAGTGAGACGGGCACAGCTCGGAATCAAGCTCCCGAACGTCGTGTGCATCGACGCGAAGGGGCTGCCACTCAACGACGACCACCTTCACCTCACCACTCATGCCCAGGTCCGCCTCGGCCACATGCTGGCCGATGCGTACCTCCAGCACTTCACACCATAGCCCCACCCCAAAAAAAAAAAAAAAAAAAAAAAAAAAAAACCACAAAACAACCTCTTCTCTCGCGCTCGCTCTTCTTTCATGTAATAATGTCAAAGTTCCATCCTCCCGTCCTTTCAAGGCGGGATTCTAAGTGTGCCTGCTTTTGATCCGCCATACAATTGAGTGTAAGAAATTCCAAGTAGTTCTCTCTTCTTCTTCTTTTTTTTATTTTTTAATTTATGAGGTTGGTTCTCATATTTTTCTTGACGCATTCGTCTCATTTACAATCAGTAAAATAAATAAATAAAAAATCAAAAAATAATAATAATAACAGAGAGAGAGAGAGAGAGAGAGAGAGAGAGAGAGATGGCCTTTTGCATAAGATAGCAAATTAGACATTCCATTCCTGTCACCTACTTCTGGGGCCCACCGTCAAGTTGGACAGTGTCGTCCGGCTTTTTGCGCGGCCTATGCCTCGCGATTTTCGATTGCTTTGAGAGGGGGAAAGAGGATCGAACGAGTCCAACCGAAACTTGTCCGAAGAGTAAAATCGTAACTTTGTCCGAAGATCCGCGTTTCTATTTTTAGACAATGCAAACGATAACATTTAATAAAATATTTTCCGAATTATTTACTTCCGGACGACAAGCATTTTCGATAAAATCCTTTCTTGTACTGCGTGTAAAAATGAATGAATGAAAAAAATTTCAATCAACTAGGTTGAAATATAAATTATTGTCGACAATGAAAATATTTTTCACTGATTAATGTTTCAAGCAAAGAATCAATTATTTTATAGGAAAATATTTTTGAAATAATTTATTTTCCATAATTCCATGGGCCCTGAGAGAATTCCATGGAGCCTAGTTGATTCTTTTTGTATATATGCACAAGGCTATATGGATTTGGAAGAGTATAATTATTTTCACATAGGACTCTTTGGATCTCCATGCATTTATTTGAAAGGTCTAGAATACTACATCCGAAAGATTTGTGGACATCTGACTTATGAAATCTCATTATAGCGTGGATAGACATAAAATTTTCCATCATGAGTGTATAACATCGATGGCTTGCGGAAAATAATGGATGTGGGGACCTCATGATCTAGACAGATAGCAAGCTCTTTGACAAACGACTACTTCCAGTAAATCAAAGGATGGAACCATTCAAGGAATTTTGCAAAATTCTTGAGATTATGCTACTGCTGATATCCTCCATCGATGAAGTCTTCAACGATCCCTAGCATTCTTACAGTGGAAAACTCAATGGCAACCACATGATCACGGAAAACATACTTTAAAAATTATGTAAGTTATTTCCAAAATTCTTGAGCAAATGAGAAAACATGGATATATAGTTTGAAAACCGTTCAGCCCATGTAACAACCATGAATCTTATAAACTTACGATGGACGATTTACTCTATCCACACCCATTTGGAGACAAAGGAAACTCGAGGATGAGTTTACGCGCGTTAGAAGTTTATGATGACGAAGCATTCATTAAAGACCATTCATTCAGCAACTTTGGAAATGATAAAAACTTGGAGACCTGTAGCCAACTAAATTTCTCATATGTTCAAGTTCTTATAAATATCATTGCTGTACTTCCTTAGTTCCTAGGTCTTAATGAGTCTTAATTATGATGAAAGTTACGAGAGTCAAAGTTCTAGTTCCTAAGACTTTGTTGAAACTAGTTTTGTCTTCTTCTTCTTCTTCTTTTTCTTTTTGGTCTTTTCAATGAGTCTAGAAAATTACTCATGCTTGAAGGGTTGTTCCATGCTCATCTATATAAGCATGCTATATTGAATAAAAGGTAAGACTTGATTGATTCATAACTTATTTGAGTCTTTGGCTTAAGAACATAAAATTTTTTGTTTTGCTCTCATCCCTTAGATTAATTACCCGTTGGTGGTGAATAACCTATGAAAAGTTTCCTTACTTATATGACCTCCTACTTTTTACACTCTATCCCGTGCACCATATTCCTACCATGTTGAAATTTATATTTGTTAAGATTTGTTTTGTATATCCAATCTCTATCTTTTTTATACAATTCTTTGAGATACGCCATCAGTATTTTATTGTTTCATCTATTGACCATTGGGCCAACAATTGGTATTTTTATGTTGTAATTATCTCATGTTGTAAATGAATCATGTTAAATTTATACCTAATCCAAATACAACATGTTTGTTAATACTATCATGTCTTTGAGTACTGAACACCAATTTTATTAGAAAGTTACAGGAATCCAAATACTTAATATGTTTATGATATGACTCCCATGCATAATATATAAATATATAAGCACCGCATGCCCCCTCACGTTCTCTTCTTTTTCATTTGAGGACCTTGCTTGGTCGTGCAAGGCTCGAGGGCATCGATTTTGTAGGTGTGTATCGTAACGTGAGAGACTAATGACAAGTTATGTCGTCCCGCCCTTTTCACACGAGCAAAGTCGGATTCGATCCGAGAAGTGGATTCAAGCGTGTGGTTGAGGCACGCAGCCCATATTCAATCTGCCACACACTTCAGCGTAAGCAATCCTCCAAATTTGTCTCGTTTGTATCTAATTTGCAAGATCAGTTGAGTAATTAGGGATGGAATTGAGACATTGAGAGATTTTCTTGGGTATCCCAGCAAATTATACTACTTGGGATGGCATGGCTGACCTACTTAAGTACTTATCTGAGTTTTTTTTTTTTTTTTTTTTTTTTTGGTCGATTACTTATCTGAGTTATAATCACCAAAAAAATGAAGAAAGAGAAGGAATGATGAACTTGGCCTTTTTGCATTGAGAAAGCAAATCAGATATTCTCTTCTTCCTACCTACTTCTGGGGCCCACCCCAAGTGGAATGATTCCCGATGCTGAGATCTTCCACCATCTTTACCAAATCTCTGTTTTTGTTCTGTATATGCAGGAGGTCGGGCGGTGGCCATCACGCGACTGGAGGCGTGTCGGCCTGTCCCACGGCTTTTGTGGCCGCGGCCAATGCTTTTATATTACCAAAAGCCCTAAATTTACCTTTACGACATAATTATTTTGAATTCAGAGATACCCTAAATAAAATAGAAATAGAGAGTATATATGTCATATATATTGATTTTTTCGCGACACTAAAAAAAATTGAATAATTTATGTCTTAATGAACACAATTTGAAAGTTTTGTGATATTTGCCTATGATCAAAACCGTTGTCCATTGATTTCATCAAAATTACAACTTTCTTAGCAAAAAGGGGGAAAAATCATGGAAAAGCGAAGATACCGATATTCACATACCTATCCGAAGTACATAGAGCTCAATACATCAAAGTCTAACAGAATACTCAACTTTTAATTTACGGACCATCCTTAGCGATACTGAGAAACTCAATTTCCTTATAAGATATTTAAGTGTTTTATGTTGATAATTGACATGTAATGTTGGGAAACGGAATTCCTCGATATTATTCAATAAGATTATACTATCATTGATCATTATTGTCTAGGTGCTTCATTGGGCATGGCAATGAACACCGAGTTTGTAGATGTTGGGGATCCCATCACAAAACTCCCATCTCTCATAAGGACCTTGTGTTTTGGCTTGCGTAGGGTGGAATAGTTCATAAGATTTTAACAGGTAACCTCTGGTTTGTACTTGAATAATTACTTGGTATTCCAACTAACTAGGGCGATTTTGGGATGTTTAGATATCTATTTTCTTATCACTTTAACATGGTGTGTGTGTGAGACTAGGTACAAAAAAAAAAATATTATGTATCGATCATATTATTCTCACTTGCCAAGATAAGGTATGTCATTTTCAATGAGATTCATGTTAGATCCATAAATGGCTATGAGACTCGGACCTAGTGTTTAATGGATGTACTTGGGAAGTGTACGTACTATATGAAAAGCCGTTGGTTGGTATTCCCTATTTTTGGACTAGAAGAAAGTGAGGCTTGTCCCGACTCGTCCATTTGAACTGGTCATCTTACAGTTATTAGGTTAAAGTCTAAACATTAAATGTATAGGCCATTCTTAACCTCTCACTTTGTTCAAGTACAGACAAAACTGTCGACATTCATTGTGGTTGGAAACCAAGTTTTCCACAGTTTGTTGTGGAAGTACCTAGTTTTTCTAGTCAAACAAAAATTTGGCAGCTGTTGACAAAATAACGTGCCCATCCAACCATTTCCAAGATTTTAAATAACATGAACAATTTCAACTCGTGTCTTTATGTTTTAAACCCCCCAAAAAAGAAAAAAACTCGTGTCTTTATAAGAGAGAATTGGCCATTTGCGAATGTTTGTTGATTAAGACAATTAGATTGATAGAAACCAAATCCTATAATTAAGGATTAAATGATCTCATTACCCTAATGTTTTTCTTATATCATAATATTTTCCTCATTTAAATTCGAGTTTCTCATTTACTAAATGGTGGGTTTCATCCATGTAATCCGTTAAAAGCATAATACTAGGAGAATAGCGCTGTGAATATTTTTTGTTACCTTCTTTTTCGCTATTAGAAAAGAAAATAAGGACTTAGATGCCTTGATAGAACCATGTAAGCATAGAAATTGCCCCTGGTGTTATTGGACCAAACTGTCGAGCTTGAATAAGAACGGGCAACTCTTTGGGCGGGTATTCAGATTCTCAACCGAGCCAATCTGGGTTTTTGGGTTCCAGTCGGACTTCAGTGGATTTTCCAATGGTGCCAAGATTAAAAATGGAGTTACAAAAAAAATTTCCGAGTTCATTCTAAATAGTTTGTGGAGAAAATTTTAAATAAATGCATGAAGTGGCCATAATAGTTTTAAATAAATGTGTGATATTACCGATTGCTAGCTGGTTAAATATTCCAATTGATCAAAGACATTTTTTATCCAAGGACAATTTTTTATTCTTTTCTTTTTTTTTTTTTTTTTTTCATATAGATGAGGCAAGGGGTGCCCTCGCTTGTGGCTTTCGAGGGAGCCTCACCCAAGGCGATTGTCAGCCTCACCTAGGGTGAGGGTGGCCCTCCTAACCCTCTCCAAGCATCGTCATTTACCGGCCGTGGCTTGAGATCGACCACCGATGAAGAAGAAAGAAAAAAACTAAAAAAAAAAAAAGAAGAAAAGGAAATAAGAAAAGAAAAAAATTTTAAAAGATAAATGACGAAAATGCCATTAACCAGTAGGAAAAGTCAAGTTATTTTTTGAAACTAACATAATTACTTCAGCATTTTATTTGAAACAAGATTCAACCTTATTTGTAAAAATGAGTGTATTTCAGATCTTTATTTGAAACAAATTTAGTTCAAATCATTATTTGAGAAAATGAGAACACTTCATATCCTTATTTGAAATATTCCTAGTTTGTGTAATTATTAGTGCCTTTTAAGGATGTGACATCAAATCCACGAATTTTCTTTATATAGTTATAGCATGGTTAAGATCAAGAGAAACTACCTAAAAAACAAATATTTTTTTTTCTTTGGCAACAAACAATAATTAGCAATACACACATACGCGCACACACACACACATATATATATATACCGATTTCATGAGCTGATTGACTTTTTCTTATGAGTTTTTTATTTAAAAGATCATATATATATATATATATATATTTATATATATATAATAGGTTGTACGTTTATTATAGCCTTTTTAGGATTTGACATCTAACCCATGCATTTTTCTATTTATATGATTGGAGCATGGTTAAGATAAAAGAGAGAAACTATCAAAACAATCATCATTTTGGGCAACATATCAAAATTAAACCATAATTAGCAATATATACACACATACGTATAAATACTTAATGAGTTGCGTGTTTAATATAACCTTTTTAAGGATTCCACATCAAACCCATGCAATTTTTGTTTGTTTGTATGATTGGAGCATGGATAAGATAAAAGAGAAAAACTACCAAAACAATTATCAATTTGGGCAACATATAAAGAATTAAACCATAATTAGTAATATACACACACATACATGTAAATATTTAATAGACTGTGCGTTTTTATAGCATTTTTAAGGATTCAACATCAAACCCATGTAGTTTCGTTTATATGATTGAAGCATGAATTAGGCAAAAAAGGAGAGAAAAAACCAAAACAATTATCATTTTGGGAAATATATCAAAAATTAAACCATCATTAGCAAGATACACACACATACATATAAATATTCAATAGGCTGCGCATTTATTAAAGCCTTTTTTAGGATTCGACATCAAACCCATGCATTTTTTTTTGTTTATATGATTGGAGCATGGATAAGACAAAAGAGAGAAATTACCAAAACCATTATCATTTTTTCCCTTCTTTAAGGCAAGATATCAAAAAATAAACCATAATTGGCTATTATAGTGTGTGTGTATATATATATATATATATATATGTGTGTGTGTGTGTGTGTAAATTTTATACCTGTAGTAATAATTAATGATTAAAAATAATTTTTGAGTAACTTAGCTCTTCTCTCTCTCTCTCTCTCACCAAACCCTGCCACCAACAATCATCAATCGAATTATAAATCCCCGAGACATTGCATTTCGTACTCGCATCGCCCTTTGTACTTACGCACCACCTCTCCACCTCCGTCCTCCGCCGCCGCCGCCGCCGCCGCTAATGGCCACCGGTTCTATCCGCGCCGCCGCCGTCGGCGGTTCCCCTTCCCTCAACAGGCCGACCCAGCTCTCCCTCTCCTCCAAGCTCCCCCTCCACCCTTCCTTCTCCGCCTCCTTCCTCCCCCGCGGCCGCCACCACCACCATGCGGCGCCCCTCGTCGCGGTCGTCGTCCGCGCCTCCCTCGACGCCAAGCCCACCGTCCTCGTCGCCGAGAAGCTGGGCGAGGCGGGGCTGTCCCTCCTCAAGGGCTTCGCCAACGTCGACTGCTCCTACAACCTCTCCCCCGAGGAGCTCTGCACCAAGATCTCCCTCTGCGACGCGCTCATCGTCCGGAGCGGGACCAAGGTGAACCGGGAGGTGTTCGAGTCCTCCGCCGGGAGGCTGAAGGTGGTGGGGCGGGCCGGCGTCGGGATCGATAATGTGGATCTGTCCGCGGCGACGGAGCACGGGTGCCTGGTCGTGAACGCGCCGACCGCCAACACCGTCGCGGCCGCCGAGCACGGGATCGCGCTCTTGGCCGCGATGGCGAGGAACGTCGCGCAGGCTGATGCGTCCGTTAAGGCTGGTGAGTGTGTCGTTTCCATGTTGGTTCGCTGGTTCTGCGTTTGCTTAGCGTCGGTTTCGTTTGGTAGTCCTGTGACGCATTTCGTCGAGCACGTGGTGGATTAGCTTTGGCTAGATCTGTGTTCCCTTGGTGGGGTGTGGCGAGAAGTTTGTACGGAATCTGGAATCGGGTTCGACTAACGAGTAATTAGAAATGGTCGAGAAACATAGAAAAGTACGTCCCTTTTTCCTATTTTCACTTAAAAGGAGAATCTTTGGTGTAGATTCGGGTTGCTTTAGGGATGCCATCTGGGAAAAGCAAGCCACGAGGGTTCTTTGGGCTTTAAAGGTCTAAGAATATGATCTTTGAAGGCGAGTCTAAGAGAATTAGTTCCTGAGTAATGGGTGAAGTGGAAAAGCTTCAGATTGTGATTTATTAATTTAAGGAATCTAGCATTATAAAAAGTCGTGGGTTCATTATAGCTAAGATTGTTTGTTGTGTTGGTTTTTATGAATGGTTTAAGAGAAAAAGAATCGTGTCGTGAAAATTCATTTGAATTTTGGGTTTTCAATTGTTTGTTTGTTTAATTTGTTTGAATAGGGAAATACTGAAAAGCCAAAGGTACAAGTACCACTGAAGATCATGGGCATAACTTGTCTTATCTGGTCGTGTATGTAGAAACTTCTCTATAAACAAGAGGTTCCCTTTGTACCCAATCACCTAAATTGCTTTACCTGGCTGAAATTACTATTGGACTGACCTGGATTGAATGAAAGCAATTCCCAAAGCTAGTGAGTCATATCCAGGACTACCTTGAGCAGAGATGTGGATTGGTTGCTTGGTGGAGTAACGTATAGTATTCATGGTGTTGACCAACTTTATTGGCATATGCCTTTTATATACAATTTTCAGGTATTCAGGTTTTTTGGATTTTGCCTCCTTAGTTATGTCAATGGTTAAGTTTTATAGGGGACAAAGCGAGTTGCCAACATTTTCTTAAGGCTATACCAATGTTGGTCTTTGACAAATTGTTTGTTTTGCTTGATGCAGGAAAGTGGCAAAGAAACAAATATGTGGGTGTCTCCCTTGTTGGGAAAACGCTTGCCGTTATGGGTTTTGGAAAGGTTGGATCAGAAGTCGCACGTCGTGCCAAAGGTCTTGGTATGCATGTGATTGCACATGACCCTTATGCCCCCGCAGATCGAGCACGCGCAGTGGGGGTGGAACTTGTGGGCTTTGATGAAGCCATAGCAACTGCAGATTTCATTTCGTTACACATGCCCCTGACACCTGCTACATCAAAGGTTCTCAATGATGAGACTTTTGCAAAGATGAAGAAAGGAGTTCGAATTGTCAATGTTGCTCGTGGAGGAGTGATTGATGAAGAAGCTCTTGTGAGGGCATTGGATGCTGGAACTGTTGCTCAGGTATTGCTATCTCATATCTGAAATGTTGAGTTTCCTTCTTGTTGCCTTGGGAGGTGAAGCACATACTAGCCTTGTTTCAGGCGGCACTTGATGTCTTCACAGAGGAGCCACCAGCAAAGGACAGCAAGTTGGTACAACACGAGAGAGTCACGGTGACCCCACACCTTGGAGCCAGTACCATGGAAGCACAGGTTTGTGAACAGTTACAGTTTACCCAACTTTAACTTTCTCTATATTATTAGAAAGCATATAAAATGGTCACTTGACTTGCCAGGAAGGAGTGGCTATTGAAATTGCTGAAGCTGTTATTGGAGCTCTAAAAGGAGAGTTGGCTGCTACTGCTGTCAATGCGCCGATGGTTCCTGCTGAGGTATCAAGAACTTTTTCTACAACTTGGCTGTTTGGCATCTCTTGGTCTACTTCTAACTTTTTATCCTCCAATCTGTTTCCTCTCAATCTTCAATATATGTGCTCTCAGTATTTGACATATCTTATCATGGCTTGGGCTTTGATGCATAATTGTTGTGATGGAACTTGCTTGATGTGTAATTTGGAGGAGAATGACTATGAGTGCTCACTAGAAGTTTGATCTTTTTTGGCAAAGATTTGTTCTGAGGCGATTGATTGCAATTTTCTGATACGTGTACAATTGTTTAATTTCATTGATGTTTGGCTTTGGCCCAAATCCAGCTTCCTCTTTGTACGAGATGAACAGAGGAAGTGAGATTTTGTGGACCGTAAGATATGCTGGCCCAATTGTTTGATATGTACCGTGGAGGAGAATGATCATCAGCGCTCACTGGAAGTTTGATCTTTTTTGGCAAACATTTTTTAATGAGGTGATTGATTGGAATTATCCAATATGTATACAATTATTTAATTTTGTTGATGTTTGGCTTTTGACCCAAATCCAGCTTCCTCTCAGTACAAGATAAGCAGAGGAAGTGAGCTTTTGAAGATCGTAAGAGTTGCTGCCCCTTGGTTGATTCCTTTAGGAAGTGGGTCAATAATGTGGTGTGATAGACAAGTAACTCTGGATGACTAATGACGATTTTGATGCCTGAGGGTGCTTTGTTTAAGATCCAGAAGGCCGAACTTGGTTCAAGATATGCTTGAGTAACATAAATCTTGAGTTCTTTATACATTTCCTTTTTGGCTGCAGGTTCTTACAGAGCTGAAACCATTTGTTCTACTTGCTGAGAAGCTTGGGAGATTGGCTGTTCAATTAGTTGGGGGTGGGAGTGGTGTAAAAACCATAAAAGTGACGTATGCTTCTGCAAGAGCACCTGATGATCTCGACACTAGACTACTCCGTGCTATGATTACTAAGGGTATAATTGAACCCATATCCAATGTCTTTGTGAACTTGGTCAATGCAGATTTTACTGCTAAGCAGAGAGGACTGAGAATAACAGAGGAGCGGGTCATCTTAGATGGTTCACCAGAGAGTCCTCTTGAGTATATCCAGGTTCAGATTGCAAATGTGGAATCAAGATTTGCCAGCGCCATTTCAGATTCTGGGGAGATCATGGTTGAGGGGCGGGTGAAGGATGGGATCCCACATCTCACAAAGGTGGGATCTTTCGAAGTGGATGTGAGCTTGGAGGGAAGCATCATATTGTGCAGGCAAGTTGATCAGCCAGGTATGATTGGCAGAGTGGGAAGCATTTTGGGAGAAGAGAATGTCAATGTCAGTTTCATGAGCGTTGGTAGGATTGCACCGCGAAAGCAAGCCGTGATGGCAATTGGAGTTGATGACCAACCCAGCAAGGAGACTCTGAAGAGGATCGGGGACATTTCTGCAATTGAGGAGTTCGTTTTCCTCAAGTTGTAATGTGGGGTGTGAGTTATGGTACTACATTTGTATGTCTTTCGTCATTCATAGCCGCTGAGCATGATTTGCAAGTCTTGCTCTGCGATTTTGGTTGTGACGTTCGTGTTTTGTAGTAGTATTGAGCTAGAGCGGAACGATAATCAAGTGGTGCTGAGAGGAGGTTCTGTACTTTATTATGTTGCTTTTCGCCTGAATCAAATGCTCTTTTTCAATAAATTCATACAAGTTAAGAAGGTGAATACTTTGCCTCAATCCAGGATTCATGTTTCTCCTCCCTCTCCCTCCCCATAGTTATTTTTTCCCATTAAGTCCTTATGCGTTAGTGGTTCTCATGATTTTCATGTTTCTTCTCATTTTGATTTTTCGGAATACAATAAGGTAATCATTTATAGACACAATCCGTTGAATGAACGGTAACATCCAAAGAATCCCTGGAGTATGGAATAAGGCAATAATGTCCTAATGTCAAGAACAGTGTAAACAATGGGTAGGAAGAATGTCATGTGTAGTAGCAGAGATTCCACATACATGACAACTCCTGGAATTTCTGCTTCGGTATGCTTTGCTGAAGTACAATAATAGTCTTTTTCATGCGGCGGCTTTCATCATGCGGAACCTTATTGCTATCATCAGCCATCACTACAAAGTAAAAGAGAGACGGAACTAAAAACCTTTGCAATGTGAACCGCGATAAACTATCGACTCTTTCTGACATAGCCTATAATCTCGGAAGATGTGATCCCCATTTGGTGTGGTACATGCCGCTTGACCTCAATATTAGATCAACAGCGGGGCAAGTAATCATTATCTTGGAAGAGACAGCCTCTGTTCCATCTCCCAAATACTAAGTTCACGCTCAGAAAATAGTTTCATGAACCAGAAAGAAACGGGACGTGAGCCAGAGTTGTCGGAAGAGAGATGTTGAGATTATGCATGGCTAAATAGGCAGCAATCCCAGCAGCATATCCCGCAAAAGCAAAACCGCTCACCTGTTCCCGCAAAACAAACATTGACCGATTTAATATATTTGAATTTTCTCACAAAGAGAAAAAGAAAAACGACTCAATCATAAGCAGATCCAAAATTAAACTCTGACAGTTCTAAAAACCGTATATCTGGAAATTTAGCACATCAGCTTTTTCTTTACCTAGCTACACCCTTGACATGTCTTAAGCAAACTTAACCAACCAAAAGAACAAAACAATAGAACCAGAACAAACTCAAGTAGCGTAGAGTACCTTTCGCAAGTACCAAAAGAAGTCCACCTTTTCCATCCCCATAAATGCCACACCAGCCGCCGAGCCAATAATTAGCATGGACCCACCAGTGCCAGCACAAAAGGCAACCAGCTGCCAAAACTCCGAATCCTGCGGGAATGAGGTCAGATCATACATCCCCATTGTTGCAGCAACCAGCGGAACGTTGTCTATAATTGCAGAAACCACCCCAATTGACCCAGCAATCAATTCGATGCTAGGAATATGTGCGTCGAGGTAATTCGCCAATTCCCTGAGAAGTCCTGCAGCCTCCAGGCTAGAAGAAGGTATATGTTAGAACCGATGCAGTAATTAGAGTTTTAAAATGTGCATGTCAAACTTGTAGCATATAAACTTCCCAAGACTCTTGGCAATAAAGAGTTGAGGTTAGCGGGATATGGACTCGCATAAGATTTGAGCGTGGAAAAAAAAAACCCTTTTTTTAGAATTTATTTTCCTTCTATAAAGAATATGACTGACTGTCTAGCTCAATGGGCTTTATCCATTGTATAGTTTACTAGATAGAGAAGTTTTGACAGTTTCTCTCTTCAAAACTCACCAAATGTTAAATCTCGAGTCCTGTTCAGATCTCATGAATGGCACTGCACAATCAATATGAATAGCAATTTCAACCACTATGCAGGTTTGCTCAACATCATACCATAAAGCAAAACTAGAAGAATAATTGAGTTGTACAATCAGTAAACAAGAGCTAAAGCAGCTTGTCATGCTACAATTGGTAGGAGATGCGCAGCTGGTACTCATCAGAGATTCATATGAAGCCACAGTGGAAAAAAGCGTAAAGTTGTAAAACTGCAATATGATGATGAAAGAAGCATAATGAACTGATTGGCTTAGTGGTTTAAGGAATGGACATGTTTGTGTGCATTAGACCCAATAAATATGTTCAATTTCCCATGTGAACTGAGGACAATACCAAGTTCAAACTACCCCACTTGGGTTTGGCTCGCTTCATACTGATCTGTGAGGTCCGTGGAAATTTTATTAGTCCCGGGTTTACCTGCTTGAGGTGGCTTTTTCACTATTATAATAAGAAAACATTATGCACTCGTCTAGTGCAGAATCAAGCAGACAATATGGTAAGTCATTTGAGAGATTTCCAATGCGAAGCTCGACAGAATATATGGTTCAGATAGATATATTAATTGTATACATGTCCCTGCACACACTAGAGAATGTCTCTGCATGTCTGTGTACAAGTGAGATTTTGAAGGCAGAGATTACTTCAGCAATCTTCTTAGTATAAAGAATTTTATAACAAGAGGTGATGATATTAATCTTCTGAATAAATGATGAGCAGTAGGTAGAAAGAATGTCCTCACATCATTCACAAATTACCTGCTTACAGATAATAGAATTCCAAGGAAGAAGAGGGCTCCTTGAGTGTCAATTCGAGATAAAGCCTGTGGTACCTTCAACCCTTGCCTCTCGGATTCACCATAATGGATTGCATCTGTTAGAATCCAGAGAACTCCAAGTCCGAGCAACATACCCATGTAAGGAGGCAGACCAGTCAAAGCTTTAAATACTGGAACAAAGATCAGTGCGCCTATACCCACAGAAAAAACAAGCCGTCCTCGAGGAGCCATCTGCTCAGATGCCAAAACATCGGCAGACTCCTGTCCCTTCCCATTAACTTCACTGTAAAGGACAAAAGCAACTAACCTCACAACTCCAAATCCATTTAGTAGGAGCTAATTGACATTCGGCATATGGCTGGATAGGCTAGGAGAGTACCTGGTAAGGGACATAAGAGCCAGTGGGACAGCTAGAGAAACTGCTGAGGGGAGGACCAAGTCCTGCAATTTACATATTCTGATGTGGTCTTGAAAGGGCACCAAAAATATGAAAACCAATTGAAGATAAGACAGTTCATACAACCGTGCACCCAACAGATATATCTCATATAGGAAAGCTAGTTAGTCATTGCTCGAGGAAATTGAAATTCCAATGCTGAGTTTTAAAGCTCAAAATCCAACTTTCATTGATGTTAGAGCATGAACAAATTTGAGCAGTGTTACTGTTATTGTTTAAATAAACCTAAAGAGAAGTATGACAAATTCAATCACTATAGGAGCTAATGTACTTGAATCACCGCTAATAAATCGTATGTTATGGGACTGCATGAGGTAATGAAATTCGGGCCAAGAACAAAGATAAAATGATAACCTTCATTGTCTGCACAGTGGATATCTGACCATGAATCCAAAGCATAGTGGTAGTAACATCACCTATAGGAGTCCATGCACCACCAGCATTTGCTGCTATAACCACAACAGCTCCAAGAAGCCTGCCAACATACAGTGGAGCATTGGTTAAATAGAACTTCTCAAGAACATAGCTCGAAGCAATAGAGAAGTGATGCATAGCACTATGAGAAATCCTACCAAAACAGCACAAAAAGGAAATAAGTCAAGCGGAAAAATGAAACAATAAAAAATGATAGAATCAAAAAGCACTTAACAAAATAAGTGTCATCCCGCAACATCAACAAGGTGCTCTTTTGTGTACTGTAAGAAGTGGTTATATCAACCAGCAGCATCTATCACTAAGATTGAAAAGGTATGTATGTGGCCATCTCCCTTCCTTGAACCACTCAACGTCATTTGATAGTTGCACTTATTATAGAAATAATCCTATTATTTGATCTGATAAACTATCTCAAACTCAACAAAAGCAGCCGACTTCTGAAGTTACGATGATTATAGAACCAACTTAGTGGCTCATACTCATAATAAAATTATTATGTTGAAATATGGCCTAAAGACAAGACAATTCTCAATATAAAAGAAAATCCTATCAAAACAGAAAGGGTGCAGAAAGGCCCAACTGAAGGAAACAAAGCACCTAACAACCAAAAAAGAAGCTAGAGATGTTGAGATGAGGTCTTCATGCTGAAAATGTTGTAACATACCTGCGGTACTCGGAAGGTGGCACCAGCTTCCGCAATAAAGACACCATGACAATTGTAGATGTCAAGTTGTCCAGGACAGAACTTAAGAAAAATGTTATGAAACCAACCTGAAAATCCAAAAGTTAAAGGTCAGTGCCACATTGAATTGAGAGGTCAGTTAGTCTCATACTTATTTAAGCTGAGGTATCTAAAATGTCCATGGGGAGAATTGAAAGAAGTCATCTAAGCTATGGCAAATACCAGTTTCTTTGCCTCCTTTCTACTTCCTGAAAGGGCAGAAGCTAGTTTTACCAGTTCAATCTAGAACACAAGAACAAAACACTAAAGCATCTCCATGTTAGACGGGCTCATCCACTGGCCAAAGTTTCACCAGCTATGTCCAGTTCATATCTACATAGATTTAATTCTGACCTAGTCAATGAATTCCACCTATTGTTGCAATACCTTCAAATGTCCCCTAACTGTACCGCAAGAAGCAATCTCCATGGCAAGTTCACCTTACCTTATTTCTAGTCCTTAAGTGGTTGGATGCTTCTTGAAATTCAGATGACAGTCATCTCACTTTGGTCAACTAAGGATGTCAATGGGCTCCAATTAGGGGCTTAGGCAATACTCAATAGACATCAAAAGCTGACAGAAGTACTGAATCAATCACGATATGCACGACTTCCAATCCAAAAACAAATTCTAGTCATTTATGCAACCGTTAATGGATTATGTGATCAAATGTCACAGCATAAGGGGGTTTAAACTAAAGTCACTTACGACCCCTAGCGCTAGTTGGTATATGAAATGGCAATATAAACTGGGTAAACGGGTTTGAACTAAAGTTTCAATAAAGTATTAACAAGAGTTCTAACTGCAATTCACTGACTATTCAGCTGAGAAGGATTCTTCAAGACACCGTGAGAGCAGAAATGCACCTACCACCCAGAGAAGAGCACGTGGCTTCCGAGTAGTTATATTGTCTGTAACCAGCTTGAATCCTTGATGAGCATCTACAATCTCCACAATGGTCATTGCACCAAGCAAGAAAAAGACTATCTCACTGACTTCAGCTGATGCATGTCTCAGCTCTGAGACAGCTACATCTGTTGATGGAGCCTAGGCAAGTAGAAATATGAAATATCATACCTAAACATAACTAACAAAATATAAAACAATCATAAAATAAACTTCACTTGAGGGAATTTGAAACAGTGATAAGCTACCAACAAACAAAAAAGAAAGTATACAGCTCATCGTGGAATTTAAGCATTTAAATTCATAACATATTTTCACACTGAGACTTAAAAAAATACCAAGACATTAACAATACAAGAGCAAGTGTTAAGAACCTTCTCCATCATCTCACCTAGAGACTAGAATATAGTAAAAGGTGCTTTAATTAAGAGAACCTTGCTTATGAGCTTCCACAGTCAAGAAAGAATTAGCCTGGTTAAATGCAATAGTCACATGGACAATAGCTTAGACATAGATGCCTACAGAAGAAATGGATAGGCAAAGTCGATGTAGCCAATTGTCAGTGACTTCCGTGCTCGACAATCACACCATTCTTCATCAACTTCTTGGAAAGATAAAAAATTATTCACAGGCTTCCTAGCCAAGAGAAGGAAGGCCAAACGCAAGGGGAAACATCATTAAATGATCAAAGCTTAAGCTAAGTGGTGTTTGTAGACCATCATTTTCCTGTTGAATATCGCAAAACAAACGAAGTACCATGAAGAAGATACCTGGAGCCTTCCTAGAAATAACACTAAATCCTCCCTCGATACATTAGCAATTTCTCAAAGAGAAGCTTTTCAACAGAAATTGTGCCATACTAATGAATAAAAATTAATTCAGAATCTGCATCTACCCCTGGTGTGTCTTAAGGTTTTCCAGGAAGGACTTCTGCTGCATATGCTAAATGTTTCTAGATCGATGAGCTGAGGAGTATAACATACTAAGGCAGTTTTGAAAGCAGCTGTCCTGCATACTGCCAACTAAATTTGTCAGGAAACCAAAAGAAAGAAATGACTTCTAGCATGGCATGATTGGTAAACACATATGTAAACTTTACCTTTTTAATTTGGCAGTCACACTCCCAAATTAGATTAAGATTCAACTAGAATAGCGAGAAGAGAAACATCTCAACAAACATGCTACCACATCATGCTTCAAATAAATTTTGGCCCGTTATGGGCCAAATGGTAAAAAGAATATCTATGTCAGTATAAATAAACAATTAAGGATGAGCCTATCTACAGTTATAGCAACTCGCTGATATAGACATCAATAACCACAACTTTATCTGAAGCTTACCCCAATACTTCTCACTACCCATAAGCTCACAGCCATTAATAATCCCACTCCACTTTTATTGAAGGCTAGAGATTCTTCGAAGATTATGCCTGCATATCCTAATACAAACAAAATCGCCATGGCAGGATCCTGTATCGCAATACGAAAAAGATTAAACAAAGTTATGAAGTATTTACACTAATATGTAAGAAAGGCTTTGCCACATAATATCATCCAATATATCAAAATTCCCAAATAAGGAAATTGGCAACAGAGCAGGGGTCAAACTGACCTGATTGGCAGCAACCCATGAGTGGTTAATGGCCACAGCTCCTGTAGCAGCTGCAGCGAAAATTGCTAGAGCTTTTACCAAATCAGTCTTTGGTTGATATGAAACTTCAAATTCTTGCGAGCTTACTTCATCAACTGAACATAGGGGATCACATGACCCAGATGATGTAAGGTCCTAATGATACAGTAGCATGTCAATGTAAAGTCAACACTAATTTAATTATATAGTATGTTAGAGAGTTTCTTTAAGCAGATTAACAATGCTTTAAGTTCCACATACAAGAAGCGCAGAATTGAATGCAGTCACTACTATTTGGTAAGTGCATTAGCAGACTCTACTGTGTACAAGAAAAGATTACAAATTACTACAGTTATCCTCAGCCAGAACTTTCTATAAGACACAGCCATTCCTATACCTACATCACATTAAACTCATTAATGGAACATTCCAGGGTCTTTGGGATCCAAAACCATAATCTTCCAACTTAATCAGTGAAAGCATTTTTCCCTCATCCTGCATTGGCCTAGATGAGAAACAGTCAAATTGCATAAGAGACATGAAGGTCGACTGAAAACCTATAGGCGCAATATTTCATTGTCCCATTGAGCCATCCAGAAACAGAACAAATCGACCAGTGTAATCATCCACAATCAATTAGAGCCATCTATGATAAACCAGAGACGCCGCCAAGTATAATTCAATCTTCCTCATATGCCCCAATATCCTTGGACAAATTATTCATCTCATGGGTCAGAAGAACACAGGACGGGGCTTGTACCGAAGAAGTCAGACAACCAGAGGAAAAGAGCAGGCGAGAACAACCTCGAACCGCTTCTCCGAATTGGGTTGAGCTTGCTTTTGCTGAATCGACGACGACGACGACGACCCTTTGGCTTTCTCTTCAGCTCGAGCAAGAATGCCGCGTCCGAGCAGTCTCGAGCTCCTGGCGCCGCACAAAGACGAACCGAACAGAGACCTGGAAGAGGGAAGCGAAGGGTGGGTTTGGAGGAGAGAAACGGGTGACGGCGGAAGCAATTCGCGCCTCCTGAAGAGGTGCTGGGAAGCGGGGACATGGGTCGTTCCGATCGAGGAAGACGCCATCAAAGCTTCGATCTTTTTCCCTCCGGGAGGAATCGAAGGTGGCAGGGTCGCGTACCAGAGGAAGGACGGAGGCACCCAGAAATGGCGGTGGGTTCCTGATCTTCTGGGTATATTCTTGAAGTGATAATTGACTGATGATGACGACTGAAGAGGCGAGGAAATTGCATGGCATCCGCGGGAAGGATAAAAATGGAGAAGCTTTGATATATCCGCCCCGATTTTATATGGTCCCGGGTCGGGCTTTAGTCAGCTTCCTTCCCACCATGTAGTTGATAGGCTTGTGTCACGGTCTATCATTCTTCCAAACTCGTATACTCTTGTGAGTAGTGAAGTTTGCGGTCATCGGGTGAAAAGTGAGTGATGTAGAGGGAATAAATATAACTAATGCATGGGAGTAGCATTAGCACGATCGATGTTAGAAGTTTTAAGATAAAATGAATATCTCTATGCAATTTTAAAGGTAGAGTTGATCTCCCATGCACAAATTTTTGGAAACTAATACAACTCTCGATGAAGACGTCATAATAGGTCGAAATCGGTTGTTAAGTCTAAAGTCATATGATGTCTTGCTCGATGAACTAAACACTTGAGTTAAGTTGGGTGTGATACAATCCGATACGATGAAACTATTTGCCGTATTGTTTATTGGAATAACTATAGAAAGAAAGTTGGCCTGACATTATTCGCTCACAGGCCCCGCATGGCTATTCCACGACCAAGAATTGTTGAGCAGTGACAAATGGTATCAGAGTCTAATCCCTCCAGTAAGTGAGTTGAGGTGGAGAAAACTTGTGGTCTACTCAATTCTACAAGGGCAATGAGTGAATTGCTAAGGCAAAAGGTGCTCGGACAAAAAGTGTAGCTCTTGACTAGCTTCTATTGTGATAATGGGCATAGGAAAGAACTAATTCCTTATTGAATAGGGAAAATGTTTCTAGATCAATTAGCAAATCTCAAAAAGAGGATTGTTGCCATGTTTTTAATGAGGAAAAAAACCTCAATTGGTTTGTTGAGATAAAGAAAAGCATAGAATGCGAATTAGAGTGTTACCAAAAGGTGCAGTTGGCGAAAAATGCCACTCATTGTCAAGAAAAGCACAAGTGATCAAAGGTTCCCGAATAGTTACAATCAAAAGAAGCTACCAGTGGAGTGGCCTATTTTGTTGGGTGAGCATTGCTATTTGATGTATGATCCAAAAGCCATGAGATAGCCAACAACAAAGAGCGTTGCAGAATTGAGTGGGGGATAATGTCACAGTCTATGATTATTCCATACTCACCTATTGTTATGAGTGGAACTTGGGGTTATTAAGTGAAAAGTGAAGGATGTAGAGGGGATGAATACCATTGGTTCGTCAGAGTGGTGTTGGGATAGTTGGTGCTAGAAATTCTATGATAGAACAAATATATCTCTAACCGGGGTTAGCTTCTTGTGCACAAACTAGTTGGGAGCTAATACCTCTCTTCTGATGAAGTTATGATAGGCCGACACAATTGTTAAGCCTAAAGTGATTTGTTGTCGTGCTTGTCCGAACTAAGCTGGATGTGATACGATCCAATACGAATTAGTTATTTACCGTATTATTCTTTGGAACAGCTATAGAAGGAAGGTTGGCTCGTTGTTATCTGCTCACCAAGCGTTGCACAAGCTATTTTATAGCTAATGAACTGTCGATCAGTGACACTTGGCAATAACTTCAATTTTTTTTTTTAAATGTCTCGCAATCTTTTTTTTTTTTCGTAAGGGAGCGTCTTGCAATTTTTGATCTTTAGAAAAATGAGAAAAGAAAAAGATTTTCAAGTAGTAAAAAAAAAAAGGACCATAAGAAACCATTTTGTTAAAAATTATATAGTAGAGAACATTAAATTTGAACATTAAAAAAAAAAAAAAGGATAAGGTGCAGAGCAAAGTGGGTCATAAGGAAATTATACAATTGGGGGAGGTTTTTAACTATTACAGAATATTCTCTTAACTTTTAATATTATTACAGCCGTTTTTCTTTTTGGTCTGTTATTACAGCCGTGTAACGTTCGAGAAAACGTGCAAAAAAAGGGTAGATATGTTTTTCATCACACTTTTTGCAAGAAATCCCTTTTCTATCCTTAATTGCTGTAAAACGATTAAAAAAAATGAAAATGGAAGAAGACTAAATCTAAAGTACTGATATTAAAATAATAAATATCGAAATAATGTTAAGAATGAATATATTTTAAAGTTGAGGAGTACAGTCAGTTTAAGAGACCTATAGAAGATATTCTAAGAAGAAGAAGAATAAACACATATTGAATAAAAAGGAAAAAGCCTAAAAAAGGGTCAAAGAACAAAATTGGATTACTTGTTATATATATTCACATTAGAAAAAAATATTATTTTAAATTTAGTGTCCTGCGGTCTTTTGATTCTTAAATAGTGAGAAAAAAATAATTATTATCAAGTAGTAGGTAAACAAAAAGAGACATTAAAAACCCATTTCATTTGGACCATATAGTATACAAAGTCATATTTACTATTTAAAAGGGTCAGGTGGGAGGTTGGACGGGTAATGGGGCATAGTTCATCCCGCACCACCCCATGTGTCGGACAAGATATTGGAACTCGTCTCCTTCACAATTATATAATGTTTGTGCCCAATTTGAAATTTATTATCTCAAGATCATACTTAACTAGCTATATTATTGAAGGGTCGTGTTTTCCTTGACCCATAATTGAAAATTCCTTAATTCAATGGATATCAATCGCATTTAAGTTTAAGTAGAAAAAAAAAGAAATGCGGTTAAAATTCATGTTTATAACCTGGGCGGCTAGAAACTTGTTTGGCAGGGGTGGCGGAAAATATGATCATTGATAAAATGCTCGTATATCCTTGAAGGGCACAAGATTATAATTAGCCAGACTTTCATTGGAGCCTTAAGCAGACAACGAATTTGACGAATAATACAGAACAAAAAGTGAAAGCAACAACGTTAGAATCCTATGTAATCTACATCTAACTTGAACTATGTATTAAAAATAACATAACGTCTTCGTCTCTCTCTTTTCTGTTTTTTTTTTTTTTTTTTTTTTTTGGTGAACCACAAGTTCTAACTTCTACAAGAACGAAAAGGAAAAGTTATCATGATAACTCTCCTCCATACTTTCACTCAATCCTCCAGCACAACGTTTTGCTTTACCAAGAAGACCGAAGCATGCCCGCCTAAACTCATACAGTTACACATAAATTAGTAGCAAAATCGATTCTGCCACCGTTTTTCGTAAACCTCCAGATCGTTATGATGAATATTAATGGTGAAAAAAAAAGCCAAAGACACGAGCTAGTAGAAGGGGAACGATGCTTACTATAGAACAAATCCATCGCTTTAATGCCATTCTTCAAGTTCTGAACACACCTTTTCTCTTCACCATCTTACTGGCTTGCCAAGTCCACGCCTGAGGACCAATCTAGTCTTTTGGAAACTTCTTGTTTTCTGGGTAATTTTTCTTGACAAGTGAGAGAGAGAGAGAGAGAGAGAGAGAGAGAGAGAGAGAGAGCTTCCGTGAGGGAAAAGTGATGGCGGGTCTTTCTCTGGCACAGTTCAAAACGCTTTTGAACTCGTTAAAGAGAAAACTGTGAGGGACACAGCAAATTGAAAATGTAAAGATAAAACAAAGACAATCGACTGCTCTTTCTTCAAAGTTGTGTAAACTGTGATTCTTTGGAGTGTCAACTTGGAGAAGATCACAGGATGAGAGAGAGAGAGAGAGAGAGAGCTCTGTGAAAGCCGACTCAGCCTTGTTAACCTTTTTCCGGGAGACGCCAACTTGGAATTTTGAGATGATTAAGAGACTATCCTTTTGGTTTCTTCCCGCTATTCTTTAGAACGATGCAGCTCATACGTGTACTTGCGAACCTGTATTCATTCTCAAGAGCTTAAAGTTCGTGAATCCTGCTCCGAGGGTTGAGAGTTCATTTGGGTGAGAGAGAGAGAGAACAAGGCTGTATCATCATAAGCGTTCGTAGAAACTACTTGTTCTATATGTACAGGATGTTGTGATTTGGCCTATATATTACTTGTTAAAAGGGATTTGAGATCAATGGAGGGTTTGAGATCTCTGCATCTGTGGAAGGTGAGTTGTAGGCGAAACAAGTTATCCGCGGAAGCAATTTGTGATGCTTTTCGATATTAGTGGATGCGGCCTAATTGAGTGGCTAGAGCTTGGACAGCGGAGTTGGCAAAAGAAAAGCCGAATTATATATATATAGACACACACATATGTATATATACCTTCTTTATTATTTATACATGCACAAAATCGTTTTCAACGTTGCACTCACATGATTTTGCAGAAGCTTCAAAGTTTACGGTTTGTAGAAATTTTAAAATTTACACTTGCACGAAGAAGTTTGGAAAATGTCTACTTGATTAGCTTTCAAGCAATTCACCCACCCTCTGGGTTGCTATATCTAGACCTATAATTTTCAAAATATGATTATGACTATAAAAGAAAATTATTGCACATCTCAAAATTTTGAGTGACAAACACATAATAACTTTGTCACTTGAATCTAAAGAATTAAGAGGAGTAATAACAAAGTCTATTGAAAGACCAATTTTACGAATTTCATTTGAAAATTAAATTTTTTTTAAGAACTGAAAAAACAATGTAAAAGTTAATCATGTACACTAAGGAATTGTTTTGAAAGTCTTCTCCTAGACTCTAACACATATATCAACACAATTTCCAATGATTCATCATTGTGAGGAACAAAAATTGTGGCGAGACCACTAAATTATGACAATGGTAGAAAAAAAATGCTCTTTTTTCATTATCAAATCTCAGTAATCTAAAAAGCTATATCATGTACATCAAAAGAAAATTCTTTAATTGATGAAAAGGTAGGAGAAGTGGGAAAAAACATAGTAAAAATGGGAAAAAGGAATTGACAGGATGATGGGATTAACTCACCTTTCAATAGACATTCAAATAGAAATGAATGCAGCGAATTATAAAATGCCTCATTTAAGTGTGAAAATTATTAGTATCATATACCTCAAATTATGGAAGAAACCATTTTCAGTATAATTGTAGGGAGCAATACGCATTTAAATGCTTTTTCATAAGGTAAGATTTATAGTTTATAAGCTACATTATGAAATAGGTATAAAAATCGTTTTACTATTTCTCCTAATAAAGAAGCAAATACGCATTAAAACACTCACGTTTATTCACCTAAACAAAAATGTAAAATGCACCAATCTCTCTCTCTCTCTCTCTCTCTCTCTCTCTCTCTCTCCCTCTCTCTCATTCGATACATATGGAAGTATTAGAGACAATTCTTATAGAGACTCTATAATAATATATTCACGTATATTTTGATTATAATGAGATAGAAGTACGTCGAAGTCATCTCTTTACTCCCACAACGAAAGTAAATCATAAAAAATAAGACATATCACATGGCAAAATAGAAGATATCATACGTTTTTAGCATGAGAGTACCATGTCAAGAGACAAAAGTTTATTCTTCGGACTACAATAGTAGACCTAGACATCATACATTCTGATGGAATGGATAGTCCTCGTATGGAAGTCTGCAATCCCCAAATTCGAATTGGACCCCAATGCACGATGGACACAAATTGTCTATATGCGACCTGGCGGATTTCGGACACGCGATGCAATCCGAGGCTGAACACGATCTGGGAGTGACGTCATAGTCAAAGCCGTTGCTCGCCCTGTTTTGACATATATTGGCAAGAAGAAATTTCAGGTTCGTACGAAATGTGGCATTAGTTCCATAAGAGTATTGCAAAAACAAAGGAGCCCAATGACCATGACCATGATATTCCACCTAGCAGCCATGAATGATTGCCAAATCCTTTGTGTTTTCTCCTTATTTTTGCTCACTACTTTGAACCCAAGCTCAATGTGCCTATTTGTACACAACGACGGTATTGCAAATTCCTCCATAATGCTACATTGATTACATAAACTATTGTGAAAAGAATTTTGGCCTTCACATTGTCGGATTTGCTGTCACTTTCATGAGGTCATTGCATCTTCTAGTAGTAGTAGTCGCCAAACCTTAAAATTAATGATATAGATAGCATATGGTGGCCATGACCCCAAGCTTGGCATCTTTCGAGTTCCAAAATGGGCAACGATGGCCGCAAGCACGAGATCTCTGGCGAGTTCTATATGTGGAGGCCATGGCTGTGAGCTCGAGTGGCCATGATGACCTTGACAAGAGAGAAGTGTCATGTTAATCAGTGCCCTAAATGTGCATAACACGAGAGCAGTCAATTAGCACTCATCAACATAACCCTAAGAGAATGCCAATAAGTTATGTTATAGCCAAAATTATGACACTGATGTTTTTGTGACATTTCTTTTTTGTCCAACGGCAAATAGCTACTTCACATCCAAATCTGGTATATGTACAAAAAAATACATAATGTCAATAATGAAAATATTTTTTATTGATTAATTATTCGATACAAACGATCATTTAAAAAAAATATTTTTTAAATCATTCATCTTATACGAAATAAATGCACCCTAAATAAGTATACATAACGTTGGCGTTGCATGCTCCTCTATTGGCTACTACGACACCTTAAGCAACTATGATGGATTCTTGGCCTTTACCTTGTTGGATTTGGTGTTGCTTTCATTGTTCATTGCATCTTCTACTAGCGTTAGTCACTGAGCATTTCCTGTAGCGATTGCTATGATCGTATTAATGTCATGTGTCTAAGTTATCCTTTGGCTCTTTTATGGGGAAGCTCACTTCGTAGTGATCACTTCATATACAAAAGAATTCATGTAGAATCAAGCTCACTTCGAGTAGCTTGATTCTCTACTATTAAATAGGTAATATTCGGTTCTGTCTCCATCACTAATAATATTCAACAAGAAAATAGCGATGAAGATTAGCAATGAAGATTAGATCTCATAATGTTCTATGATGCCATTTAATTAGAGTAATTGAAACATAAACTTCTTGGCATTCTCATTAATGGAATTCGAAGGGCACTATCACATACATCCTAGCCTCACTCACCCTCATAAAGCAGGGTTTTTTCTATAGTTGCTTGAGGGATCGATCGTCCACCGTACTACATCGTACTTTTTAGGCTACGTTTAATCATCGGGATTTCTAATCGGGATATGACTGGATATGATAGGATATGAAATTCATGGATTTTTTTATATTTTGTTCATTGTTTGGTGAATCGCAATATTAAAGTCGGATATGTTCACATTATACCATGTACATTTTTTTTTATATATAAACGGCATATCATTATAAATAGACCTAAATGTTTATAAACGGAGATGGTGAAAATCTCTCGTAACACTATTCCTTAATTTATTTTTATTTTTATTTTATATTATTTTTCATCTTTTTTATATTATTTTCAAAATACCTAAAATATATAATAAATATAAATATTTAATTTATAGGTTGAATGTTTATTATAAGATAAAATTAAAGTTGAATATATAAATTAAAATAAGATTAATTAAAAATAATTTTTTATTTTTTATTTTTAATTTCTTAAATTAGAATTCAAATATTATTTATATTGAAATATAATTTCAATTTTGTTAATTTAATAAGTTTGTTATTCAAGAAAAATAACTTTCCTATTAAAGATATTAGAAATCATATTCACCTTTATCCCATATCCCCCATGGGATAATTTTATCCTGTCTATATCCCCCTTATATCCGACTTTATCATGTCCTGAGCGAGTATCAAACGTAAGATAAGATAAATCATATCATATCCCGAATTTTATCCCGACTGCTAAACGCAGCCTTAGTTGTTGCCTTACACAAGAAGGAAATTGATTAAATTCCTAAATTATTCTTTCTTGGGTTACTCACATTAATGCTAAGCATGTCACGTAAGATCGCCAACATCCATGTCAGTGATTTCTAATATAAATTGATTTGATGGATTAAATTAATACTTATGTGAAAATGTTTAAGATTAAATTGACTCAATTGAAAATTTTATAACTTTTTAAATATTTTTCCTAGAAGATTACCTATCTCAATTTAACAAGAAAACTAGCTATCTTGTGAAATAATGAAACATGAAATAGTATCCCTAACAGTATTTTTTAGTGGAGAATTCTCGAATATCCATAAAAATACTTTGACAAATTGAAAATTAAATTAAATCTCCGACTCATCAACTCTATCCTACACTTCCAACCCTTCATCAATATATACTATGTATGTACTTTTCTCGTCACAGGCTATTGACTAAGACGAATCAACTGTCCCACATAATTGAGATGCATGTAAATCTTCTTTGAGACTTAAATTAATTTCGTGCAAGGAATGCTTTCCTCGTCCATTCAGTCAAGTGTTGTAACTTTGCCAAAACACAACTTCCTAAATGAAAAACTTCCATGGGTGATCGGTTCCCGATTCAGTCCGGTTCCACCTTGGAACCGGGAACTGGACCGGGAGAACCGGTTCCCAATTTTGGGAATCGTGGATTGGACCATTGGTTCCGGTCCGGTCCAATCCAACAAAATTGACACTTTTTTTCTTTTTACTAAAGAGTGATCGTGCTCCAAACCGATCAATCCAATTTGGTTTTCAGGTGATCCAATAAAACTAATCACACATGTTTCCACGTGCAAAATATTCAAACTTCAGTTATGTGAATATCAATAACACTTCGTGTGTTTCACACTTAATCTTAACCATAAAGGCCATGAACAATCTGGCTAGAGAATGTGCTTGGCTTAGGTTTTATATACAATCTCTATTCTGCTCTTTGAATGTTTAGTCGATATAGGACTTTTGGAGGCTTGAAGTGCATTGTGGGTCTCTTGGAGCCTTAGTCTCACATCGAGTAGAAAATGAAATTAACAAGTAGGTTTTCTCTATAAATAAAAAGTAACAATAAGAGTTTTGATGGTCTCTTGACCACATAAGAGGTTGCTACTTCATATATGATATTTATATATTATGTACAATGTTTATATATTATATATTTTATGTATATAAATTATATAAAAAAAAAAATTGATTCGGTCCGGCCGGTCCGGTTCCCACCTTGGAACCGGGAACCGAATCGACTAGCCACTAGTTCCGAGATCAGGAATTGGGAACCGGATTGCCGACCATGGGAACCGCTCAAAACCGGCTAGTCCGGTCCGATCCGAGCAATTCCCAATTTGGGCAGTTCCGTTGCACACCCCTAGAAACTTCTGGCATCAAGGGATGTATTTATACCCCGGCTGATCATGCCATTCAAGCAGCAAAAGCATCAGAAGAAAACCCTAAACCAGACATGTCCGCAAGAAAGAAGAACATGACGGTCGTTCTCATCTTGCTCCTTTTACATTTGCGGTGTTGTTGCAGGTGATTTTGACACGAAGCTAGTTTTCAAGATCTGCAGTGGCAACCATTATCCGCCTCCCGGTGAGTTCGCCACGAGTTTAGATTTGGTTATCACGGATCTAACACGGCATGCGACCAGCAATAGATATGACTACTACAGCTATAACGGAACATGCTAAGGACACGCGGCCTGTAATAGACTAATAGTGCACCCTCTGTAAACCATGCATGTGACAGCATAATGCCTCGGAGGACGAATGGTTCTTGTATCAGATTCACAATCCGTGAAACCAAGCTGGGCACCAAAACGGGAAAAGTACCAAAAAAATCTTAAACCTATTACATTAATATCAATTCAGTCCTAAACTTTTTAATTGGACAAATTCAGTCATAAATCTTTTTTCATCGATACCAATTTACCCATCCGGCCAATTTTGGCCCTACCGACGCCGACGTGATAATTTTTTAAATATTTTTTTAAATTTTTTTAAATTTTTTCTTTTTTCTTTTCTTCCTTCTTCCTCCTTGGACTATTCCGGTGGTGGTCGGCGAGGGCCTCGAAGCCCTCGCTTGGCCTCTCCCAGGACTGTTGGCAAGGCGGCTTCGCTTGGATCTGGGCGAGGCCAACCTCGCCTTGGCCTCGCCCGCGGCCTTATGCGAGGCCGAGCGACGGCCGCGATCCTCGCCGACGGCTAGCGAGAGCTTCACGGCCCTCGCTCGGCCTCACCTAGGGCCGCGAGCAAGGCGGCTTTGCCCAAATCCGGGCAAGGCCAACCTCGCCCGCCTTGCCGTGGGCGAAGGCGGCCTTGCCCGCGGTCGGCGAGGCCAACGCGGCCCTCGCCAGGCCTTGCCAAGGAGGAAGGTAGCCATCGCCCGCGGCAAAGCCAGGGCGAGGCTGGCCTCGCCCGCGACCTTGGGTGAGGCCGGGTGAGGGCCGAGACCCTTGCCGACGACAGGCGAGGGCTTCGTGGCCCTCGCCGACTACCGCCGAAACAGTCCAAGGAGGAAGAAGGAAAAAAAAAAAAAAAAAAAGAAAATAGAAAAAAGAAAATAGAAAAAAAATTGCCATGTTAGCATCCGATCACCGATCGATATCTACGTCGGTCTTAGGTAAGAGGCCAAAATTGGCCGGATGGACTGAATTTGTACCAATATAAAAAAGGTTTAGGACTGAATTGGTCCAATTAAAAAGTTTATGACTGAATTAATACCAATGTAATAGGTTTATGACTTTTTTGGTACTTTTCCCGCTCGCCAAAACAAAGTGGATACGAATTAGTTTACATGGTCTATTAGGGTCCGTTTGATAACGCACATTGGGAAAACAATTTCTTTTCAAAAATAGTTTTTTTCTATTTCTATTCTCGGGAATAATTTCTCAATAAAAAAACGTGTTTAGTAACTAAATAAAATTTCTATTCTTAAAATGAAAAAAGAATATAATTGCGTTTAGAATGATTATAATTTCTTTTAAATTTTTTCTTATTTTTCTTTATTGTCGCGGTCGCCGACTTTCGCCGCCCGTCGTTGACCGCCGCCGTCGCCAACTGTTGCCGCCAGCCACTGATGACCACTGACGACGGACCGCCACCCGCCGCCACCAACTGCCACGGTCGACTGTTGATCGGGGCCAGCCGGAGTATTGAAATGAAAATATGAATCACCCAAATTTTTCGTAAGAAAAAAGGGGTATTGAAATTACAATAAAAGCCACGAACTTGTGCCCGGCCGGACCGAACCCTACAACCAGCCGCCACTCTCTAACCAGAAAACGGAGCGGCGGACCTGCGACGGCGGCGGAGCAGCTCGCAGTCTCCAACCCTAAACTCTCGCCGCCGCCGCCCTCCTCGTGCCGTCAAAACCCTAGCTCGAAAGGACATCGCTCCTCCGGCCATGGCGGGGGCAAGCTGAGGAAGGACAAGCCCAGGGCCGGCGCCAAGGCGGCCTCCTCCGCGGCGCCGTACCAGGGGGCATCTCCTTCCACAAGTCGAAGGGCCAGCACATCCTGAAGAACCCGCTCCTGGTCGACTCCATCGTCCAGAAGTCCGGCATCAAGGCCACCGACGTCGTCCTCGAGATCGGCCCCGGTACCGGTAACCTCACCAAGAAGCTCCTCGACGCCGGCAAGTCCGTCGTCGCCGTCGAGCTCGACCCCCGCATGGTCCTCGAGCTCCAGCGCCGGTTCCAGGGCACGCCGTACTCCCACCGCTTGAAGGTAATTTGAATCTAAATTGGAAATTTATCATCTTTCTTGATTTCCCGCGGCGAGGGTTTTGGGTTTTGTCGGTGAAAGGAAGGGCCTTTGAGCGTGAATTTGTGATTTTGAAGCGGACTTTGTGCGGGGTAAAGGGATTTTGATGGCTTGTGAATTGACTTGTAGAAGTTTGTGTGTACATAGCATCAAACAACGATGTTTGGTTAGAAAAAGTTGAGATTTTGTAGCTTCAATTGCTCTGTGAAGAACTTATAAGTTTCACTCTGTTACGTCGACAAGTAGGTAGAGCTTTATACAACAGATTGTTCAAGCTATACCACTAAGAGTAGTTTTTTAGTGATAGCCGTGTAAATCACGCGTGTACGAATTGAATTGCTTGAGCTGCGAAGATTATAGGGCTGTCCTGTTTTTATCAGTTTCTGAGGATGTATATCACTTCTCTTGATTGCATGCTTGTTTTGCTTAATTGGGCAGTGGAAATTGGAAGGCTGCTCTTTGATTGCTTTGTGTTCCTTTAAAGATCATTGTAATTTTTCTCTGAAAAGGCTGTTGGGCATGATCGAAGTTTCTCTCTCGAAATTTCCATGTACACAGGTTATCCAGGGCGATGTGTTGAAGACTGAGCTACCCTACTTTGACATATGCGTGGCCAACATTCCTTACCAGATCTCCTCTCCTCTCACGTTCAAGTTATTGAACCACCAACCACCCTTCAGGTGTGCGGTGATTATGTTTCAGAGGGAATTTGCAATGAGACTGGTGGCTCAACCCGGTGATAATCTCTATTGTCGTCTCTCTACAAACACCCAACTGCGTGCTCGAGTCTCTCATCTCCTAAAAGTCGGAAGGAACAACTTCCGGCCGCCCCCAAAGGTGGACTCGTCTGTGGTTAGGATCGAGCCAAGAAAACCAGCCCCCGATGCAAATCTTGTGAGGGAGTTTGATGGGTTGATGCGTATATGTTTCAATCGGAAGAACAAAACACTTGGTTCCATTTTTCGGCAGAAAACAATCCTTTCTGTGATGGAGAAGAATTATAAGACTCTCCAGGCATTACATCAATCGCAGAGTAATTTATCAGGGGATTCAAAGGTTGGAGTGGACGGTTTGGATTTTGGAGATAATGGGGATGACTTGGGATGGAGGTTGATGACAGTGGAGACGATGAGATGGAGTTGGAGGATGGTGACGCCGGGCAAGTTTCGGAATTTAAGGAGAGAGTTTTGAATGTGTTGAAGGAGGGTGATTTTGAAGAGAAAAGATCATCCAAGCTTACACAGCAGGAGTTCTTGTACCTGCTCTCCTTGTTTAACAAGGCTGGTATACATTTCTCTTGATGAGTAGCAATTTTGAGGTATGCAGTTTTAGTGATGTTGAGTGTCATAGCTTTAAAATGTAAGAGGAAGAAGACCATGTTGACTTATTTGATCAGTTATCATCTACAGGAAGCAATTTTACTATACGAATCTTAACTCAGCAGCTCTGCTAACACTTATTACACTAGCTGTGATTACACTGCCTATCGCTCTATCTCTTTCCTACCCGTGTCTTTTTATCAGACAAACTGCGCTTATTATGTTTTTTCTCTGTTCTCTTTTCCCCTTCCTTTTTGCACCGCTGCTGATGTGAGGTGTTGATAGTAAAAAAAAGAAAAGAAGAAGAAGAAGCAAGATTCTGTCTGGGGATTTAACATTTACTCTCTCTGAATCCTTAATACTGTTTTATTATCAACTTTAGAGTTAAGTGAGGTGGGGTATTATTGAAGGGGCACTGATATGGCTGAAACTTTATTTCAGTTCAGTCTTTCACAGTAACTGCCCAGAGGCTTCTCCAATTGCACACACGTTACTGCAGAACTAACATGACACAGTTCACGGGTTCCTCGCATCCTCAACTGTCGTACAATGCATCCAATTTGGTTCTGGCCCTGCAATATAGGTTAACTCAGACCCCCCAGCTTGCAAAATTTTCTATATTTTCAGCTTGATCAGTGGTTCTATGGCTCGTCTAGCTGCTGGTGGCTATTGCTGAGAGCACATCCAAACTGGCTTGAGGCTGACCAACTTTTCAGTTATTTGTCCATCACACTCCTGGATACCACTTCAATTACTGCCTTTGTTCCTAGCAATGCAGCGCCGAGACTTGGCTTAACATAATTTCGCGCTTGGGATCGCCCTTCCTGCTCTCTTGTTCCCTGCGCTTGCTTTCCGTCGCCTGCTCATGCCGATGCTCCACTAAAGGTCTTTCCTTTGCTTCTCCCAAATTGGCTTTCTTCTCGAACCAGTGCTGACACTCCTATAGGTTTGTATTGCAGCCCCCTGTGGAGACATTTTCAGTTTATTGTGTGATAAATTATCAGGACACCTTGAATCTGAGAACTGTAAATGCAAACAAACTTCCTTATCTCTTCTCCTATTTAGAGTTTCTTTGGATTTGCTTATAGGTGAAAGGACGACATGATCACTCTGTAAACGGTTTTCTGTGGCTTAAGCCATGATTTGGACTGGACAAAGTCGAAAATAGTAGGTATGGGATGCGAGAACAATTGAACGGTGCATAGTCTCAGCTGTCCAACCTTCATCTTCGTCAAGAACCTTTAAGGAGACCGCGCTTTCAATTCCCACTAGAAGAACACTTTCTCAGCATGCTTGGTTGATTGATGATTTGATACAAGTCAGTCAGACGCTAATGCAGCCGCTTCGCAAGCGGTTGCCTTGCTAGATTTTTATCTAAAATTAGCTTCTAAATTATGTCTCGACTCCGAATTACCTTTTTCTTTTGTGTTTTCCAGGGGTTTTCACTCATCTATTTTCTCCCCTCTTCTGTAAATAGACTTTGTTTGTATAAATTACTAATAAGATGAGAATAATGAGAAATAATAAGTGGGATAGGCTTTATTCAAAATTTACTTGCTTGTCTAAAAAAAATGGATCATGTTATCCGAAATTAAATAATCATGTTTTTTTTTTTCATTCCCTATCCATTAAAAAATAACTATAAATCTATCTTTTTTTTTTTTTTTTTTTTTTTTATCGGCATGGAATATTGATTTGCAAAGATATATGCGCTTTAGTGGCTTGCAAACTTCATGTATGACCACCATGGTGAGTCTTCCCATGATTCACAACATTATACGTATAACCAAGCAACATGAAATCTTCATATATGACCACCATGGTGAATCTTCCCATGATTCAAAACATCATACGTATCGTGATAGAGGATTGACAAGCAACTAAAGCACATAGAGGCCAAGATGTTGCGGGCATACTTGTTTTAGCACGACTTCACCGGTGGCATAATGATCCATCTAAGATGGACTAATATTCTATGCTCATGTCAAATACAAATTTGAACCAACCAGACAAGTCACGTTGGTCGAGTTGATGAGGCGTTCCACAATGTCAAGTATCACATGTTGGGGAAGACACTCCATTACATTAGAGAACTATTTTGTAATTGTAATATATACAAAAATACTTATACTTTCAAAGTACACTATAGATAAAAGAGGATGGAAGATGGCGATAACATTGACAATCGTTTATTAGAAAAAATAGATAGAGCTTTTGTTATAATTAAAAGCCAACATTAGCATAAACACGCAAATTGCATGATTTTAGCACGTAAATCTATTTTTTTAATTTTAATTATTAGAAAAATGAGATTTATATCACATTATGAAATAATAGTGGGATGGGCTTTATCCAAATTAACTTGCTCATCTAAAAAGGAAAAGTGGATCGTATTGTCCGAAATTAAATGATTTTTTTTTTTGCTTTTTTTTTTTCATTTCCTATCCATTAAAAAATGACTATAGATCTATCATTTTTATCCGTATGGAAAATTGATTTGCAAGCTTTAGTGGGTTCCAAACTCACGATTTTAGCATGTAAATGTAATTATCTTTTAATTATTAACGAAGTGGAATTTATATCACATTATGAAAATTAATCAAGAACTTGAATAAAATATTTAAGAGAAACAAAAGTAATGAAGTTAAGCAGTAGTTATGGAACAAAATTAAGAAAATATTTAATTATAGTGTACTTTAAAAAAATATGAATTTTTGTAGTGATTACTCTTCTATGGCTTCTCAACGGGTGATCAACAAAAGGCGGTGTCCGAAGGTGTGCAATACGAGACTGCCTCAGCCTGGATTTCCCATGTGAATCGCCATGGTGCAAGGCTCATGCACATTGCACATAGAATATTTCGAACTAATGTGCACCCATTTTTATAAGGCATAGATACACATAGCGATGCAAACGGATTGTGCCGATGTATCGAGCCAGTGCTCGAGCAAGTCTAACCAGTCTAGATTGAATTTTAATGGTCAAGTCCTTTGATTAGATCCATGTAGCATGGCCACAAGGTTCGTGAATTTTCAAATTGGAGTCCCATTGATTTGAAAATGTAATTTTTTTTTTCTGGAAATATTTGAATTTTTTTTTTGTTCATATAGGCTATTATTATTGGAGAAAGCAGCACAAGCGATCAAAAGAAAAACTACAATTACCCTTAAAATCTAAAAGCGTATCTTTTTATGGCCTCAAAATCAAATCTACTCGTATAAAATAATATTTAGTGGATTATGAATTTCACATAAATCTATAGAAAAAAGTTTATATTTGATACAGTGAAATGAAATGGATCAAAGAAATGACATAAAAAGGCAAAGGAATAAAATGAAATCAGGATTTCAATTTCTTTGTTTGATAAATTGATGGAATGTAATATAATTGAGATTACCTTTGTTTGATTGTAACCAAAATAATATGGGGATGGAAGGAGAGTTGCTATAATTTTCGTCAACGTACACTTGCATTTGTATTAAAAATTGCATTTAATAAAAATTTGGAAAACATTATCCTCTAGTCATGAGAAATAAGTTAAAGATCCCCTAATTAGAACTAACATTTATTATTTAACAAAAGTAGCAATAGTATCATAAAAATTAAATTTTCTAATAAATTTATAATTTATAAATTATTGGCTAAGCAGACCATATAATTCATAATTAATCCATAACTTAAACCAATCCTCACTTTTCATATCATAATTAGCATTGAAACTTCCGGCCGATCTTTTCCGGGGGAAAAGTTAAAGACACCGCCGGTCACGTAGCGGGGGACACGTGTCTCAATCCCCTTCTCTCGGGGAATGAATGGACATCGTCGTCTTCTTCCTTCGCTACGATGCGCTTCGCAGTTGCAGAAAGCAGATAAACTCTCGAAGCTCACCGCGGCGCCTCACAATATTCTCTCTCTCTCTCTCTCTCTCTCTCTCTCTGACATGGCCGCAGCTCAGGTCTCTGCTTCTCTCTCCGTCTCTGTCCGCGGTACCCTTCATCTCTCTCTCTCTCTCTCTCTCTCTCTCTCTCTCTGCGTGGCAATTTGTCTCCATTGTCGTCTCTCATGAAGCTCTGCATCAATTCGTCCTCTGCTCTGTCTTTTGGCTGCAGATTTCTGCGCGGTTGGCTCGCCGAGAACGAGGGTCGTTCCTCGGGTTCGACTCCCGGGTCGCGCCGCGGGCAGCCCCACCTTCGCTACCGGTTCTCCCCTCGGTAAGCGTCTCGAATTCGAACGAGCGTCGGGTCATATTGATGTCGACGGACCAGCTCGTGCTGTTACCTGAATTGGGTGAAAGGATTTCACGGCTGTAATGATGAATTTTGATGTTGAATCGGTAGCCCAGTTGAGTGAAGAAGAGTGGTTTCTTCATACGAGCCTCCGTGAAGTACTTGAATTGGATTGAAGTTTATTGGGGTCCGACCGAGCTGACCCGTTAACCCAAATGGGTTTAATTTCGCTTCGTGAAAATCCATTAGCCTGATGGACCGTCCGGCGTTGCTATGCTGATGGTTGCTACTTGTTTTTCCTGTATCGCCGTGTCCTTCGAGATCGTTGTTGAGGACCACAAAGTCCTTGGCTTAGTAGCTGTTCAGTGTTTGCGGTATTGTTTATAGTTTCTTCATTAGTGCTAGTGAACTTTATAATGTGTGGACTAGCGACATGATAGCGACCAATGTCTGAGTGCATGCCCTTCTATATTTGCATGCTGGGAATTCTCCCAGTCTGCTGAAATTAGAAACGCTTTTTGTGTCATGACATTGATGGCTAGTCACTAAACCTTATGCTGATGCTTCTTCTCCATCTTTTTTTGTCTTTTTCTCTTGGTTAAATGCAGCAGTAAAAAGATTTTCCTCTATTAGAAAATCTGCAAGAAAGGCAGCAGCAGTATCCATTAGATGTGAGCAGAATACTAAGGAAGGGAACAGTTTAGATGTATGGCTGGGCCGTCTTGCAATGGTTGGATTTGCTGCAGCAATCAGTGTTGAAATAGGAACAGGCAAGGGACTTTTAGAGGTACGGGTGGCACATGGTCTGCATTTTAAATTAAAACTGCCAAATAGCATCCTCTTCCTTTTGTGGTTTCTGCCTTTGGGTAATTATCAATTACAGAGACATTATATGTTAAGATCCATGTCACATGAAGTCTTATAGCAGCTTGTCAAGATAGGTAACTGTGTTGAGACTAATGGTTTTATTCTTTTCCAGCTGAAGAAGAAAAAAATAGTGGGCATGGCTGCGGTGACATCTCTCCCTTTAGAGTAACTTCAAAAATCTGAATGTGGATATTAATAGGGATGGAAATAATAGAGCCTTAGTCCTAACTTTGGGGTATGCAAGACACTTGTAGAAGTCTTTTTCTGAGATTTGAAGTATATCCTGGCTGAAGCTCCACCCTGGCAGCAATTACAAATGCCTGATGTGATGTACATATAATGAATACTCGATAGATATTTTCTTGGCCTTCAAATTGATAACCTTTTAGACTTTATGTTTCTTTACAGTTGATGCCAACAATTACTCGTGCTGTCAAAAACCAATAAGCTATTCTCAGGAGCTAAATCAGTATCTGTAATTTTGATGTGTCTATTGGCAGATGAGAGAACTCCTGTTTTATCTTGGAAGTTCTTTCCAAGAATTCAGTTTACACAGCAAAGAGTAGAAGCTAAACAAATGAAGCTATATATGTTTCTAGAAGTTATAATTTAGCGCACAAATAGCTTCCTTTTGATTTTAGGTAAAGTTTTGTTGAAGTTCCTCATTTCTGTGAGGTGCACTCCTGGCTTACATAACTTGCTAAGTTCACTGGTTGAGAATTATCTCACGAGATAACTTTAACTTCGTCGTTGCAGAACTTTGGGCTGACATCCCCTTTGCCGACAGTTGCTTTGGCTGTTACAGCATTAGTGGGAGTCCTGACAGCAGTCTTTATCTTCCAGTCCGCCTCTAGCAAGTGATTGGATCCATGGCGATGTTTGTGTCTGTAAAGGTTCTTCCTGTGAGGAGATGACTCAGTACACATTCTCTAGTTGTACTTTTTGTCAGGGATACGTATCATACAACTTTGTAAGCATAAAAGCAATGGCATTTTCTTCCCTCTTTCTTCTGACCTGCATTTCCTTTTACTTCATCTTTTTCTCTTTTGTTATTATGGTTGGTGGGTATGCCATTGCATTCTCTATGAAGTCAATTTTTAGCTTTGTGCGTTTAGCTTTCCTCTTGACACTGAGAATGCTGGTGAGTCGGCTCTTGTGATACAAATTCTTCTTTATCAGCAGGGTGAAGTGAAAGGAGGAGTAACTCCATTAATCACTGTCATATAGAAAATTACGTTTTCCCTTCAAGAGGTAGCCTATCTGTTTCTGGCATCATGGAGCCTTTCCTTGTCCCTCCTTATATGCCTGGTATAGAGGAGTTATCACACTGTAAAGGAAAGCGGGAAAACTTTCGGTGAAATGGACATTTAGGTTTTTTTTTTTTAAGCCTTTAGAAAGTCTTAAAGAAATGCGGATACTTTAGAGGGTGTTTTGGTTATGTCAATGATGGTGTCCCTTTTGATGTGGGCACTTGTCCCCCTGCATCAATAAGGGTGATCGACTTTTCCTCTTCTTTATACAAGAATCGATTCCATTTCCCTCTTCTTGCAATTGCATCTCCCAAGGTGCTTACTTTGTGAGTAAGAGATCTTCCTTGCAAAGGTCTGATCTTTCCTCAATCAGAGATTTCCCTTAAAAGCGGCCATTTGCATTCATTTCCAGTTGTTTCCCATCTCATTCTCAAGTCTAATCTGTTCCCAGAACCATCTTAATCCATCTTTCTCTGTTCTTGCTCCTCGTCTGCACAAGCTCCGGGCATGGGGGTTGCGATAGCTAAACTTGCAAAGAGGTTTCTAAAGAAGAGCGCGCTGAGGATAGTAATGGTGGGTCTTGATGCTTCGGGCAAGACGACCATCCTATACAAGCTGAAGTTAGGCGAAATCGTCGCAACAACGCCAACCATCGGTACGCACACTGTTCGCTTATGTCTTCCTTTCTCCTCGATGGAAGTCTTTTTCCAGCGTATCTGATCTAACTCTACCATACATCTTTAAGCACACTGTTTTGTGCTAAGCTCTGAAATTTACATAATGACACATTGAAATCCAGAGCAGTAGATGGATACGAAGACGATTGTAAATTATGAAAAGGAAAATTTTTGTATCTTTCATAACGAGTACGGGTTAGTCATCTTGTGTTATAATTCTCTACTGGGCAGGTTTCAACGTAGAGACACTAGAGTACATGGATATCACTTTTAATGTTTGGGATGTTGGAGGACAGGACAAGGTAATACGACTTCTGTCTTTAAATGTTCTGCCTTTTCGCGTTTGATATAGATTCCGAAGCTGTAGAAGATTACAATCCTGTTGTGTGATTAAGAGCATCTCACCTGGGAAAAAGAGTACTAAGCACCTCACCTTGTCGCGTTTGATAGATTCTAAAGCTGTAGAAAATTACATTCTTGTTGTGTGATTAGAGGCTTTAGAGCATATTCTCACCTGGGAAAAGCAGAGTCCTAAGAACCTAGTGCTCGCAAGATGCCATCCGCGATGCGACCACCTTCACCATCGCTTTGAAATTCCCTAACCACGTGGGCTCCATATTGACTATGTGCACCAAGGACCGGACATCTAGTAATCAAGTGGGTGGGCCACCGTAGTGATGTTGTCTATGTGCGTGGTGCATTTGATTTCAAGTCCACCTAAAATATTCCTAATTTCGAAACAGTCCGATTCTCAATGTGTGAACGACGTGACAAGTGACTACCTTTAAGAGGTTAGTAGATGAAAATCTGGTCGAGGAGTCATCAAACGTTTTTCCTTGGAAATGAAGGTTTATGCCATGCTCACGCAGAGCACTAGGAAGCCCTTTCATGCCCACCATGTCCTTTGACTGAGAGATGTCGAGTATCATACCGTCTCTTCGGACTTTGTTAAATGCTTTAGTTGATACGGAGAATCCTGATACCAGATCCGGCCTCTGTGGAGACACTACATGCAGAACGCACAAGGACTCATCTTTGTGGTGGACAGCACCGACACAGCGAGGATCGGCGAAGCTCGCAACGAGTTGCATCGGATCTTAAGTGAGGTTAGTCAGCAGGTCATGTCCATGCATTGTTCCAAGGACAATCACGACGGTTCTGTTAGATTAGATCCTCCTCTGCATTTCATTGATGCTGCCATTCTTCACTTTGAAAGCGGAACGCCCTCAATGCGACTTGGAATGAAGGATTAGCCTGGTGGTTTTCAATGAGCTAAGAGGCCAAAGTTCAAAAAGCATGTAGTATTATGCAGAAGAGAAAAAAATAACAAAATAGTAGTTGCATCTGTCTCTGAGTTCAAGTTCTTCAAGAGGGTGCACGATTATAATCAGCATTTGCAAGGTTTCCAAGCCTTGGTGATTACATTAAAATTACGTGTATGTCACATCAAAATCATTTTCTTTGGCAGAAGGAATTAGATATGGCAGCTCTTCTTGTATTTGCCAACAAGCAAGACCTGGAGGGTCCTATGAACGCCTCCGAAATTGCTGACAAACTCGGCCTACATTCACTCGGTCAGCGTCACTGGTAAGCTTTAGTTTTGTCATTCACTGAAGGAAAAGGCTTTGAATGAGTTATAGATCGGTTTCATCTCAACTGTTGTTGCCTAAGATAAATATATCGTTCAGGTATATTCAAAGCACTTCTGCAACTTCTGGACAGGGACTCTATGAAGGCCTCGCTTGGCTGAAAAACGACATCCTTGGCAAGGCCATGTAGAAGGGTCTCTTGCTTAATCCTTCAGCAACAGAAAATTTTACAAACATACACTGATCAGACTGACGAATGGCATCTATGCTTCATCTTCCCAGAGTCATATACAAGCCATGTTTTAGCAAACCGGACTTCCAAGATATCATCACGCCTAAAAGTGTGAGTTAAAGAGAAGCAGAATCAAATTCTTTTTTGGGCCAAGGTCATCGTGATTGGCGACAGTGATAGTTGTAAACTGTATTCTGAGTTTGGTCTTACATACGGTGGCGAATGAATACCGAAAGTTTCACCAATTCAATGAATGCCCAAACAATTAGTGTAGGTTCATTTATTATTGGCCTTATTGGCCAAAGCTTGTCAGCTTAGCAGATTTTGCCAATCCATTATTGAATCCCTAACAACCCATCGCACAAAATGCATTCTTTCTCCTTCAGACAACCAGAGATTTCTTTATGAAGAATATGAGTTGAAACGATCTTAGTTAGAATGGGACAGGCACTTTAAAACAGTCAGAACAAGAAATCATACCGCAAACTCAGGACTATGGTCAATTTCTGTACAGCACTTCCATATGACAAAGACTGGCATGCCAGTGGAAGCAAGCGCCCGCTCATTTCGGTAGTCATTATCTTTGAAAGAAGGAAAAGGGCAAATGGACAATAGAAAAATTCTACCATCCCACACGCGCATCATTTTACTTTCATCATTGGAGGCGAAAAAAGATCTTCTCTGGCGATGAGACGTGGATTTAAATCTCCATTGATTGACTGGCAGAAGCAGCCTTTGATTTCTTGCTTTTCCTCTTCTTTCCTCCAGTTTTGTTCTTCTTCTTGGGTTTCTCATCCATGACAGGTTGTGTGCTCTCTAAGTGCTGTTGAATGGCAGCCAGCGGATTTGATTGGAAAGCCGGATGGCTAAGGACTGTACTCAACTGCTTCCCTTCCTTCAATCTGAAAAAGAGGAAATTGAAATGGCCGCTATTTAGACTTGTAACAAGAAGGAGTAATCCCGAAATATGATAATTTAGGTAGTTTGAAGGAGCAGTGTGAAACACTTACATTAGCTTCCCCCTAGATCTGCAACTCAACTTGAATTCAGTGGGTGGACGTGGTTGCTTGGTCTCTGCCTCAGGAAGGAACTCGGAGAGAGCAGAGAGATCGTAAGCTTTCAATTTTTTCTGCCGACTTCTCAATTTCTTCTTCTGTCATAACAATACAAATCTCTCAGCACGTGTCCCTTCATTTTTAAGCACTGTATTCAGCTTGCAGAGAGCCTTTTACCAAAGATGTTAAGTATGCACTAACTAACGAGCAAATATTAATCAATCAAGCTAACACAATTCAAACAACAGCAAGTCATTGTTGGGTTTCCATCAGGAGATATGTGTTATTAGCGTCAAAGCTCGTATCTTCTAGTGAGTGCAAAAACTGTACAGGATGGGTAGGATTAGATAAAATAACTAAAAACGAGGACCTTGATTGGGTTAAAATCAATGTGAGAAACCTATCTTTGGCAACAGCATCAGAAGGCTTTCAGCAAAATATATCCTATTAGCAGCTTCACATAACATAACAAATTCTGTTGCAACGCTCCATGTTTCTTCCATTATTCTAGCAATTGGATCTGCTTGTCACTCAACCTCTACAGAATCAAGCTATGATAACCGTCTAAGATAATCAAATTATTTTTTTGCTTTACACATAACAAGGTTCTACACTTATAAAGGAGAAGACACCACAACAGAAACAAGCTACAGTTTTTGAATCAAGTGAATTAGCTGTAACTTAATGAAGAAAAGACAGAACTGACATAGCTTATAGTTCTGAAAAGTGATAAAGGCAACCATAGCATACATATTGAATTTATGTGATTAAACTGACATAACTCATCAAGCAATGGAACTCATATTAAAAACAGTGACGGGACGGACTACCATCTCTTTCTTGTGCAGATGTTGCCCTTTCATCCTTTACTCAAAGGAAAAGTAAACAGAGCAACCAGCCCACTGTCCCTCAATTCTTCCAACCAAAACACGTGAGTCGTTCAGTATTGTTAGTAGGAATCTTGTTTGGTCATGCAGCGAACATTTGTGTTTCCGTTTCAATTTACAGCAAAAACAGAAAGAGCAGCTGGTTCCCTTAATTTTATTTTTTCCAAAAGCAGACATCAATCTCTTGGTAAGAGACTGGAGGACAGCAAGGGCTATTTCTATGTTCACAGACTGAATTGCGAAGAAGAGTGAATTACAGTGAAGAACTCAAAATTCTTCAACTGAACATATCCCTCTGTGCTAATGACACGGAGTCATTCTCTGAATGCCAATATTGCGCGCTTACCCAAGAACAACAATACAAGGAGCACGCATTCACATATATATATATACAGATTCCCCGACAGAGGCAGGGTTGAGAAGAGGATAACAATAGGGGGTCACGTCAAGAACAAGTTAGAAACAAATTGTCGTCATGGAGTTGACAGAAACTCACCTTGCCAATAGCACTTTTAGCACTCAAGGACCCGATGGTATCTCTAACCTCTGCATCAAAGCAAAACAAAGGCATTCCCTTCACATATAATCACACACTCCCAATACAACAAAAAGAAAGAAAGCACATTGCATATTTTATCGCAAAAACGAAACTTCACGCTAACCCGACAGCTAAATTATCCCAACGATCAACGCAATTCTCATGAATACTCACACACTCCCAACAAAACAAAAGGAAAGAAAGCACATTGCATATTCCATCGCAAGAACGAAACTTTACGCTAATCCGACAGCTAAATTATCCCCACGATCAACGCAATTCTCACGAATCCCCCACTAAAAGATAGAAAAAATCACAAATTTCTCATCAAATCAGATAGAAGAACGGGCGGAGGAACATTACTGGCGTAAAAGTCGAGCTTCTTCTCGAACTTGCGGTCGGCTTTCGACGCTAAATCCGACCTGCAATCGAGGCTCAAACGCAAAACAAAACCGCACCCGTTAACGCACGAACGATGTATCGGAACGCACAGAGCATCGGCAAAACCGGGGAACCCACCGAGAGCCGGGCTTGCCCATGATCGCGAACCCCACGAGCTTTTCACGAGCGCGACGAACGTCTTCTATACCCAAAATGCGGAACGCGGCGTTCAATTTGCAGACCCAGGAACTGAAAGCTAAGGGTTTCGGAGCGGCCCTGAGGTCAGTGCCGCACCTTTTGGAAGAGAAGTCGCCGGCGAAGGTTTGGGGTTTTCTTGGAAGCGCCGCCCCTCGCAGCGGTGCGAAGTTGCGAGCCGGAGGTTGAAGAAGAACTAAGGATGGCGGAGGCGGAGGCGGACGTCGTGGTATGGAAGCTCTAATTTCTTGGCGGCTGAAGTTATATATATATATATACCACAAAAAATTTCAATTGATCAATTTGTGATAAATTTTATCTCCAATTAATTTTTTGACTAGGCCAATTTCACAAAAAAACACGAACTTTAGTATTGTCTCAACTAACCCAAACTTTATATTGTTTAAAAAAAACACAAACTTTCACTCGTGTCTCAAATTTAGCTCTTATTAACTCTCTTCCCATGATCACCGTTAGTTATCTTCCACATCAAAAATAATATCCAACACAGCAAGCTAACGTGGATATAAAGGCAAAACTGCATTGAGGTTTCTCTTCTTCTCTCTAACGCACAATTTATGAGATTGGGGGGAGCTCAGTCTAAGTTTCCTTTCTTCAACAAATTCGCATGCTTGAGTCTTCAATCCATTGGAAGATCTTGCGCACTACCTTGCTTGCTCATTCTCTCACACGAAGACGCTCACTCTTCCACATTCTCATCCTCAATTGCTTGGAGATGTCGTTTCCGTTTAAAAATTTGGGCTTGAAGGATCTATGCTTGCTTAAGGGTCAAAGCTGACAGAGCATTGATGGCATTGAACTCTTTGCTATTGGACATGTTAAATTACGATCACCGTGTGCTTAATGGTTTGTCTAAAAGTGATCTATCTCTCATAAATTGAAGTTAGTTGAAATTTTCTTTGCTTAACGAACTGGTGACGTTGCTAGATCTTTAGAATCTTTTGGCCTGGAATGAATTTGATCATCGGCATAGGTGGATATGTTTGACTTGGAGTCGTGGACTTTGTTGGTACCTCTGTGTTTATCTAATAGTCTTTGGCACGAATATGGGTGATAAATGTTGGAAAAACAAGATTCATCCATCCTAATGGAAATGTAAAATTGGAGCGCGCTAAGGTGAAGTGTTGTCTTTGTGGGGAAATGGCTCGCGAGTCTTTGTCAAATTATTTTGCCTGTGAAAGTTGTGAAGTTAATGTGCATTGAGTCTAATTGTTTTTTGAATGCCATAAATAACTGTGCTCTGTCTATTTCATAATGTAACTTTGATATCTACTCTTCTGATACAGAATGGTACCATGGAGATGCTTTTGGACTCGATGTTGTGAAGATGCATAAACTTATGGGATTTAGGTGTTGCTGTAAACGCTCTCCTGCCATCTGCCCTTATGGGCCAATTGCGAAGAGGTCCAAATCTATGAGGTGCAGAATGATGTTACATCTGAGTGTTTAAAGGTAGTGTTGAATTTAAGTATGCCCTTTAATGAGGTGAAATTTAGAGATGATTCTCATGGGAAAAATAATTCAATAGCTTTAGTTACAGTGGACGAGGCACCATGGCCAAGGCAATTAGATCAATTGACAAGTGGCAAGTCGTTTGCCATGTCAAAAGCTAGATTGGAAGCAGAAGACCACATTGCCTCAAAGCGAGATATTGAAAGCATGTGCATCTTGTAGTTAAATAGAGATGTGAAGCCTGTTTGTTATCGAGTTACTTCATTCATCTTCAAATAGACTTTGAGTACAGAATATAAGGATATGTTAGATTAAACTCACCTGCTAGAGTTTACATCTGATAATGTTTATGTCAGGAAGAACCAGTATCTCCTCTTGCTAACAAGGAACTAAAGTGAACATGATGGCTGTTATTGAATTACTGATTGGGAAGAGCTGTTGCTAACACCAGATGAAGGCCTCATACTGGCATCAAGCCAATTGTCAGAGTAGAAGATTTAGAAGTGCTTAGATTGAAATAGTGATCCATTTAGTGTAACAAAGCTGCCACCTCAATCAGTTAGAATGTACATAAATTCTATAATTTAGGTTATATTCATGGCAATTTAGATAATATTCTAGGGTGATTCAATTTACATCGGGGAATAATATTCATTTAATCGGGCTGAAATGAGGTATGTTATAGCTTGAACAAATTTAGTTAAATGGATCGCAACATTTCTACAGGAGTTGCAATGTTGTTTTTGTTTAGGTTTGTTCTTGTATAAAGGACTTTGAATCTTCTGGCTGGTTCTCTTTTTCTATTGTTGCTTCGATACTTTGGCCATTGGATTATGTTATTAAGTTAGGAGCAAATAGGTATGTTTGGGCTTGTGTTTTGGACCAAAAGAAAGGGGAAAACGGAGATAAAAAAAAAAAAAAATTGCTTGGGTTTCGTTGAGTTCAAAACTTGAAGTCGATAGAGTCATGGCAAGAGCTTGAGTTTTTCCCCCCTCAAATGTTGTACCATCTGCAATAGTTTTCGCAGTACATGACTAAGATATATGACTTGCAGCCATACACGAAAGGACCCTATTAACCAAAATTCGGGTCAAACTTACAAATGCATGAATAGAACCATTTCAGATAATTGATATTCTCAACTCCCGTAAACGGACTAATCTAAAGAAACAATTCGTGGAGGACCCATCCCAAGCGAGCCAAATTTTACATTCTGCATCAAAATCTTGTTTGATGGAGTCTTGCCGGGATGTAGAAAATTCATAGGAAAATCAATTGTTTTAATGTTACATAACGCCCTTTGCTTAGAAATATAAAATGACCAAGAAAGAAGCTGTCATTATTATTATATAAGGATGCAGGGGGTCCTACAAAGCTCAGGCATCCACCACCACAACACTTCATATGACCCATCTCTCTCTCTCTCTCTCTCTCTCTCTCTCTCTCTTCAGGGTTAAGATCAGGAAGGCAAACGATATCCCATTTCGTTTATGGTGTAGAATGATAAGGATTATGCAGATTCAAATGAAAGCAAATGCTTAGGTTTTGTGGGAGGAAGTTCCTCTTTAACGGCACTATCTTTTTATGGAATCTACCTGCGTATGGAATAAATATCCCAAAGTATCATGCTAAATTCTTCCACAAGTTCCTCAAATTAAACTTCTTCTACCTACACTACCTCCATAATTGAGATGAAAATGTAAAAATACTACAAAATCTAAGTTTGCAAAATCCAAACGTTCCAAGCTCAATTTTTGGTGGGCTATTTGAACCAGCTGAACACATAATGCATAGCAAAAACAAAGCAGATACAAAAGGACATTGTCAAATCCCCAAACAAATAATGCAGAGTTAAATCTACTTATAGACAACATCAAACTAGCATTTTTTAGTCTACAACTCAATATCAAGTAGTAGGCACTGCACAAGCATTTTAAGGTCCACCATTGCATCATTAACCACCAATTTCTAATTCTTGAGTGCATGGAGATTCTGAGACATCAGTGGAAGATTGGCCTAATGAAACTTCAACAACATTCCTTGCTCTTGTCCGTCTCTTGGAAATGGATGGACCTCCAATGTTAATAACTTTATTTCTATTAGGCATCTGCAAAAATAATATATATATATATATATATATATTTATGAACTTGCTTTTCTTTTTGACACATATAAAACACTAGATAGGATTATCCTTAGATAGTAATTCCTAGTAGTTTTAGATATGAAAAGTTCATATCCTAATTGTGCCTAAAGAAAACAAATGAGCACAAAACATTAATCACAATATACAAGTGGTATGAAAATAAAATTATGCCTAATAAAACACTAGCATATGTTCTCTCTTTCTTGATGATAATGGAGTCCCTATTAGATGGACTATTGGCTTGTGAACTAGTCTGGACACCACTAGCTCCATCAACTTTCTTTGGTCTTCTTCTTTTTGCCTACATTTGAAAAAACACAAGAAATAGCAATGTTATCATTCATAATAACCCAACAAAAATCTTATCAACAATTACAAAATTGTCCAATAAGACATACTTTGGGTGCCCTGGATGTCGTATGATTCTTGCATATCTTTTTAATATGCCCATATTGAAGGCAATTTCAACATTGCATTTGAATTTCGACTTTTGTCAACTTCTTACTATCACTACTTCACTCATCCTTATCATTGATTCTATTTTTCTTCTCTCCATCCCTTTTCCTTTTGTACGGTGGGGGTTTAATTGGCTCACCACTAACTTTAGGCCACATTTTTCTCCATTCATGACTGAGAAGGGAGATTGATAACATTCTTCATAAGCATCTTTCTTAAAACAATCATCAACATAATCATTGATCTTTAACTTCATAAAAGCAATGCAACATATGGCATGTCTACATGGTATTCCAGAGATATCCCATTCCCTACAAGGATGGTCTTCCTAGTTAAGTCAATCACAAATCTATTGCCAGCCCCTTCAGCCTCAAATTTATTCCCCAAAGATGCTCTAGCAAAACAATACCTAGACTCCAGCTTAGTCTTCTCCCCAATTGCATTTATTTGATCAACTATTAACTAGCTTCTTTTTTTCGTCCTCTCCATCAACATAGCCCGTATTTCTTCAAGCATCTCAAGAATGAGTTTTTCTCTTGGTATGCAAATGTATCCATCAAAAGTCTCACTTAAATTATTTTTAATCGCATCATACTTGGTACCTGTCTCAGTGAAAGTCCTGCAAAAGTACCTAGGGCCTTGTCTCATGAAATCTTCATAACCTTTAGGGCACTCCATCTTCAAATATGCCAATACTAGGTCAAAATTAGCTTCAAAAGTACACCTCACAGCCCTTCAGAAGAGATTCTTGAAAGCATCTCCTTTGTGTAGCTTTTTTCCACTTAACATATTGCACAATTTCGATGTTCTGCTTGTGCATATAGCCATGAAATTGCATTCATTAATCTCGACAACCAAAGTCAACCAATAAAAAACAAATATGTCATAATAATTATTGTACTAATGCAGTGTAATAGCAATAAACAAAAATGTGAGAATCTTTTGTTGATCATTGATAAAAGTCCAACCTGCGCCTATACCTACATTCAAGTCAATAAATAACCGAGTAAGAATCCAAGTCCATGATGTCTCGGACTCAACTTCTAAAACTACCCAAGCTATGGGAACGTTTGACTGTTTTCGTCTCCTCCAATAGCACATAACAACATACCTTTCAATCTGATCTTAAGGAAACACCCATCCAAGCCTATAGTACGCCAACATCCCGCCAAAAACCTCATTGTCAACTCATCAAAGCCACCAACCAAAAAAAAAAAATAAACTCATCAAAGCCCACGTGAAACCTCTCAGATACTTTGGTTGCCATGTTGTGTTCCATTCTTGCTAACTCTCTTGAGCTCCTCCAAATAAGATCTTAGTATATTATATTGCTTCCCTATAGGTCCCCTTATATGACTAAGGGATATCCATATGGCTCTATAGCATTTTTTTTAAAGGATCAAGACAAACCTTTTGCTTGCATTTGTCTGCATTTCTGTTAGGAATGTCGGATTCCCAAAAACCGGATTCGACACTAAATCGAACCCCTAAAACGAATGCGGAAGACAAGCCCGGGAAAAAACATGTATCACCGATCCTAAAGCACACCACGGAATCGAGCGTACCTTGTTAGCCACAGATTAAACACCGACGCCGATAAGAGGAAGAGAATTTGGCCATGTTCGATCCGATGACGCCAATTCGCCTTGAAGGGAAGCAAACGTCGCCTTTAGCGTTTTGTTTTTCTTTTGGAGGGAGAGAAGGAGAGGAACGTACGTACAAAAATGCCAAAGGGTGTGTTCCTCCCTCTCTTTCCTCCCTTATATACGTTCCTCCAACAAAAAGGAACGTACCCCTTCATCCATGGGCCCTAATCTTGTGGGCCGGGCTTTTAGGCCCAACATGGGCGGACGGGCCTTAAGCCCATCACATAAAACCATCATCTCCCACTCGCACATGGTGGGCTGAACAGGATTCTCTTTACCTCTCTTCAACATTCATACCGGTGAATAATCCGTGCGACCAGCATACTTTGAGAGCTCGTTGCTATACATCTCGTTAGGAATATATAGCAGCTCATAATGGGCATCACATCCCGAGTAGATTTAGTATGCGTTCCCTAGATCGATCGATCACATTTATATCTCTCTTGATCTCTTTCAAACAATGATATATATATTGTATTCACAATTATGATTATCCCAAAGACAGTCATAATTGGTTAACCGGTGAATACAAAACTACAATGTGATTCTTCAAATTCGATCTTCCTCTTTCCTTCAAACTCTCAATTTCAGTTTAGCTTGCTTTTCTAGAAATGTCCCATTAGATCGAATCAAACTCATGACCATTGGCAACATCCTAAGATAGCAAACACTAAATAGAAATCTTGAGAATAAGTAAGAGTCATGAGGGCACTAAAATTGAGGAACTCTTTTCCTCAAGAGTCTCACACGGCATAAAAGTTGAGATCAAACTTTTGCCACTCTTATTGGTCGTCTCATGCATACGTAGTATGAAATACGTATTACGGTATTAACTCCTTTCCCATGGAGCGTATGTCTACACTTTCAATACCGTACAAATGATAGTTCAGACATACCCAATGTCTAACTTGAGTTCACGTATCTACTCATTCACAAAATTCATCAGAACTCACGTATGGCATTATAGACAGATAAAGTAAAATATGTGGGATATTTTACTTTCGGACATAGTAAGTATTATGTCCTCATCTTAACACCCAGTTAAGGCGACATACATATTTTAAGCTTGAGCTCTCGATTATCACCTAGATAATAAGCTTAAAAACAGTCTCATCTCTATTTATCACACAAGTAAATAGAGGCAATTACCCGTGTGAGTGGGCTAATCTTATATCTGTCCGACATACTTTCTCAACTTAAAGTAATGCACTGAGCATTAAGATGCATAAAGATCAAATAAAGATTCATAGGCATTAATGATGAAAAACACAAATTCATCAAATGTGAACACTTCAGGGAAATTACAATCCAAGACATCGACTCTACGCAATCCTAGAGATTTCATATGGCCACAAAACACATCTCTAGGTATTGGCTTTGTCATAGGATCTGCTACCATTCTATGCGTAGATATGTACCGTAAGTTCGCATCATTTCGTGCAACCATATCTTTGACAAAATTATACTTGGTATCTATATGTTTGGTCTTGCCATGATATTTTGGATCTTTGGTGTACGCTTTTGCTGCTTGGCTATCACACTTAACCAACAATGAATCTGCAGCACTTCTAATAACACCTAAATGATCCAATAATCTCTTAAGCCAAACATCTTCTTATACTGCTGCGATAATGCCACGAACTCAACTTCCATTGTGGACAAGGCTATACATGTTTGTTTCTTACTTTTGCTCCAACATATGGCGCCATTATTATTCGGTAAGAAAACAAACCCGGAGGTAGATTTTCTTTCATCTAAATCTCCTCCTCAATCAGCATCAGAATAGCCTTTGAGTTGCAGATCCTTTCCTTAATAACTCAGCATATAATCGCAGTCCCCTTTAGATACCTCGAGTATTCTCTTAACGGCTTTCCAATGTGCTTGACCTGGATTGGATTGGTATCTTCTCACCATTCCAACTGCAAAACATATGTCGGTCTTGTACACATCATAGCGTACATCAAGCTTCCAACAGCACTAGCATAAGGAACATGTTTCATTTGTTCCTTCTCTTGTGGAGTCCTTGGACACGTCTATGGCTCAATCCTTCACCTTTTGCAATAGGAGTGTCTATGGGTTTACAATCTTGCATACGAAATCGTTCAAGATCCTTATTTATATATGTTTCTTGTGAAAGAGACAACGATCTCTTCGAACGATCTCTTGAAATCTTAACTCCAAGAATGTATGCAGCCTCACCCATATCCTTCATCTCAAAGTTGGAAGACAACCAACTCTTGACAAGTATTAACAAGCTCCATATTGCTTCCGGCAATTAGTATATCATCAACATATAATGATATGATCACAAATTGATCCTTGGATCTTTTGATATATACACAATGATCCTCATCTATCATTGTAAAGTCATATGCCATTATGGCATTATGAAAACGTATATACCATTGTCTCGATGATGCTTAAGGCCATATATCGACCTCAAAAGTCGACATACCTTTTCTTCTTGGCCTTTCACTATGAAACCAACAGGTTGTTCCATATATATTTCTTCCTCTAATTCTCCATTGAGGAAAGCAGTCTTTATATCCATTTGACGTAACTGAAGATCCATACTAACCACTATTGCCAGAATAATGCGAATCGAGGCAAATCTTTCTAGAGGAGAAAATGTTTCCTCATAATCAATTCCTTCTGTTGATTATACCCCTTCGCCACAAGGCGAGCCTTATGCCTTTCTATCGAACCATCGGCTTTTCGCTTTATTTTGAGAACCCACTTGTTCCCAATAGCTTTGTGTCCTTTTGGAAGATCAACCGGTTCCCAAACATGATTTGACTTCATTGACTCCATTTCCTCTTCCATTGCATGAATCCATTTTTCCTTACTAGGGCAATTTAGAGCCTCATTAATATTTCTTGGCTCATCCTCATCTTGTGGAGCAATCATAAAAGTTTCCCCTTCAATGTCAAAACGTCGACGGGGAATACTTTGGCGACTTGTTCGCCGTATGGGAGATTGTACACTTTGCACATCATTCCCCATCAAGCTCCCACTCGAATTAGATAATGATGATGTCATCTCATCATATGGTTGTAATTGAGAGTGAGTTGAATTAAATTCATCACTTCTCATGTTACTCCCACTTGGACGAACTCCACTAATATCATTATCTTGATCCAAGGTTTCAAATAGGTAGTAATCCTCACCTATTTTGCCCTTATTAGGAAATTCATCCTCTAAGAATGTGACATCCCGTGATTCAAATTCAGTTATACTCCCATTTTCCTGCTCACCTATGAACACATACCCTTTCGAGTGTTCGAGTATCTCATGAAAATACTCTTCTTTCATCTCGGGACCCAATTTCCCAAGCTTGTGAGAGGACTCATGAGTATAGGCAGCACAAACCCATGGCTTAAGAAAACTTAAGTCCGTTTTTCTACCTGTCCATAACTCATATGGAGTGGAAGTAACTGATTTGGGAAGGCACCCGATTAAGTATATAGGCAGCAGTTAACAACGCATCACTCCAAAAAGTGATAGGTAAGTTAGCATGCGCCATCATGGACCTAACCATTTCTAGTAGGGTTCTGTTTCTTCTCTCCGCAACACCATTTTGTCGAGGAGTATATGGAATAGACAATTGTCTTTCTATTCCTTTTTCATCACATAATTTTCTGAACTCATCAGATAAATATTCTCGACCTCGATCGATTTAATACTTTTATTTTCTTGTCTAATTGATTTTCTACCAAGTTCATATACCTTTTGAAACAACTCAATGCTTGATTTATGAGAAATCAAATAGACATATCCGAATCGAGTATAATCATCTATAAAAGTGATGAAATAAACAGCCCCATGCCTTCCTCTCACATTCATTGGACCACGAGACATCGAATGGATTAAATGCAGAGTAAATTCAGCTCTTTTACCTTTTCCAAATGGTTTCCTTGTCGTTTTCCCTTCTAGGCAATGCTTACATATGGGCAAATCGACTTTTTCAATATTGCCCAACAAGCCCTCTTTGGCTAGTCTATTCATGTTGTTGGCCAATATGACCAAGTCTAGCATGCCACACATTCACATCATTATTATACGAATTAGGAGACGTGAGAAGGGAATAACAAACATTTACATTAACATAATCAATATCTAATACAATGAAACCATTCAGAAAATAACCACAACCATAGTAATTTGAATTCAAAAACAAATCCACATCTCTATTATGGAAGTTCATTTTGAAACCTAGCTTAACCAACACTAAAACAGACACTAAATTCCGACGAATCTCCGGAGCAAACAATACATCATGTAGGAACAGAGTGCGTCCACCACGCATGTTCAGTTGGCAGGTGCCAATTCCTTTCACTTCAGCTCGGAGTTGTTTCCCACATAGATCCACTTAGTTCCGGTTGGTACTCGTCGGAATTCCACGAAGGATCCTCTATCCTTCGCTACATGGTCTGTCACTCCCGAATCTACGAGTCCACGAAGGATTGGATTCAACCAATAATTCAGAACTTGACACATAAGCAAAGTTCTCAAATGTACAAGGGGTGTTTACCTTTTTCGGCTCACAACAATTGCGAGCATAGTGACCCTTCTTGTCACAATTGTAACACCTCACCCTTGACATTTTCTTCACTTGAGGACGTTTTCCTCTCTTGTGTTGGTTAACTCTTGATTTCTTGCAACAAGGACTTGATCCTTTGCAATCCCACATATTGAACGAATCAATACGCTTGCGCTTAGAGCTCAAAGCCCTTTCGAGCTAGAACCAGCATTGCAAATATCTATTTTCGGCTCACATGCCGTTATGCGGTCCTCTACCAGCTCAAGGTGGCGCACAAAGCATCCTCAAGATCTTCCATAATATGGTCAAGAGCTTCTAGTGCTTCTTGCTTTTCCAGCACATATTGAATCTTCATATTCAATATTTCACAATTGTTGCCGTTCATATCAGCAATTACGTTCTTAGTTGCTGAAACCATCGATCGAACACATCGACATATATGCACGAATAATTAATGCCTATCATTTATGCATCCACTTTGCACGAGACCCATCATATCAATGAATAATTTCAAGTAAGGTTTCAGAATCAAAAGGTCACTACGTTTCCAATCATCCTCCAAAAATCCTAACTTAAAACTATTATTAATATAATTGTCTTATGCAAAATAAATTCTATGAAGTTACAAAAACTTCTATGAACTACCCACAGCAGTCAACAATAACGAGAAAGCAAATAATATCTAACATCCAATAGAATAATAATGCTTTCACATAATACAACAATCAATTACACTAAGTAATATATTCAAAGAAGAAATATCAACATAGAAAGAGATATTCACACTTAAAAAACATCTCAAACTAATCTAAGAAATAAATAGGGAATGTCCCTTCTAATCTATCAATCAAAATATCTAAGAAATTTGTAGGCACATTTGCCAACCATGGAAAAACTTTTGGAGAGCTCTCATGTCGCCTCCAAGGCGCATTCACTCGCGCCATGTGGCGCTCAATCTAAGAGTTGAAGTTTTGGTTAACTCAACCCTATAGTACTCTCTAACAAAAGCTACCATTAGCCTCCTATAACCCGGGACCACGTTGACCTCCCATAGCCGATCTAACACTGCTTGCCATTCAGGTGGAAGAGTGTTCATCAAAGCCGGCACCTTCTCAAAATCCGGCATAAGATAACCATTAGATGATTTCGTATCATCGATTGACCCTGACCACGTGTGATACTAAATCACCGTCATGCCACCGATAATCAGCTAACTCTGTTATCAGTCTTTTAAGTTTTGCTTTTCCTTCGTCCATTCTCGGGATTGCAGGTATCCGTGCATAACGCATCATAGTTCCTGCAACAAATGCAGAACTAAAAATGGATCACTTATAATCCACAACAAACAAAATGGAAAATACATAATTTTCCATGATTCATGCAACAAATGCAGAATAAAAAAAAAAAGGACTACCTCTAACCCACACAGACATAACTGAAAAAGAAACAAATTCCTTTTTTTTTTTTTTTTTTTTTTTTTTTTCGGTCAACGGTCAACGGTCAACGCCGGTCAACGGTCACCGGTCGTCGGGCTGGCCGGTCGGACCGGTCGGACCGGACGAACCTGTCGGACCGGTCGGGCCGGGTCGGACGAACCGACCGGCACGTGTCGCGCGTGTGCGTGGGATGACGTCACGCAGACGTCATCCGGCACGTGCCGCGCGCGTGCTTGGGATGACGTCACGCAGACGTCATCCGGCACGTGCGCGTGCTTGGGATGACGCGCAGACGTCATCCGACACGTGCGCGGCATGCGCCGGGTCGGGTCGGGTCGGGTCGCCGGCTGGTGACCGGCCGTCCAACGGTCGTCGGCGATGACGTCATCGATGACGTCATCCCGGCGGTTACCGTGACGTCACGGTGACGTCGCACGCGTCGGTTCGCGACCGGCGCGTGCCGGTTCGCCGGCCGGCGGCGCGCACGCGCCGGTTCGCCGACCGGCGAGTGTGTCGCACGCGCTGGCCGAGCCAGCGCTTCAAGCGCGTGGCGCCCACGCGCAGCGGCTTCTGGCCGCGCGGGTGGGCGCGTGCGGCGTCTTCCGGCGGCGGTCGACATGTCGACGGACTCGTCTCGACGAGCTCTTTCACCCTATCCCTTGAGAAATTTATTTTGACTTACGAAAACTCGAAAAATTGGATGAAACGGTGCTCGGGTGTCGGGATTTTCGCCCGATCCGTGTTGGCCGAATATTTTCGCGAAAAATCAATCATAAAACATCAAAGGGGTCGGGAAAACATGAACTAGGGCTCTGATACCAATGTTGGGAATGTCGGATTCCCAAAAACCGGATTCGACACTAAATCGAACCCCTAAAACGAATGCGGAAGACAAGCTCGGGAAAAAACATGTGTCACCGATCCTAAAGCACACCACGGAATCGAGCGTACCTTGTTAGCCACGGATTAAACACCGACGCCGATAAGAGGAAGAGAATTTGGCCCTGTTCGATCCGATGACGCCAATTCGCCTTGAAGGGAAGCAAACGTCGCCTTTAGCGTTTTGTTTTTCTTTTGGAGGGAGAGAGGGAGAGGAACGTACGTACAAAAATGCCAAAGGGTGTGTTCCTCCCTCTCTTTCCTCCCTTATATACGTTCCTCCAACAAAAAGGAACGTACCCCTTCATCCATGGGCCCTAATCTTGTGGGCCGGGCTTTTAGGCCCAACATGGGCGGACGGGCCTTAAGCCCATCACATAAAACCATCAATTTCAATAGTTGAATAATTGAGTCTAGCTCTAATCTTATGCATGTACTCATGAGCAAGCCATGTAAAAGTGGCTTGCCTATTTGTAAGGCTTCTATTGCAACTATGTGGATTTTCAACTCTCTTTATTACAAAGTTTTCTCATCTTGAACCCAACTACCATACAACCTCCAACCACAACTATGTGGATTTTCAACTCTTATGCATGTACTCACGAGCAAGCCATGTAAAAGTGGCTTGCCTATTTGTAAGGCTTCTATTGCAACTATATGGATTTTCAACTCTCTTTATTACAAAGTTTTCTCATCTTGAACTCAACTACCATATAACCTCCAACCACAACCACTCGCACACTTTACTTCCATTCTTTTCTTTTGACTCATTGGCAAAAAAGAAAAAAAAAAAAAAAAAAAAAAATCAAATCCATTAGTTACTGCATATTTTTGCTTAGCAACCTTGAATAGTTCATGAGACTCAAATCTCACGCCTAGATTAAATATTCTCGTTGTGGTCACACATGGGGTCATGCTTATTAATTATTTGTCCAACTATGCCACTAATTTCTTCAAAATTATAAATATCAGGACCACTTATAGGTTCAACAACAAATATTGCATCTTCATCATCATCCTCACCATTGTGCAGAACAACACCAACCTCCTCCTCCATTCTTATATTGATGGAACCTTCAATTAAGTCTCCACCATCATCTACCTCCTCTATTATTGCTTCCCTAAAATCTTTCCTCATCTCCCTTATCCTAATTTCTTCATCATCAAATATATTTATTTCATTATCGCACAAGATGAACCATCGTCGAGCAATTGGTAGAACCTTTGATAAAAGAAAGAGATGTTGTCTCCCCATTGCTTCTTATTCAACCTAGAACACTTCAATCTTCCACGAGCAAAACAACGATCAACCTAGAATCCCAACAAACCCAATCCTATAAAATAGAGACAGAGCAAAAATGTGGACATTTGAAGTTCAATGTCTGACTTATCACACTAATGAAATACCTAGTAAGACAACAATAGCTCTACTAATTGTAAGGCATAATAAAAAGTTATGACACACTTCACATTGTAAAAAAGAATTTCACACAATAACAGTTTCTTGATCAGAAACTCTAAAGAAAAGAATAAGTTCTGGCTCTCAATATCTAAACATGTGACAACCCATTTGAAATACATAACCATCTGAACTAACCCAAAATGATTAAAAAAAAAAATTGAGCTTCCCCAAAGAAAATATGACCATAGATATGAAACCCCCCATTCTATCGATGAACCCTTTGCAAGCACAAAAGTATCAACAGAGTCCAATACTCCAAGTCATGACATATCCACATATGGCCATGATCAAATTCATTCTAGGCTAGAAGATTCTAGAGACCTAGCAACGTCACAAATTTGTTAAGCCTAGAAAATTTCAACTGACTTAAGTTTCTATGATGTAGATCACTTCTAGACAAACCATCAAGCACATGGTGAATGTAATTTAATACATCTCATAGCAAATAGTTCAATGCCTTCAACGCTCTATCCACTTCGACCATTAAGCAAGCACAAATCTTTCAAGCCCAAAATTTTCAACGGAAACGATGTCTTCGAGCGATCGAGCATGAGTATGTGCGAGAGTGAGCATCTCCTTATAAGAGAATGAGTGAGCAAGACCAGTGTGCGAAATCTTCCAACGTATTGAAGATTTCCACACGCGAATTTGCTGAAGAAAGGAAACCCTAGATAGAAGAAGAAGAAGAAGAAGAAGAAGAAGAAGAAGAAGAAGAAGAAGAAGAAGAAGAAGAAGAAGAAGAAGAAGAATACCTTTAGTTCAATGCCTTCAATGCTTTATCTGCTTCAAACCTAGAGTAAGCACAAATCATTCAAGCCCAAAATTTTCAACGAAAACGATATCTCCAAGCGATCAAGTATGAGTATGTGTGAGAGTGAGCATCTCCGTGTGAGAGAATGAGCGAGCAAGGCAGCACACGAGATCTTCCAACAAATTGAAGACTTCATGTGCGAATTTACTAAAGAAAGGAAACCCTAGCAAAACTCCCCCCAGTCTCATAAATCGTATGTTAGGGACAAAAAAAAAAAGCACAGATGTAGTTTTGCTATTATATCCACATCAACTTGCTTTGTTGGATATTATTGCTAACGTGGAAATGCCATGTCGAATGACGAATGGCAACTGTGGAAGGAGGGTTAATAGGGGCTAGATTTGGAACACGAGTGAAAGTTGGTGCTTTTTTTCTTAAGACAAAATAAAGTTCAGGCCATATTTGAGATGATACCTAAAGTTCGTACTTTTTTATGGAATGGGCCATTTTTTACCATAAAAGATGTCAATTTTTTATACCCATGATAAATTTACCCAAAGCTAATTTTTTTACCATTAAAACCCAAAACTAGTATATTTGTGACAAGTTTACCTTCTATTGATTTCCATATATCATATTAATACAACGAAAAATCACAAACTTGTTCAATTGTGGAAAACGAAGGATGAAACCACGCTGGTAGACTCATCAACTATCACATGTTATGACATTCAATAATTTGATGGAAAATTTTAACAAAAATTAATCTACAAGCATAATAGTTTGGAGACTTTCGTAATATTGATCATTTTTTATAAAATTGCTCTATGAAAGGATATTTTACGCACAAGAAAATATTTTCAATTTTCTGATGATGAAAAATAAAAGGAGTTTTCTAATTTTTTTTTTTGAAAAAAAATGATATAATTCGTGACCACGCGCATTGCGTGAAGATATCTTAATAATCAGATAACAACATTATCTTGAGAATTGTCTCTAAAAGTGATGCATGGTACCATAACTTGAGTCTAAAAGTGCATTAGTTTAGAGGATCGATTTCATATTTTGATCGAAGGGTGTTAATTTTTATTTTATTTTATTTTTTTTTTAACTGGAGGAGGTTGTTCACTTTGCTTTTCTTATGTATCATCACAAGCCTGTCGTCAACCGATTGGGCACACGTTTGGCAAGACAGTCACTCCGGCCCCAGCCGTATCCCGATATTTGGAAACGGCAACTTGAACTCGAGACCTCCCACTTTAGCAAAATAAAATCTCCATTTAAACGAAAAAAGAAAAAAAAAATACTAAATCTTCATCGTTTAGGGCTTCCAATTTAAATGGTAATTTGATGTGATCTTGAATTTTTATGTTTAGAAAGAACTGGAATGATGTAAAGTATAGCACAATTAGGGGTGTGCATGGTCTAGGTGGGAGGTTCCCGACCTAGAACCAGGAACCGCCCGCGAAGAACCGGTTCCGAAAAATTGGAACCGAGAATCGCCTGCTAGTTATATGGATCCACCCGGGAACTGGTCCAACCTCCGCGCCTTCCCCTTTTCGCCCTCCTTACATCTACTTATTCTGGCTCTCTCGACCATGGTAGCTTTATTCTCCTCAAGTACTAGCGCCGCGGTGGCAGTCGTGACCCTCGCACCGCTTCCGTCCCGACCACCACCACCATCTTTGCCACCGCCTCCGCCGTCTCCCGCTCCTCCCTCAAGACCGACAATGAGGACAACGGGGACGATGAGCCATTCTTAGACCTAGAGTTCGCCCCTATCCCCGAAAATGAGGATGATGGGGGGAGGCCTAAGGAGGGGGAGAAGGAAGAGGGGAGGTAGAAGTGGGATGAGCCCAACAATGATAGTAACAGTGAATGCGGAGGTGGTGACGAGGATGGCAATGACGTGGAGAGAGAGTTCAAGTTCAAGGGGGGGGGCGGAGAGAATCAACTCATTATTTAGCCGAGTTCGGACTAGGACTCGAAGGGAGATGAGTAGATCAGGAGGTGAATTGGAGAGGAAGAGGGAGCATATTTTGAACTACGAGAGACAAGATGGAGTAGGAGAGTAGTGAATTGAGACAAGATGGTGATTGGAGCCATAAATTTTAGATTTGCTAATTTCGATTTTTTTAAATAATAAAAATTATTATATTATTATAATATAATCGGTCCAGTCCGAGTGGGCGGGTGGGCTGATCTGCCCATGGAACCGAGAACCGGACCGGTGCCCACCGGTTCCCATAAATTGCAACCGGGAACCAGACCGGTTCCCTTAAGAACCACCGGTTCCGGGCGGGTCCCGATTTTTTTGCACACCCCTAAGCACAATTGCTTGAAAGATGGTGGTGATAGCATTGAGATTGAAACGCGCCTAGGATGCAAGTTAGGCGGGCACGGGGAATTGTCGCAGAGTGCACGGGTGGCCATGCATTAGCGACCTACACTCGATGCATCAAACATCAATTTCGCTATAGATTGTAGATATATAACCAACTTGTTGGCACAAAACTCCCTAGTCAAATGAAACAATGCGAAGAGTGCACGGACAGACATAAATTAGCATACTAGACTTTATGCATCAATCATCAATTTCGCTATAGATTGTAGATATAAAGAGCGTGGATGCACATTTTATAGATTAGACATCCATTTATGAACCTAGATATATAGTTTGGCACAAGTTAGATATTGGTTAAGTATCTCTTGTTGTCCTAGGTTGTCATTAGGCCCATCAAATGGATTGGTCGGGTTGGGTCATAAATGATTCAACCCAAATTAACCTATTTATTTCCAATGCGAATTTTCATCCCAACACATTTCAAGATTCATTTTTAGCATCTTTATCTTATATAATTACCTTTGAAGAATAGATGGCTTCATAGACTAGCTTGTCGAGCTAGGGAGCTCGAGGGGTCAAGTTATGAATGGGGACCCAAAGGTGGTGGTAAAGATTCAGCCAAAGCCATCAACAAATCAGGAAATGGATTCAGGCTTTGATTTTCGTTTAATTATAAACAGATTACAGGCAATCCATAAATTATAAAGGGTTAATGCACTGAAAAATTCTAAACTGGTACACATGTGACAAATTTACCAAAAACTATTTTTTTTACCACCAAAAACCCCAAACTAGTATATTTTTGACAATTTTACCCAAACCGGTATACTTGTGACAAATTTACCATTTGTTAGTTTTCGTTAAATTTTACTGTCAAATTATTAAGTTAAATGACACGTGATGTTGGTTGGTATACCAACTTGCAATTTTACGCTTCGTTTGTCACAGTTTACAATTTTTTTGATTTTTTTGTGGTATTAATCCAATTTAACGAAGTGTATATTTGTCATAAATTTATCAATTTTGGGTTTTTTGCCGTCAAATAAATTAATTTGGGATAAATTTGTCATAAATGTATCAATTTAGGGTTATTGTGGTCAATCAAGGTAAATTTGTCACAGGTGTACCGGTTTGAGATTTTTCATAGTAAAAAAAATAATTTAGAGTAAATTTGTCACGCGTGTACTAGTTTGGAGTTTTTCAAAGTATTAATTCAATTATAAAACGGGTGCAACAGTCATGCCGAAAAGAGGGAAATGGCCATTCGAGAAGAGTTCGATTTAAAGCCTTTCTTCTCCCTTCACCATGACCATATCAACTGCCGAACGATAATAGGAAGAGTACGTGGCCCTGTTACTCGCCGCCCTTGCTATTAAACGATTCGTAATTTTTCAATTTCTTATGATTTTACCGAGCCTACGTCTCGAAACTAAACCTAATTCTCAAAAAGGAAACACAAACAACCGCGAAAAGGCTGAATAAATCTACGCAAAAGAACAGTACAAACCGGTCAAGCGAGCTCAATCTCAATCGTGTCCTTGGCGGTGGCGGTGGCGGTGGCGGCGGCAGCCCTGTCGGGGCACTTGAAGGAGCTGAAGGCTGAGCTGCGGGAGGCGTACGAGGTGGCGTTGAGCGCGTCGTACTCGCCGAACATGTCTCATTAGATCCGCGACAACGACATCGCTCGAGAGGGTTGCCGATCAAGATGTTGTTCGAAGGCGGCGTCTCGTGATCACCACCTGATTTCTTCGCACCTTGGTGGGAAGGCCAGATGGACTTGCTTGGAGGCGACATCGTCAGAGGAACCTATTTATGACCCACTCTAGTTGGACTACAATGTTCTAAACCCATTTTCATCCTGCCCGTAAAATATCTAATAACTCATTCACAACCCAGCCCAGAATTATGAGTAAAAAAAAAGGGTTCATAGCCCGTTTCAACACCTCTAGTTATCATGAAGTTAGCCATTCATGTGATTAACTAAGCAGCCAAAACTAAAGACTACCCCAACGAAAAATGCAGCTAAACCTAAGATTCCACATCGGAGGGCAAAGAACACCAAAAAGATAAAAGGGGATATGTGCATTATAAGTCTTAAAACTTGTTGTAAAAATGCAATTGAATTATAAAATTTGCAAAAAGTGTAATCAAGCTTTAAAGTTAATATCATCTAGTTAATTAATGGAAAATGCTGACGTGGTTTTTTTAAATTAATTTTTATTTTTGACGTGGCATTTTTTAAATGATTTCTAGCCAAATTTTATTTTAATTAGATTAAAAGAATAAAAAAAGCTAAAAATTAATTAATGGAAAATGCTGACGTGGTTTTTTTAAATTAATTTTTATTTTTGACGTGGCATTTTTTAAATGATTTCTAGCCAAATTTTATTTTAATTAGATTAAAAGAATAAAAAAGCTAAAAATCTATTTAAAAAAGCAAAACTAAAAAGAAGAAAAGAAAACTAAGAAAGAAGAAGAAGAAGAAGAAGAAGAAGAAGAAGAAGAAGATCTATATCATATCGTGGTTGCCCACCCAGATCTATGAGACACCAGCTGTCACCTGGGGCCAGCGAGCCTCACCAGCCCCAGACAAGGTCTCGCCAGCCCTAGGTAAGGGTCAGCGATGCTCATTGGGCCCAGGCAAGCACCGGCGCCCACCTAGATCTAGGCACCCTCGCCTAAGCCTAGCAAGGGTCATTGGGTCTCACCTAGGGCCAATGAGGGCTGGCCACCCTCACCCAGGGTTAGCAAGGGCCGTTGGGCCTTGCCTAGGGCCAGTGAAGGTCAACCACCCTCACCCAGGTCACCAGCCCCTCCAACGAGGGGGTGGTAGCAACGACAATAGCGCCCGCTAGCAAGGCTCTACCCTGCCTCCCCTTTCTTTTCAATTTTGCTTTTTTAAATATAATTTCAGCTTTTTAAATTTTTTTAATATAATTTAATTAAGATTTGGATAAAAATAATTTAAAAGTGCCACGAGAGAGAGAGAGAGAGAGAGAGAGAGAGAGAGAGAGAGAGAGAGAGAGAGAGAGAGAGATTAATTTTAAAATTCCATTTTCCGTTAGATAAGTTAATGGTATTAACGAAGGATTTAATTTGATTAATTTGACAAATTTTAGGACTTAATTGTAATTTTTACAAGTTTTCGGATTCATTTGTACTTTTGCAACAAGTTTTAGAACTTGTTGGGCACATATCCCAAAAATAAATAAATAAGGACGGACCTAAGGTTGCAATGGATTTTGCATTTTCTAATAATAAAAAAAACCTATTTAAATCAATGAAAATTAACTCTTTTCATTTTCATTTGACAAAAGAAAAGGATAATGTCGATGAAAAACATTATAACCAAAAATGACCGAATTGGTATGAGTATTCGAAGGTAGAGCTATATTGAAACTCCCGATGTAATTAATTTATCTATGACCGCATTCGAATCGCATCCATCTACATGTATCGAGTAAAATTTCATGAAGATCGGACCTGACTGATTATTAATCTATAAATTGGACCCGCTAATTTATAGAGGATAGGGTCAATAAAAACATGGACAACGCGGGGCGGAATCATTGTGAAATTTTTATAAATGGGGGCTATTGTATTTAATAAATAAATAATTGTGGAACGTTAGTAAAAAAAGCATCTCTTGACAGCTAATGATACTGTGGTTTGATTTGAACATTTGAACTCTTGCTGACTCTTTTGATTATGTCACCGCCTTTTTCATCAGACCTTGTCTTGACCAGTTCAGATGAGTTTGGTGGGAGCCTTGTTTTATTAATCCTTAAGATAGGAAAATGACAAGATAATAATAATAATAATAATAATAATAATAATAATAATATGATGCCTGGAATTGTGTGATGGGATTTGATTATTGGAGTAGATGGTCTTTGCCAGCTTGCTGCATAAGAGGTGGGGATATATATTTGAATGAGAGTTTGTGTTTGGTAGGGATCGACCGTGTGATTGGTGCTTGATTTGGAGGTTAAGAGATTCTCTGTTTGAAATGCAATGCATCTCTCTTAGAATAATTTTAGAGGTCATGTTTGCTTTCTTGTGAATCTAGTAGGCAGTTTGCATGCATTCGAGAGATAAGTTGAATCAAAGGTTTGAATCCTCGGATTATGATCGAAGGATGTCAAATTTGACCAAATTCAGCAAATTTGACAAAAGTGTGATGGTGACGAAATTTGCAAATGCTTGCATCGACATGTGTACAAAAATTGAATTAATGTGGACAACGTTATGGTATGATGTAAATGCAATTTAATCAATATAAACAAGTACATGTGACCACTTGTGTTGGAAGAATTTCATCCATGTCACGCTACAACGTCGAGCAATGGTCATGTCAGCTAGATTTGGTCGGGTTTAATGTTGAAGGGACTTAATCGGAAAATTTGTGAAAGTAGTTGGACTTGATCAAATAAATTTAACATACATGGATTTGATTATGAAGAAAAAGGTAAAAGTGTGTGGACGACAATGAAAAGCTAAAGAATATTTCACTATTTTGGAATTTGGAGGAAGGATTGTTGTGAAGTTTCTAACTATAAAAATGAAGTTTCCAATGTAAACTAGTGTGGAATTTAGAGTCATTTCATGAAAAAAGTAAATGATTTGGGAAACCCTTTTTTTTAAAATGATCGCTTCTACCATTTGAAATAATTGATCAATACAAAATGTGTTCATCATAAATAGCAAATTAAGTCTAAACATTTTTGTGAATGATGAAAATATTTTCTATTTATTTATTTTTGTAAGCAAGATAAGCGATACTTTTTTGAAAAATTAGTTTGGGATAAATTTGTCACAAGTGTTCCAGTTTAGGGTTTTTCATAATATTGACCATAAAAATTATTTTCATTTTCAACATCAATTTACTTCTAAACATTTATTTTATGTTCATTAATTTTTTTAAGTAATATGAGTAATTATTTTTTAGAAAATATTTTCTAAATTTTTTATTTTTCTATAAAATAAATGGAGCTTCACCCTTCTAAAGTCATAATAACTTCATTTGTCAGCCTATTTTATTCATCCAATCACTTTTTAAAAAGATCGAAGTTCAAAAGTCAACTAAAGTGGGCTCTTATTTTTGATGTCCCAATGGAATAGTTCGATGCTTTAGGTCTATTTCTTAGGGCCACCTGCCTCGGACGTTGTGACTCACAGCTGGTATGATCGGTAAAGCAAGTAAAAGATTGAAGTATAGAAAAAGAGTAACCCCACCACTTTAGTCCTGCATTTATTTATTTATTGCATCTTTCCACAAGAAAATAAAAGAACATTCTGTTGGAAAAACAGCATCAACCATCTCTAAACTTCGAATTTTTCCTTTGGAAGATTAACTATTGCACTATGATGTTTGGAATTTTGATCCCCACAAGTAATTGGCTATAAAAAAAAACATTGAATACTTATACATAAAAGTACTTTTAGACGTAAAAATTAATAAACATTTAAGTCAGATTTTAACAAGGCATTAGTGCAAGAGGGGATGTTAAGATATTCCACATCTTTATTTATAGGATTTATCTATTTTCATATGCAAACTCGCTTCACCAATAAATTTAAGCCTTTGAACTTTTTATCATGATACTAGAGTTATGTTGCCTGCAAGAGAGGTTTTAAGATATCTCACATCACTTGTTTAAGTAATTTATCTATTTATATATAGTTTAAATTTCTTGGGGGTGAGATTTCTAACAAATTCATGATTAATATGTTGAGAAAGCATTAAATTTAAAGGGTTCATTTATTTGAAAAAAAAAACTATTTCCAACAAATATATATTTATTAACTTTCTAGTGTTTGGATGAGGAAAACTAATCAATTTAAAGAAAACATTTTTCACAAATTGAAAACACCAAATTTATGTTTTGTTTGTTTAAAGGAAGATTGTCTCCATGAAATTTTTTTTTCAACTTTCAAGTATTTTTCAATAAAAAAAATTTCAAGTATTTGAATAGCAGAAAACTAATCAATTTAGATTGAAAATGATAAGCTTAGATTAGGAGAAAATAACTTCTCAATATAATAAAAAGATAATTAATTTACCTAAATTATCAAATTAATGAAAACTAACCACTTTCATTGAAAATGTTTTTTAAATGAAAAATATATTTATTTATCTTGTATTCTTCAGTAAAATATTCGGACAAAAGATTTTTTTTCAATGACAAAACCAATCATTTGTATATGGTAATTAAGTCCATTGTTTTTACCCAAAAGGCAAATACCCCTTGCATGTCCGCTTTCAATTGAACGCAGAATGTCGCTGCCTGTTGATCTCGACGGCAGTCGCGATCGATGCTGCAGTTTTCGAGGAATGGATTGATGGGAAGTCACGATTGATGCTGTCCTTCCACACTAGCGTTCGACAAGCTTCATGAATTTCCTCATACGATTTAGGGGCACCATGCCTGTCTTTTACACCAAAGTCACTTGCATTCTCCAATTCTTAGAAGTGCATCTTGAACTTCCTCAATAAGATTCTATGCTCTATCTAAACTAAATCACCAACTTCATCGCAATCCCAAGGGCTCTTTGAACCCGACACCATCGTCACCATCGCAATGGGTCACATGTGGTCGCTGTCACATTGTTCCATCTAGAGGGAGAGATAAGGACTCATGAGGATTAGGTTTTCGAGTTCTCGAGAGCTATCAATCGAGATCTTGGATTTGAGGATGCGGCCATTTTTATATATGGATATTAAATCACGTTTTCATCTAATAATTTGAAACTTTTAGAACAATTGACAATAATCACATAAAATCTCACGTGATATTAGAGTTTGAGGTTTTGAGTTCAAATTATTAAATCACACTTTCATCTAATAGCTTAAATTTTTAGAATAATTTGTAGTGATCTTACAAAATCTCGCAATGGGATTTCGTTTTATCTTAAGATAAGGTCGCACGCTAGATAACCCTAAGGATAGATGCGTCAATACAACATCTGATGCACAAGATTTATTTGCAATGTCGGTCAGTGGGGACATGAAAATAGAGGAGAGTAAATCCCTCGGATTGCACCATTCGACAGAAGAAAGGACTTCTCTGTTTGCATTCAAAGACCCTTGCATTGTGATATTTCCTAAAGCGACAAATCCATTGTGATATTCCTCATCTAGTTGGTGGTACAACAATTAACTTTTTTTTTTTTTTTTTTTTTTGGGGAATTATTGGATGAATCAATTGAGAGCTAACAATGACAATTAGTCCAAATTTCCCAAACAAATGATATGGACTATGGAATTATTTATCTCATGCTAGAGTTCTCCTTTCCACAATTATAATTTATAATGATCATCACATCTAATGTGTCGCAATAAGAAGTCGAGTAACCTTGATCAAGATTTGGGCTTCACCTTCACGGGTGACACCCATGCACCCACCACTTGTGTCGGTGATGTGGACATTGGAACTGTCGTTACTATCGCTATTGCTGACTTAGGACTTCTGTCCTTAACTTTGATTCAACCCAACTTTTTATGCAAGCGATCGGATGCCCTTAGGCGATGAATTTCATGTATTGGTTTCTCATTATGAATGCAGGTTACATCGATTGGACATAATAGATTTCGACGTTCCCTTCATCATTCATGAATTTGTTCATGCTTCCACCAAAATCAAAGTCGTACCACCGACACCAACCATCACTAATCATTGCTCTCCTTGAGGGAAGAAAAAGATTCAACGTGTATGGCTGAAATTTCCATCTGCCCGGAGGGGGCCCGCCCTGCCCCAAGACTTTTGCGAAATTATGCTTAGGCCGAATTATTTCGGAAAACCTTTCATATCCATCCATAAATTCTAGACCCCACCAAAATTTGAGGAAGTATTATTAGGAATGTTCAGCAAAAAAGTCTAACGAATTTAAGAGCCATAACAATCGGGCTTTCGACTTGTGAAATATGATAATGATGAGTAATTAATTTGAAAATTGAGAAACAATCCTTTAGCGCAGATGGAGTGATTGAATTTCGCACTAGGCCCATCTCTATCTTTGTGGCATTATGGCTCCATTTATTTAGCGAAAACATGAACAATTTGAAATATATTTTCCTAAAAAATGATTACTTATATCATTTGAATAATTAGTTAATGAAAAAAATTATCATCATCTACAATAATTTATATCTAAATAGTTTCTTAGATGAGAAAAAAAAATTATTAATTCATTTTTGCAAGCAATATAAGTGATTATTATTTGGAAAATGTTGTTCAAATTATTCATTTTCCGACATATTATGAGAAATTCTTTAGGAAAGGATTCTAATGTGCTAATAATCTAAAAAGTCAAAAACTAGTGATGTAGGGACAACAATTGAAGAGCCACTTTCTATTTAAAAAATTATTAAGGAGTCATAAATCTATTAAGAAAAAATTTACGAAATAATCATCTAGTCTTATGCAAGATGATTACACCAAAAAATAAATAGTTGTACGAACCTTTTCTATATATATATATATATATATATATATATAATTTTCTCTATATTATTTTTATTATTTTTTAAACTACTATAGTAATTAATGACGTTATTAAATCAACCAAAGAGCAAAAAATGAAGTAAACTAATTGTGCTGCTAAATTTTTATCTAACACATCAATAAAATCTCCACATTCACTGATTTTCGAAGCTTCATTCTAAGTCGTTCATTAAATTTTATTTAATGGACTTTAGTTAAATGGTGATAGGACGCATGAGAATCGACCCGGAGGCTACGAGGTGGAGGTAACATTGGAGTTGAATTATTAGATCCTAATGATTGAGCTACATTTATCATGTCACCTATAAAATTAAGTCTAATTAATGATATTATTAACTATGCTTCCATTATTAGGAAAACAATTGACTTACCACATTATATTCGCGATTATTAACTAAGGTCGCTCATCCAAGATATTGTATTGCATGTCTAGAGCTGATCAATGAATGAATTTTTCCGACCAAAAAAAATGGACAAATTTAATAGGATCCAACCCTCTTCCGACCTTAAAAATCCTTGTACGACCCCACACATTTAAAAAGTTGCTGAAAGGTAGGCCAGCCGAGGTCGAGAAGGAAAATTATTTCCCTAATGGTTCTCGATTTTGCCCCTCCTCCCTTTCAAAAAGACTAGACCTCGACCAACTAATTAGTTGGGTGCCGACTCTTTGATTAGATATATTCAAGCATGATCCTTGACATGACTTTGATTGGCAATCTGTCAATTCTTATAAGACCCATCATTTCACTAATAGACACATCGGTGTGCGCCTAAACAGTATCATCTAAGTTCATTTTATGAGATCAAATCGATTGCACTTTGACACCCTATGAAGTCTATATACAAGAGCATAAGTTCCCACGCAAATTATTGAACTGCAATCAAATACCCATTAATAAGTAGAATCAATACATTATATATATATATATATATATATATATATATTTCCAAGCATATGTTCCACGGCCCCAAAGCCATGGTGCATTCCAGCCATTGAGACATAGAAAAATCAAAAGGAGGACAGTCCAAGCCCCACCACCACCGCCACACTCGCTTATCATTTTCCTCTGTCAAATCACTCCCAAATTCCACTAAGGCACAACCAGAAACCATGGCCAACCTCCTCCCCTCCCTCTCCCACTTCTTCTTCTTCTTCATCGCCGCCGCCGCCGTTCACCATCGACAAGCCCTCTCGATCACCTCCCCCTCCGACGTCGCCGCCCTCGAGGCCTTCAAGTCCGCCGTCGACCCCTCCTCCATCCTCCCCTGGTCCTGCCTCGCCTCCTGGAACTTCTCCTCCTCCGACCCTTGCTCCCTCCCTCGCCGCTCCTACTTCACCTGCGGCCTCTCCTGCTCCTCCCTCTCCTCCTCCGGCGGCGGCCCGGCCCGGATCATCACGATCACCCTCGACCCGGCCGGCTACTCCGGCACCCTCTCCCCCCCTCGTCTCCCGCCTCTCCCGCCTCGCCGTCCTCGACCTCTCCGACAACTCCTTCCGGGGCCCCATCCCCACCTCCCTCTCCTCCCTCGCCGCCCTCACCACCCTCTCCCTCCGCGCTAACTCCTTCTCCTGCTCCGTCCCCGCCTTCGCCGGCCTCAAGGTCCTCCAGTCCCTCGACCTCTCGTACAACTCCCTCTCCGGGCCGCTGCCGGGCTCGCTCGGCTCGCTCCCGAGCCTGACCCGGCTCGACATCAGCTTCAACCGCCTGACCGGGTCCATCCCGAAGCTCCCGCCGAACCTGCTCGAGCTCGCCCTGAGGGGGAACTCGCTCTCCGGGCCCCTGTCGAAGGACTCCTTCGCCGGGTCGGCTCAGCTCGAGGTCGTCGAACTCGCCCACAACTCGCTCGCCGGAGCCCTCGAGCCCTGGCTCTTCCTGCTCCCCTCCGTCCAGCAGATCGATCTGGCCAACAACAGCCTCACCCGCGTCGACGTCGCGGCGCCGCCCGCGGGGGCGGCGGCGGCCTGGTAGCCGTCGAGCTGGGGTTCAACCGGATCGAGGGGTCCGTCCCGGGCAACTTCGCGAGCTACCCGCAGCTGTCCTCGCTGTCGCTGCGGTACAACCGGCTGAGGGGGCCATCCCGGCGGAGTTCGGGCGGAAGACGACGCTGAGGAGGCTGTTCCTGGACGGGAACTACCTGAAGGGGAAGCCGCCGGCGGGGCTGTTCTCCGGCGGGGCGGCGGTGGCCTTCGGGAGCCTTGGGGACAACTGCCTGAGGGAGTGTCCGGCGACGTCGCAGCTGTGCGCGCCGTCGCAGAAGCCGGACGCGGTGTGCAAGCAGGCGTACGGCGGGAGACCGAGGTCGTAGTTTTCCTGTCAGGTTTCAGTCAGATTTTTTCGACATTATTATTAATTTTTAGCCATTCTTGTCTTTTTTTTCCTTATTTTTTAAAATTATCAAAGATGTGTAGAAAAAGAAAAATTTTTTTAAAAAAAAGTATGAATAAGAGGGTAGAGAGGATATAAAAAAGTGAGGATGTAAAGGGAGTATATGCACGTGTATTTGTATAGCTGAAGATTGTGACTTTTCCTCTTATAAAAAAAAGTGTATTAAGGAAAGGGACTCCGACAGATCCTGGATATAAAAAAAAAAGTATATTAATTAATGAAAATTTTAAACTTAATAATTTCTCTCTCCCGCAAAACTCTCTCTTTCTCTCTCTCTCTCTCTCTCTCTCTCTCTCTCTCTCTCTTCTTTTGTTTTTGTTTATAACTCTTTTAAATAATTAGATATGATGATCTCTATGTCATGCTTGTCCAGCTCGTCATTTTTTATTGTCCAGATAAATCTAGAGTGCATGCACTGAATTTTCTTTTTCGGAGCTACAGCCTTGCCAACCGAATGATTTTTTTCGACAAACTCAAGGGACAATTTTTGTCTAGTCTCTTATTCATTAAGTGAAAATGACATCAAATATAATATCAGAACTTTTACTATAATTTTTTAGAAGAATAGACGATTTGCCACGTATGGCATGTCGCTTATAGTGTACATTCTATAAAAGTGACAACACTCTGCCCGAAAGGTTATGATACTTAGATGAGTGTGTGAAAGTCATGAAACTTGAGACGTGATTTTTCATAATTCATTCATTTTTTAATTTACTTTCCCGTTGTACAAAAAAAAATAAATATAGAAAACATAGACTGCATCTTTTTATTTATTTATTTATTTATTTTTTTTATTTTTTGCGTCACTTCGACCGGCCCAAACATTTATGGACGCGGGGCTTACGCGATGTGGAAGTGAAGTCACAAATAAATTATTATTTTTCTCTCTATCCGTCTGAAACACAAATAAAAAGTTGATTTCTGGAAACTTTTCAATTTTTAATCGGTTCTTTTGTCGGAATTTTTTAATCGGTTGGTGTGGACCGATTTGCTGTATTTTTGTGGTGGATTTCGCACACGTATCTGACACTGAACCTGACATCCCTGGGCGAATGCACCGGAATCTTTTGAATTTCTGAATAAAGTAAATAATGAGAAAAAATATATTTTTTAATTTTTTTTTAAAATCGTACACGCTAAGTACAGCCCCACCAAAACCCTAATGGTTAGGAAACTACCCGACACGAGGTCCATCGTAATTAGGCAGCGCCGCAAATAAGGGTGTCAATATTTTGATTTGGTTCGAATTTTTAGGAAATTTGAAACAAATCAAACAATTTCAATATGCATTAACTTTGAATCAAATCACGTCTTGAATTGAATATAACTTGGACCGAATACTTGATTCTATTCGGTTATCTTTTTTAAAATATTAAAGAAGGTTTAATAAGAAAAGGCGAGAGATTGTGTAAATTATAATATTAAGAAGAGAAGTGATTCTTAGTTCGGTTCGATTAATTGGACCGAGAAAAAAGGGTTATTTTTTTTATTATCTAAATTAAATTGAAAATGTATGAATTTTTGATCGGTTCAATAATTGGGTTCGATTTTGATACTTCTTGCGACAAAAGTGGTTTGAATATTTGCTGTCTACGTGAACCGAACTTGTGCAGTCGGAACACGTGTTATGTCGCCCTCGAAAAATTCAAGTTCGTTTAGAGTAAGATAAAGAGAAGATGACGAGACACCTACAAAAGTCATTAGTTATACTTTATCGTATGTATGACAGTGACAAATGTCTAATTTATAACATACTTTCGAAAGTGGTCGGGACCACATCTTTTTTTTCAAAAAGAGAATATGTAAAAATTTGTATTTTCTCCAAGGTCTTATTAACAATTTCAGGTGCAAATAACACTTTTCAAGATAATTTTAAAGAAATATGAAAAATATAGGTTTACATTTTAATATATGGTTAATACAATAAAAAATCTAAACTGGTACATTTATAATAAATTTATCACAAGCTAATTTATAATCACAAAAAATTTCAAACTGGTACATTTATGACAAATTTACTTTTCATTAATCTGTTAAATTTTATCTTCAAATTACTGAATTTGATAACACGTGGTACCAATTTGAGATTTTACCTTCTATTTGTCATAAGTATATTAGTGATTTTTTTAAATGAATGGTAAATTTATCATAAATGTACATGTTTGGAGTTTTTGATGGTAAAAAAATTAATTTGGGATAAATTTGTCACGAATGTCTAAATCGTAGGGTTTTTGGTGATATTGATCCTTTAATAAAATCATTAACTTCAAATTTGAACATAGTAAAATTATAAAAAAATAATATTTGCAAGGGGAACCAAGTTTATTCAAGCTACAACGGTATAAATGAAAGGGAATCAATTAATGTGTTCTCTAGGTACAATGAAATAATGCGTTAGCCTTCTCCATCGTTACACGACCAGGAAGACGAACTCCCGGATCGCAGCGATCTCACCGATCTTCTTCAGCGTCTCCTTGGTCGGCTGATCGTCCACCTTGATCGAGATCATGCTCTCCAAGTTCTCCGAGCCGACGGCGGTCCTCGTAGCGTTCATGAAGCCGATGTTCACGTTCGCCTCCCCCAGGACGCTCCCGATCTTCCCGATCAGACCTGGTTGATCTATCGCCCTGCATAGCAGTATGCAGCCTTCCAACCGGACGTCCACCTCGAAGTTTCCGACCTTAGTCAGGAAGGGGAGCCCGTCTCTCACCTGCCCCCGACTTCGATCTCCCCGGATGTCGATAGGGCGCCGTCGAATCTCGACTCCACGCTTGCGATCTGAACCTGGAGGAACTCGAGAGGGTACTCCGGCGAACCGGGCAAAGTGACTCGCTCTTCAGTAATTCTGAGTCCTCTTTGCTTGGCTACTGTATCTCCATTCACCCAGTTGACGATGACGCTGGAAATGGGTTCAATGAGGCCCTTGATCACCCCGGCTCGGAGGAGTTTCGTGTCGAGTTGATCTGGTTCTCTAGCAGAAGCGTATGTGACTTTTACTGCTTTAAAACCGCCTCTTCCCGCGATTAGTTTGACAGCAAATCTTCCTAGATTGATTGCGAGGTCCAGAAATGGCTTCAATTCCGCGAGGACCTGATAGAACAAAGGAGCATTGAAATGTGCAGGACATATGCCTAATGAACATAGTAAGAACAGGCAACTATCAATGGAACGGTTTCTTTAGCCTTGAAAAGAATATGTTTTAGTCCTCAGATACATCGTTTGTTATGGGAATTCGAATGAAATTGAAGGATCAATGCAGGACTTCATTATTTGTCACATCGCATGGCGTTAGCTCATGAAGAGACTGGAAGCTGCACGATATAAAGATGCAAGATGATACCTCAGCAGCAACCATCGGTTCATTGACGACGGTTGAAGGAAGATCTCCTTTTAAAGCTTTAATGACGGCTTCTGCAATTTCGATAGCCAGTTGTTCCTGCGCATTAGCTTCTGCTGTCATCTAATGGCACAGAAAGTGAAAAGTTTAAGCATTCGGAAAGTCAGGCCATTCAACCAACCTGAGCTTCGAAAGTACTGTCTCCAAGATTTGGGGTAACAATAACTTTCTCATGTTGGACGAGCTTGTTGTCTTTCAGCGGCGGCTCCTCTATCAAAACATCTACTGCTGCCTGTTAGAGAAATCACTTCAACGTTCCGGATGTTTTAAATAGCAGTCTTCCAAAAGACAAAAGTGAGACAGACAGAAGTACCCGCGACACAATTCCTGAATCGAGTGCCCGGACTAGAGCATCTTCATCGATCAATCCTCCATGAGTGACATTCAGAATCTGAACGCCTTTCTTCATCTTTGCAAAGGTCTCATCATTAAGCATCTTCTGCGTGGCAGGAGTGAAATGCATATGTAAGGAGATGAAATCTGCATTCGCTATGGCCTTGTCGAACGTCACCAACTCTACCCCGATTGCACGGGCTAGATGACCGGAGGCGTATGGGTCATGTGCGATTACATGCATTCCAAGACCTTTGGCGCGTTGGGCAACATCAAACCCGACCTCTACAAAACCCAAGACAGCAAGGGTCTTCCCTGAAAGAGACATGCCCACATACTTCTTCCTTTGCCAATTACCTGCATTAGCCGATGCATGTATACCAAAAATCACTTACAAGTTTCCAGCCAAAACAGTTCGAGTGTTTTCACTATCCAGTTTGAGAATACGTAGTATGTACACAAGATAGAAAATCTGTTATTATCAAGTGTTCCATCCAAAAATATACGCCGGATCGATCAAAATTCGTTCTGTTATCCAGCAGTCAGCTATAGGAAACTGTCATCAATCAAGTAGCTCCTCTGCAGAATTGTAAGATCTCGGGGTAACCCCTGAGAAAGACATTGCTACTATAAATGAGGAAATATGCCGGTAAACATAGCAGCCCCTGCACATATATACTGAGATTCACAAACTCAACCCGTTCCTTCAGCATCCCGATTTCTCAAGGTCGAATGGAACCTCATAAACCGAAGAAAAGCTAGTTCACTATTTCAATTTATACGTACGGAAACAGGATTTCCTGAATTTACACTGCATATTGCAGTAACTACTATGTGGTTCTACTAAAACATCTTGAGACACATTTTGCAGACCAATTCCGCTTCAGATTCGTATATCTGACTAGACTATGAAACTCTTCTCCTCTAATTCGTCAAGCATTAAGGTACGAAAAGAATCCATCTAGAACCTAGTGTCGTTCCGAAAAAGAATGGATAATCACGTGCCATGCTCATGGCTCAAGAACATATCAATCTCTGGGACCTGCACGATCTAACGGGTAATGCCAATTGGATACGACAAGTTGACCCAAAAAAGGTGCCTAGAAAAAGCATCCGATTATCGCTGTCGAACCCTTTTAGATCACAAAACCATAGTTGCACATGAGTATAGCTGAACTTTCTACGCGCAGATTCCAGGTCCCGTGTTCCTGTCTCTGATTGTTCCACATGAAACTGGACCACGATCCAATGGAATTGTTCGATAGCTTTTGATTTTACAATATATTCCAACAACTTTAGGGACAAAAGTAGTTCATGTCATGAAAGATTTCACAGGTAAATATGCATTAAATAGACGCAGAAGACAATTCAGCAGTCACCATTTGAGTCTCTACATTGTAGTCACCATTTGAGTCTCTACATTGTTTCCTCTATATATGCACTCCCAATACTAAACATTGCCAGAACAGAACAAACAGCTAGAACTAGAATTGCTGAAAAGGGATTGAAATTTATGAGACAAACACTGACCCGACTTCACCGAAACCGCAGCTTGCGCAATGTTCGGGCCATGGCCGTCAGGAGGGCAATTGCGTGCTCTGCCACTGCCGAGGCGCTCGCGTTCGGCGCATTCACCACCAGGCACCGGTTCTCGTTCGCCGCGGCCAGGTTCACATTGTCGATCCCACCCCCGGCGATCCCGACCACCTTCAGCCTCCGCGGGAGGAGCCGAACACGTCCCCGCTCACCTTCATCTCGCTCCCGACGATGAGGGCATCATACCCGCCGAGCCTCGCGCACAGCTCCTCGGGTGCGAGGTCAACGGCGTGGTCAACCTCCGCGAAATCCCTGAGGATATCCAACCCCGCTTCCCCGAGCTCGTCCGCCACCAGGACGGTGAAGCGATCGTCATCGGAGGACGCGCGCAGGGCCGCCGGCGAGCGGCGGAGGGTGCGGCGGAGGGAGACGGAGGCGGCGAGGTTCCCCAAGGGAGCGTGCCTAGAGGAGGCGAAATGGCCGGTCGCTAAGGATCTCCCGAGCTTGATGGTGCTCACCATTTCGTCGCGATGCTGGGTTCATTCGAGGGAGGTGGGGAGGGACGGAATTTAAAGAGCAGCGGTGGTGGCGTTCATGGGGGAATCGTGACTTTTCATGGAAATGGGAGGAAAACGAAGCGAAGTTCTGAGAAGAAATTGGAATAAATTAATGGCGAACTTGGTCAACAACGCCGAGAGGTTAGGCAACTTCACAAGCATAACAAAGTCGTCGCTTCCTCCGAGGCCGTCGGCGGCCGTCGAGCTCCGTCACGGTCGACGGCGGAGGGAGAGTGTGTGACTTGGTCTCACTGCCGCCTTCTTCATCTTCTGACGCGGTCCCTGCAGAAGCGAGTAAATACCACGAGCCTCGCGACACCCACGACGTCCGAACGCGTTCCTTTCTCCGTGTGCAAAGAAAAGATAGTTTTCCCTTGTATATACTAAAAAATATCAGGAAAATTCCAAATAAAAACCGGAGTGCCATTTATTTCAAGTAAGAAGGGCCTTTGGCCGACCGGTGACCCAAAAAGGGTGCTTTTATTAAAAAAAATTGTATATATATTTCTCCTTTTTTTTCCCTAGTCGCTTGTCTCAGCGGCGTGTCCCTCAACCCAAGCAAGGGTGAGGTCACACTGCCGAGATCTAGCGAGGGTTGCTTTCAGCCAGGATTTGGCAAGAGTAGCCCTCACACGGAGTTGGATAGGGCAACTCTCATGATCTAACAAGGAGTGCCCTCACTCGACTGCAGTGGGGTTGCCCTCCGCCTGAGTTTGGACGGCCTCGCCATGGCCAGTGGAGGGAAGGGGAAAAATAAGGAAAAAAGAAAAAGAAAAAGGAAAGAAAAATAAATAAACAGAAAAATAAATTAAAAGATGACGATGCCCTTTGATATGAGAAGTTGGGAGCGCTTTTTTGAAATTGATATTTCTACTTTGACCCTCATTTGAAACAAATTTCACTTTAGGATTAACTATTTGATATAATATGGCCACTTGTCTTATTTGAAATAAAATTCACTTCGAGTTTTTATTTAAGAAAATGATGTCACTTCAGGCTCTTATTTAAAATTTCCCCAAAAATATTCAAATCATTAAATAATGTAAAGAAATAAATTTTATAAATATATGTGGCATGTAATAAATGTGAAATGATTCCTCTTTACCAAAATAAATAAATAAATAAATGTGAAATGATAATAGAAAAACCATTCAAGATTTGAACCTCTTTTTTTTTGTGTTCAAAGGTTGCTATTGGATAGCAAATATTCAAATTTTGATGTTGAAATGCGTGAGATAGAAATAAAATTATTAACCTATGCATTTTAAACTTTATACTAATAAATCAGATAGATACGTAGTAGAGACAAAAATGATTGAGATTTCTTTTTAAAAAAAAGATAGTCACTTTTGATTTACATGTATTAGAGACGATGCAATCATTTTTTATAAGATGCTTGAACTTAATTATCTTTTGTTCATTTAGAGTGCGTTTGGTAACGTTTCGTTCAAAAATTATTGAGGGAAAGAAATAGAAAAAACTATTTATTAGTGGTATAATTTTTGAACAGAAGAATTATGTTTGGTAAACTTGTTTCTGAAATAGAAAAAGAACAGAACATGTTTGGTAAACTTGTATGTTTTTTTTGTTTCTTTTAATTTTTTAATATTTTATTTTATTTTTCCTTTTTTATTTTTTATTTTCCTTCCTTTTGGCTGCCGTCGCCAGCCTCGGCCATGGTCGGCGACCGGCCGACGGACGCGGCCTCGCCTTGGTTGGGCGAGCTCGAGCTCACCCGGATCGCGCGGAGGCCGAGCTCGCCAGCCCTTGACGACGCTCGGCCTCGCCGGGCCACCGCAAGTGCAGCGCCGACACGGGCGGTGGCCCGGCAACACTCCGGCGAGGTCGCGAGGCCCTCGGCCCGTCGCGGCCATGGCCGAGGCCGACGGCCGTCTAAAGAAAAAAAGAAGAAAGAAAGAGAACAAAAAAATAGGAGAGAGAAAATTTTTTTATCGGAAGTGTTAAGAACAAGAAACAAGTTTTTTTTTTTTTATTTCTTTCTTTATTCCAAATTTGTTCCTGGAAACAAAAAAAAAGATTTGGAACAAAAATGCAAACAAACGAGTTTACATTCTTTTTTATTTTCTAGAACAAAAAAAAGGAATTGTGTTCATGAACAAAAAAAATAAACACAAACAAACAGCCCACATGGTGCGTTTGTTTTAACGTTTCTATTAAAAAATTGTTCCAAGGAACAAAAATAGAAAAAAACTATTTCTATTCCGGGAATAATTTTTGAATAGAAGAACACGTTTGGTAAACTTGTTATAAAATAGAAAAGGAACGAACACGTTTGGTAAACTTGTATGATTTTTTTTTTTTTTAATTTTTTAATTTTTATTTTTCCTTTTTTTTTTTTTCTTTTTCCTTCCTTTTGTTGGCCTCGCCCATTCATGATATGGCGCGGCCTATGCTGGGCCACCGCAAGGCGACGCCGGCCAGTATATGGCCCGGCGAGGCCCGAGCCTCACCGGTGCCTGGGCTAGCTCGGCCTCGGCGGGGCGGCGCGCTCAGCGAGTCGCCGGCCCTCGGCGGTCACCGGCCATGGCCGAGGAACGACGACTAGCTAGAGAAAAAAAGAAGAAGAAAAGAAAGAGAAGAAAAAAAGGAGAGAGAAAAATTATTTCCGGAAGTGTTACGCGTGAAAGCAGTTTTTTTTTTGTTTCTTGTTTTTGTTTCAAATTTGTTCCGGAAACAAAAAAATAGATTGAAACAAAAAACGCAAACAAACGCGTTCACATTTCTTTTTTGTTCTCCGAAACAAAAAAAAAAGGAATTGTGTTCATGAACAAAAAAAATAAACACAAACAAACAATGCTTTAAGGTGCGTTTGGTAACGTTTCTATTCAAAAATTGTTCTAGGGAATAGAAATAGAAAATTTCTATTTCTGTTTCGGGGAACAATTTTGACGGAAAGAACAGTGTTTGGTAAACTTGTTCTTGAAATAAAAAAAGACAGAAACATGTTTGGTAAATTTGTGTTCTTTTTGTTTCTTTTAATTTTTTAATTTTTTTCCTTTTTTTTTTCTTTCTTTCTTTTTCTTTTTTCTTCCTTTTGCCGATCGCCGGCCTCGCCCGGCCACGGCGAGCTAGGCAGCGTCACAGTGGTGGCCGTGTGTGAGCCTCTCGGTGGCTAAGGCGGCTCGGGCGCGTGAGTCGGCCTCGCCTTGGTTACACAGCGAGCTCGGGCTCGCCCAAATCCGGCGAGTTGAGCTCGTCCATCCACCGATGAGGCTTGTCGGATATGGGGGGAGTCGGCGTGAGCCTCGCCTTGGCTGGGCGAGCTCGGGCTCACCCGGATCCGGTGAGAGTCGAGCTCGCCCAGCCACTGGCGAGGCTCGGTCTCGCCGGGCCACCGTCGGTCGGCGCTCGTCCGAGCCGGCGAGGCCAAGCCTCGCCGTGCGCGACGCTCCGGCCTCGCCGGGGCGGTGCCGCCTTTCGCCGAGTTGCGGCCCTTGACGACGGTCGCGGTCATGGCCGAGGCCGAGGCGGCCAAAGAAAAAGAAGAAAATAAAAAGAAAAAAAGAGAAGAAAAAATAGGAGGAGAGAAAAATTGTTTCTCGTAAGTGTTCCGAAACAACAAACAATTTTTTTTTGTTTAACTTTGTTTACATTCCAAATTTGATCAAAGGGAACAAAAAAATAGATTTAGAACAAAAACGCAAACAAACGCATTTTAAATTCTTTTTTTTTGTCCAGGAACAAAAAAACAAGATTTGTGTTAATAAACAGAAAAAGAAACACAAACATGAAGGCACTTAGTCTTCTTTCTGCAATCTAAAAAGGTAATTCATTTACCCATCATCAGGTCACTTTATAAGCTAGTGGTGTCTGACCCGACCTTGGATTTTTGGCATTGGACATGCAACTTTTTTTTACACATGATAATATAAAATCCTACTTGAATACAAAATAATGATATCATTTAGGATTACAGTCTTCATCGTGTTTAAAAGACATCTATTACTTATCTACTTGAGAGGATGCCAAACTTTTCTGAATCCCATCGGCCAAATCAATCCGGATTAACATTATTCGTTGATGTGCTCAAATTTAATTTATCACCCTTCAGTAGATAATGATGTTATTTGGGAGCTCTACAAATTAGATGTGCATATCAAAAAATTGGATTTTGAGCTATTTTTTTCTTTCTTTTTTTCTTTCCCTTTTAAGTCTTACCATTCATTTTTTCTTTTTTTGCATTTGCTCACCTTCTTTCTCAAGCAAATTGCTGTTTGTCACAAAGGTGTAATTTCAGTTTAGGCTCGATTTCGACCGCCAGATTATAATAAAATAAAACATATTGTTACATGTGTTTGTCATCATACAATAGCAAATGAGAAAGCTGCATTATTCGGTCAGCTTGATTCGTCATCTATATAATACCTTATAAGTCAACTTAGACCAAACGTTCAACATAAATAATTTTATCCTCAACAATACGGTGAACGGTTCCTTCGCATATCATTTGTAATTGCCCACTTCCTCCACTTAAATAGATAATCTCTATTTTACATGTCACAACCGAATTTTTATACAATTGGAACCTTGAAGGTCAAAAAAATAAAAAACCTCAAATGATGTACAGAAATTCTTTTCTTTCTGTACATAATCAATTCTCCATATGCAAAATAGAAAGTCTTACCTTGCTGCGTACTCTGATTAAGTCCTGAAAAAGATCTTTAAAAATGCTAATTTAGATAATCAATTCTCCACACGCATCTGACACTGAATTTGACATTCCTGGGCGAGGGAATCTTTTGAATTTCTGAATAAAGTAAATAACGAGAATATATATATATATATATATATATATATATATATATATATTTAAATCACACACTCTTAGACAGCCCCACAAAACCCTAATGGTTAGGAAACTACCCAACACGATGTCCATCGTAATTAGGCAACACGGCAAATAAGGGCGTCAATATTTTGATTTGGTTAGGATTTTAAGGAAATTCGTAACAATTCAAACAATTTGAATATGCATTAACTTTGATCAAATCGTAATTTCGAATTGAATATAATTCGGATTGAATGCTCGATTCTGTTGGTTATCTTTTTTAAAATATTAAGAGAAAGTTTATAAAAAAGCGAGATTGTGTAAATTATTGCGACCTAAATTTGAAACTACCTAAAATTAAGCTAACATTCGGGCTCTCCCAAACCCATACCAACTCGACGACTTGGGTATAAATATTTAGCATGCAAAAGTCATTGCTACTAATCAGTTTACAGTAGGTTGATTAGACATCTAAGCAAAATAATGGGAGAATTATTTCTTCTACGAACAGGAAGGCTTTGGAGTACCAGGACTTGGTTCTGTGAAAGCTTTTCTAATGCCTTTTCGGTACATTTCCTTTTTATTTCAAAAAAATGTTTTGTAGGCAGCTTGAATTAATTTTAATTCACTTTCTTAACATGTGAGGTATTACGCGGAGTACGACACAATTTAACATTCAAGAAAACAAAGAAATAAAATGCGGGACTTACCTCATTCTGTGCTTGTCTAACGTTGATCAGAAATCCACGTCCAACGATCACAGATGTGATTTCTAATTAACACGTAATCACTCAATTTTTATTTTTTTTCCACTTATTTAATGAGAATCATGTTTATGCGTGCAATGTTACTAATCTAACATGAAGGGATGTGACCTAGCAATATGACCTAACTATATGTAGCGTAAATAAAATGTAGTCTATCCTAAAGAATGAAACTGATTTATTCTAAGGCAATTTTTGGTATTTTCCATGGAATTCGAAATTAAGAAAAATGCAAAAATTATCTAGCTAGATTAAGATTCTATCAACTTATATGAAGAATTGGGTTAGGTCAAATCCTAATTTAAACTAAGATATTATCTTAACTTAGCAGTCTCTAACCTAAGATGCAATCTATCTAAAAACTCAATCTAAACTTAAAATGAAACATGCAATTTATCCTAATATGCAATGACGTGCAAAGAATACCCTAATTCTAATTTTTTCTTTTTCTTTTTACGAAATTCGAAATTAAAATTGCCAAATAATTAAACATGCAATTAAAAAAAAAACTAACATCCTAAATGAATGCATTTTTTTTGAATTTTTATTTTTCAGAAAAAATTCGAAATAAAACTCATATTCTAAATATGCAAGTTAACCCTAAAATGAGGAATATTCTAAAACAAACCTAATCTATCTCTCACACACACACACACACACACAAACACACACACACACACACACACACACACACACACACACACACACACACACATATATATATATTCATTTTTAAGAAAACAAAATTGATTCAAACCACCGACAATAGTCGGAACAAGATAAGATTGATATCCAAAATTGACGAATCATATCTCGCTGAGATCGGGTTAGTCAATTTTAAATAATAAATTGAATCTCAAGCATGAGATTGGATTGGCGATTTTCCAAGCGATTGCAAGTTGGATTTCGAGCGAAAATCAATTTTGTCAATCTCTAATTTAAAGGCTACCTCATGTCGGGGAAATCCCAATCTTACGGTGGCGAATAATTCTACTAAAAAAAAGAAAAAAGAAAATAAAAAAAATAAAGTAAATAGAAAGAACTACCTAATTTAATTTTGCCTTTTTGTTTTTTTCTAGCAAGGCTTGCGCTCGTGGTGGGTCACCAAAGGCGGTGGGTCGCCGGTGTTTGGAGGTCTGCGGAAAACTCCGTGAAGGGGACCTGCGGACGCGAGGAGCAGGCAAAACGGGGGCCGCTCGGGGGAGACTTGGATCGGCACGGTGCGCGACTTCGTTGGCGGACAGAGGCCCCAGGTTGGCTAAGGCGGATCACCGGCAAAGCGGGCGGCATTGCTGCAGCTAGGGCGGAAGGTTCGGAACGGGGGATCTCGCGGCGTTGGGCTGGTTGAAGTAATGCTCGCAGGCTCTGCGGTGGAGTCGCGGGCTCGTGGGTTGCTGCGGCATCGGGGGGATAGTCGGCGTCAACTTGGGGCTGCAACAGGTCGCGGGTGATGGAGCGGGGTTGTGGTCGCGAGGGTAGTAGGTGCATGAAGGAGCTAGTCGTCGCTGGTGGCTTCACTCGGAAAAGGACGTGCAGCGGCGGCCGTCGGGCGGGCGGAGAAGCGTCACGGTCGCCGGCTTACAGCGAGATGGAGTAGAGGCGCGAGGTCAGCAGCGGTAGCAACGGAGCGTCGGGTTATTTACGAATCGGCATGGCGGACGGTGGTTCGAGCTTGCGGGCAAGAGGAACCTTGGTGGTGGTGCAACACGAGTAGCGAGAGGAGGCACGGAGCTGTAGTGTAGGAGCTCGCGCGCGTGGAGTAGCGATCGGCTTAGATCTACCAACATCGGGCGCTCAAAGCGAGCATGTCGGGACAGCGGCGATGTGGCGGCGAGCAATGGTGGTTGGCATTTCCGGGCGAGGTGGCGGCGGCAGCGGTAGCGAGAGCGCAGGACGACGGATAGAAGCGGCAAAGCTTCGGCGAGGGTGGGCGGCGAGTCTTCCTTCCGCCTCTTCTCTTTTTCGCTTTTTCCTTTTTTCTTTTTTTCTCTCTCTCTCTACGCACTCACACCGGTCCCTCACACGTCTCTCTCTCTCTCTCTCCTCTTTATGCACACTTTGATTTTTCCTTCCCAATGAACCGAAACATTTCGTTTTTTTTCTCTTAACCTCGAAAAACCCTAAGCAAAGCTTTTCTTCTTTGTTTGTGTTGAATGTTTTTTGACCTAAAACTCGAGAAAAGCCTCTAGGCTCCCTACACGTTTAACTTTTTTATAGGCCACCGATTAGGGTTTAATCTTTCCAAATCGATATCCACGGAGATTTCTTTCCAAACGCAATATTTGCTTTTCTGAATGCAATATTTGCTTTGCCAGTTCACAATATCTGTTCACACTTGCCATATCCAAAGATATTAAAAAAATCAACATATCCCGGAAAAATTTCAAATCTCTATTTTTCACGAGATAATTTTCGATCATTAAAAAAACAGGCTTAGGCCAATTTGCTAACCGTGGGCTTAGTCAAGTTCATCAAATTAAAGTTCGAACCAACAATTTGAACCCATCATCCACTTCCAGAGCCCAACGTAAATGCAAATTAAAAATAAATGCACCTAAAACTATATGTTATGCAATTAATTTTTTTTTTAAGGGATAAAATTAACCCTAATTTTTAATACGATAAATGACTAAACGGATCCAATTTAGGTGTCAGACATTGCCCTCTTTTGAAGAGTGAGCTCGAAAGGTTTCCCTTTAAAGACAAATTGAGACTTAAATTTTGACTATGCATATGCATAGAATGAATTTTTGTCGGAAAAATGAATCCCATTTTTAAAATGCAATTTATATGATGCATGGAAATACTAATGCAAATGCACAGTTCGAAAACAAAGAACGTACCTATAGTTACTTACCAATCATTGCGGTAGAGCATCTTGAGGTACATGATAAACCCTCATTTACTCCACAAGTACCTAGTTTTCACTCGGGGTTCCTTAAAGAGTCTAAGAGGTAATAAATTAAAACATCCAGATTGAGGTGAACATTCACATCCAGAGTGAAGTGTTCAATGAAAAGAATTAAGACATCCGGATCAGTGAGATGTCAGATTTTGGAATTCGAAATACCTAAATTCAGACTTGGAGTATAAAGAAAGATCGAAAAACATTCACATCTAGGAGTGAAATGTTCAACGAAAAAAATTAAGACATCCAGATCAGGCGAGATGTCAAGATTTATAGAATTCGAAATACCTAGATCCAGACTAAGGTATAACGAGAAAGATCGAAAAACATTCACATCCCAGTGAAATGTTTAACGCGAAAAAGAATTAAGACATCCATATCCAGACTGAGATGTCAAGATTTTTGAACTCAAAATACCTAGATCCGGACTAAGGTATAAAGAAAAGATTGAGAAAAACATTCACATCCAAAGTGAAATATTTAAATGAAAATAATCAAGACATCCGGATCCAATGAGATTTTGGAAGCTCGAAATATCTAGATCTAGACTAAGGTATAACGAAAGATCGAAGAACATTCACATTAGAGAGTTAAATGTTCAACGAAAATAATTGAGACATCCGGATCGGCGAGATGTCAAAATTTTGGAACTCGAAATACATAGATCCAGACTAATGTGTAACGAGAAAGGTCGAAAAAACAATACATCAGTGAAATGTTTAGACAAAATAATTAAGACATCGAGATCCAAGCCCCAGAATATCAAAGACATACTCAAAGGAATATCTTACCTTCAAGGAGGGTAGAGAGTGATTCAAGATAGTTGGTGTTACATGTCTAGGATCCGTACCTTTCTACGGTCGCCCGAATAGTAACGAGGCTTTGTAAAGGAGACTGCTTTCCAAGGACCCATACATTTCTACGGTCGCCCGGTATGGTAGCAAGATTTTGTAAAGAAACTGCTTTCCTAGGATCCCTACCTTTCTATGGTCGCCCAGTGTTTGGTTGTGTCTAGAACCCGTACCTTTCTACGGTCGCTTGTTAGAGTAATACATGTTGTCTAGGACTTGTACCTTTCTGTAATTTCGCCCTAAGCGGGATTCGCTTT